>JAXCLQ010000011.1:9641463-9682114 GCA_035584115.1 Cedrela odorata
TCATGACAATTGCCTTGGTCGTTGAAGGATTTTCGAAACCCTTATCCTGCTCTATTTTTCAGGATTAAAAAAAAAAAAATCTATAAATTAAAATAGAACACATAAGCAGAGATCCATATAGCAAGTTGAGCAAAAAATTACATTAACAGTAATCAATTTATAAAGCTAACCACACATATCCTTAAAAAAGAATTATTATATTTGATTAATACAATAAAATTATATAAATATTAAATACATAATAATAATAATAATAATAATAATAATGCTGCCCTGATGACAAGGAAACTTAGTGATAAATTTTATATGGATGTAAATACTTTAATTAAGTAAAATTATATTTTATAATATAATTTTAGTAAAATTGATTAAGTAAAAAGTTCGAAAATAAAAAATAAAAAAATTGTATTCAAATAAAAATGTCTAAAATTCTAACTAAAATAAAATAACAAACAATTTAAAAAATGTCTTAGGATGGGGCTGGTATTGTTTTTGAAATGGTATTTGAGAAAATAAAAAATGATATCTGTTTTTAAATTTGAAAATGTATTTCATAATTATAATTTAATAGTAAAAATAGAGATATGAAAAGCAGTGAAAATGATTTTTTGGTGTTTTTAACTTTTTTTTTTTCACAAAACGTAAAAACATTATTTTTATTTTTATTTTAAAAAGTATAAAAATAATTTTTTAAAATAAAAAAAATAACAATAACATGTTTGATAATATTTTTGAAAATAATATTTTTTTAAAAAATAAGTAAAGTAGTTATTTTAACCCCAAAAAAAGTGGTAATTAATTTTACAAACTCATTTTTGAAAATAGAAAAAAATCATAAAAATATTTACCTTTTTAGTTAAAACTTAAATAATAATATTTTTTTAGTTTTAAAAATAATTTTTATAAGATATGAAACCAAAGCCCTTTTATAAAACATAATCTCCTAATTTTACACATTTTTATTTTTATTTTCCTTTTTAAGGATAAAAGGGGAAATAGATTCCTATCTATCTATTTTTTAATTTAACTGTAATTATGTTTCAAAAATGAAAGCCAACCAATTTTTATTTTATTGTTTTCCTTTATTGAAAAATGAAAAATAATTGTTATAAGGAATCTTGTGATATCTACTAGGCCCAACATGAAGGGCCCAAGTAACTACCAAGGAAACCATATTATATATTTTATCTTTAGTTGGACCTTAGAAAGATAGTGGGGAGTGTCTGTGTAATCTATATAATCTATCTGCATATACTATCTTGAAAGTGCCAACTACTAATTATCTGGTTTGGGAAGATAAGGCAACCAGAGAGAAAAGGAGAGATGGTAGAAACAGCAGCAGCTAGTCATTTGATATCAGCAAGAGCAAGAAATATAATTATAAACCACCCAGTTCTGAGCACACAACCTCCATTTTTTAACAACAATTTTCTCAAGCTTAGGCTGAAGCTAAATCTTCTCTCTGATCAGACTTCCAAAATCGTCAGCCGTTCTCCCACAAGAAATGACGAATTATCAGTGGTTGGTATTATAATACTTACTTACACTGTTTTGTTCTATTTGTATTTGTAAATATTTCTCTCTCTTTTAGGTGGAATTTTGAAATAATATAATATATGTTGTGGCAGCAAAGGTCTTCTGATATCAGAAGAAATCAAAGCATTGGCACATACTCTTTTCTGGGTCTTGCAGATTTGCTTAACACTCGACCATCCAATGCCGCTGAAACTGCAGAAGCAGCTATTTCTTTGATTAGAAATAATATAAAGTTAGATGATGTTAATAATTTCATGTTGGCAGATTTGAATTTGAATTTGGACCCAGCTACAGCAAAGTTGGCAATTGGTTTGGTAGGTCCATTTCTCTCTGCATTTTCGTTTCTATTTATATTGAGAATAGTCATGTCTTGGTACCCAAAAATTCCTCTCGGAAAGCTTCCATATGTAATAGCTTTTGCTCCCACTGAACCTTTTCTTGTCCAAACCAGAAAATTAATTCCACCTCTTGCTGGAGTCGATATTACTCCTGTAGTTTGGGTTGGTTTGTTAAATTTTCTTAACGAAATTTTGGTTGGTCCACAAGGCCTCCTTGTACTTCTCTCCCAACAACTTAGCAACTAAAAACACATTATTATTATTAAGACTTAAATTTCTTTTCGTTCAGATATGTTTGATTTTTGTTATGTACATCTGTATCAATGTTTTTATTTACATCTGTATCTACCTTTTTTATTTTTTGTATGAAATCAAAGTTT
Organism: Cedrela odorata; assembly: GCA_035584115.1. Lineage (NCBI taxonomy): Eukaryota > Viridiplantae > Streptophyta > Magnoliopsida > Sapindales > Meliaceae > Cedrela > Cedrela odorata. Next base: position 9,643,718 of record JAXCLQ010000011.1, read on the forward strand.
ATTATCAAATTCAATCATCGTCTTACAGTTGAAGGACCACAACCAAACAAAGTTATGTAATGTAGTCGCATACAAGGATTCGACATCAACTGAACTCAAAACTATTACAGTTCTTTATTAACTGAGCCTATTGTTTGAGAATATCCAAAACCTTAATTACATGATGGGAAACAACCCTAGCAATTTCATCTCTATATGCCCGCCCGCAATTTGATGTCTAAATGTCTGCAGCAAGAAAGTTGCCCGAAAGCGATACCTGCGAGAAAGTTTCCACTCCAGTCCATATAATCACCCAAGCAAGAAAAGAATGGTGGGATGTCGCTAAATAAAAAAAATAGCATTCATTACCTTCTCGCCCAGTTTGAAGGGTGGTAGACCATTGTAAGGGCACGTACTGCAACGAAAAGCATCCCCTAATCCACACTGCATAATGCATAACAATGCATAACAAATATGTTAGAGAACAAGAAAAGAATGAACAAATTAGGTATTTTAAAATGGAAGTCAGAACAGGACTTACACTTCCACATGCTGACTGTGGATTGTTCAGTTGATCCATAGTCAGTCCCAACTTCTCTACTTTCTCCTCTGCCTCGGCCCTCCCACAAGTGCAGTTTTTGCAAGCTTTCCTTGTGCTTCCAACCTCACAATCACCAACTGCACAAATGTTTTTTGTTTAGAGCATGGCAGATACATTAAAGAGGCCTCGCAAAAGCAAGAAGTTTGTAAGCTTGCTATCTTACCGGGTGGTAGTTGTGGTTTCTTCAAATCCACTTCGGTTAAGAGGCTGTCTTCATCAATCAAATCAGAATCATCATCCACCTGAGGTTTCAATAAACTTTTTGGAACCTTCTTAATAGCAAAGGATGACCCAACTTTCCAAGAAGGCTTCTTGCCCTTAACCTATAAGTAACAAAGGTATAGAAATATTTGTAAATACACACTTACAAAATCATCATATTGGTTAATGTGATGTATAATGCTATAACAAAGTTTTGACGACCTGATTTTCATCTTGGAGAGAAAATAGGAAGTTAAAATCCTCATCCATTGGTTCCCAAACCCATGAGCAACAATGCATGAAATAACATACTACAGAAAAGTTGAATTAAGATTTAGGACCCTTCCCCAATAAACGGACCTCCAAAATGAAGCACAAACATTCACCCCGAGTTAACATTATCAATTTTTATAAGCCAAATCATAACAAAAACAGAAGTAAAAAATAAAATAAACAAATAAAATTTAATCCTTTTTCATGCTGATTAACATTTAATCAGTAATAATTTCTTTGCACCCAATATCATCAAAAACCAATTCATACGAGAGAAGGGATCAAATAAAAAGGGCATCAACAGTATAAGGTGAAACTGAAACTCACCCCAAACGAGTGAATGACTTCAGTTGGTACAACTGATTTTAGTTGGAGAACTTGTGCTTCAAGAAATCCTGATAACAGCAATTTGCGCTCAAGCACAGAGATTGCCTTCACAGAAACACTTATGAGAAATCACAATAGCACAATTAACTAAACTGACAAACAGGAATAAATTTACCTTATCAGCATCCTTTTTATCGGATTTCAAATTCTTGTAGATCAGGATTGTCCCACCAGGCTTCAGAACTCTTGAAATTTCGTCAAACACCTGATCACCAGGAAATTCAAGTGAGCTAGAGATGGAAATGACAATGTCTATAGAGGAGGAATACACTGGTAGCTGACCTGTTAAAAGAAATTAACAAAAGTATTATAACTTGATCTGAATGGTAAGCTACTATATCAAAATCAAAACATAAGAATGAAACATAATTCATACTTCTAGCCATATGACCATACAGTAGCACATAAACCCATTGGTTTAATGAAAAAATGCAATAAAAGAGGCCAAGCAATGACCTAATCGCCAATAGACTAGACATATTCAAATTTCATAGAATGGTCATCTCTCATGCCTTGCATCCATCAAAACTGTGACCCATGTTTTGTTCTTGCATGGGCAGGATATGAAGTTGATTCTAATCATCAAGTCCCTCCATTTGTTTGAACAACAACAATATGGAGATCTGTGCCAAATTATATCAAACTTACCAAATAAAATCCTTTGATTTTAGACATTCATAATTCACGTCAACAATGACATAAAGATTCTCTAGTCAACAAACAAACCCACAAAAGTATTATCTTTTCAAGAACAGAAAATACTCAGAAAGTCAGCAAATATACAATGAGTTTTAAGATTTGTTTAAAAGGGAAAACAATTATCGTCGTCAAATAGAAATCAATTGCATATATATATGACAAAAAATTTAATGCATACAACAGTAAGCATATTCCTCATTTCATTGAAGTAAAATAGAAGATATTACCACCATTCAAGGCCTGGAAATAGAAATACAATCACAGCTTTCTAAAACATAGATACATGATTTTTGCATGTCCACAAGTGCACAAACATGCACCCATAACAACAGTTGCAGGCAGAAAAAAAATAAAATTGAAACAACAAAAAGCATGAAACAAACACCATACACAGATACACAACAACTTCGCAGATAAAAAAAAAATGAATGGAATTAAAACATGAACAGAATGAAGCACAACAAAGGATTAGAAAAAGTACTTAGAGAAGATGCTTGAGTAATAATTTGAGGATCACACTGTTCAACTGCTTCATTCCCAAGCTCTCTCATTGCATTTAAAACTGCACTCACAGGTAAAAGTTTATCTTCGGTAAAAGCGAGCACAGCACTCTGCATTGTTGAAGTATCCTACAACATAACAAAGCTATTTTTAGTATGCACATATGCATAAAACGTAATGTGATCATGTGTCCATATGTTTGTGCCCGCCTTTGAGGGATAAAATCATAGAGGATTGGCCCTATTTGATTGGAGCCTAACACACCTAATTCATTTTCTCTCCACCCTTTTTCTAGAAACAAACTTACCATTTGATCCCAAAAAGTAACCTAATATTAAGCATTACCCCCAAACTATATTTATGTATACGTCTAAAGCCCATTGACAACTTAAGAATTACAGCAGCAACTTTTCAAAATGACAATAGTTCTAAACCCTTAACAAGATACAAAAACATGAACAAAACATCAATACCACAATATAGGAAGAAGTTATACAGAGAAATTAATCAATATACAAGATGAGAGATCAATGAAGAGAGAAGAAAGGGTAAAGATATGTGGGAGATGAAAAAATAAATTTGTTATAAATTGTAGACCAAGCAGTGAAGCACGACAGTCATTCAATTTTTAGACATGATAAACTCATAAATTATGTGATTAAGAGAGAACTTCATCTTCAAAAGGGATGAGAACACCCTTGAAAACTGAAGAGAATCAAAGAACCTGAATACAATATAGCTATCAGTATATATGCAGTTAAACAAATTAACAAAAACAAATAATATACAAAATTTTCAACATTTTCTTCACCAAATACCAAATTTTAAAACTAGAATAAATTAAAGACAGAGAGAACTGCAATTAATGAACCTAAAATACTTAACAGATTATGTAGCAGCACTAATAAAAGTTTGACCTTGAAAGCTACTTCAATGAAAACAAAATTTAAAAAGCAACATATTTTATCTCGGAGTTCAATAAATCTAAGTAGAATTATGCTCTTTACTCTAATTCGAACCTGATATGTAACCAACAGCTTTGTGGTTTCAATAACTTCAATTCAGTCTATACTTATCATATATCTAAATCGAAATGAGCAGCCACTAATGGGTTTCCTAATAGATTCATCAAAAAAAAAAAAATCGCAAATGTACCTGTCCATAAGTCAATCACAGAGTTGAGAATGAAAAGATAACATTAGTGATCAAACAAAATAAATCGTTCACTCCTTAATCATCCCCCACACAATACATGATTTCGAGTTCCCCACCAACCAAACAAAGAAACAATAATTTACTTTTTAAGAAATAAAAATTGCAACAAGGAATAACATATCAAACAAAAGAAAAAAATCAAAAAGAAAAAAAAAAAAAGAATTTGACTGTACCTCACTGAATGGATCAGATCAATCTTCAAAATAGTTCTAACAGATTTTCTGAACCCTAAGAAAGAAATTTCTTTATTTGCCGCCTACGATACAAATGCCCTTTAAATATATATGCAGTGTTTTTCTTTTTCTTATTTGCCTTGCCTGCCGACTCTCTCTCCTCTCTCTCTCTCTCTCCTATTTTTTTTTTAAATTTTATTTAACCTGCCGGGTTTTGGTTTTGTTTTTTTAATTTTTTAACACATACCACCCCTAAGCTTTGTAAAAATAAAGCATAGAGAAAAGTTTTGTCAAAATTAACACTGACCCCACTCAGCCAAAGTGCTCTTTTTTATTGATAAATTTTTATTATTTTTTTAACTACCTTTTTTAAAAAAAATATAAAAATAAGGTCTTTTTAGTATTTTTTTATAAATTAAAATTAAATAAAAAAATTAACATGTAAAAAGCAATTTTTAGCATAATTTCCTCACTTTTTGAATTTTCTAATACAATTAATCATGCTAAAAATAAAAATAACAAATGCTTTTTTTAATTAGTAAATTTTTATTATTTTTTAACTACTTTTCATTCATATGTTAATTCTAAATGGTGATCAATCCTACTATTGATGTCTAACTTTTGCCTTCCAAATATCAACATGTGATTTGTCTTTATATAAGAACAAATCGACTAAAATCTTTTTTCTTGGACCGAGATCTTCTATGATTGATTTTGGTGACCTTGCTGATATTCTAACAATCCCTGAAAGATAGAATACGGATAAGATGTGTAAGAGATCCAACAATAAATAAAAAAAATGATATATTTTGAATGGAATGACTGTTTATGAATTTTTTTAGGAATAATATAGTAACAGGAATAATATAGTAAGAGACACACTGTTCTTTTTCTTAGCTTTGCTTTTTTATATACTTTTTGACAGACTAACAACCTATTTTTAGAAGGATTTTCGAATGATTTTTCCTACTTTTTCCCTTTTATAGGTTTTTGACTTTTCCTTATCATAAGCGAAATAGAACTCCAATAAGTTCTCTTTCTAATAGAACTTTTATTATTGATCTTTTGCAGAATTCTATTAAGTTTTCACCTTTCTTATCATTTTAAAGCTACGTTAGGATTCTAAATAATAGAGTCTCACTAAAATTCTAACTTACTTAAGAACCTATATTTAAATTAATATTTCCTCTTGTGCAACTCGAGAATAGCCTATTTTGTCCTCGGAAGTTAGCACTAATGAAGACTATGGCATTACCTAAGGTATGCTTTATCCTCAGTCTCCGAATCTTTCAAAAAGAAGTTAATCTCCGAATGGTGTTGTTTTGAGATGACTTTATTATCTATTGCTTAAGGGAGTTTGAAGCTGACGTGGATCATCCTTTTTGATCTGCCAGTGACGTGGATGATGGAAAGTATAATGACACAACAGAAGTCTCCTAGTTTTCAGTACTAGTAAGTTTCGAGTCATTTATTGAAAACTTGTTAAATTACTTCTCATTTCTTAGATCTTTGGGTGCTTCCTTTGTATCTTATCTTTATTATATTGTGGCAATTTCATCTCTGGTTAATAAACTCATTTTTATCTGTCATCAGCACGTATGCTCGGCTTTATAATTTGTATCATCCCCTACACTATTCCTCGATTCTTTTGCCAGTATTTAAAGGGTCGTGTTGCTTTTTATGATGCTTTCAAAATTTGAAAGGAAGTGTAAAACGACAGTGGAATTTATTGTTGTGTCATTTCGTACTTCTTGTCCATGTAATCATGGCTCATTAAATGGAGGTGTGACATTTTTGCTACGATTGAATGCAAGCCACATGTTATCATCTCAACCATCATTTCATGAATGACTCAGTTTACTTTTCTCAGCTAAATTTAAAAACCAACATGTCTTTCTCCTTACTTTGCTTTTCATTCCATTTAGTTCTATAGTGAACTTTAACATTTTCTATAGAAAGAAGAATCCAAAATCTTTAGTTTTTGAACTACTTCATGTTGCTACTCTCGCGATTTCAATCGGTCAACACTTCTTCCTTCCATCATTTTCACTATTGCTATTGCTATTTCAAGTTGGTACCTCTATCTTGGCTTTTCTTGGGTTTTATTTTGAGCATATTTATGGGTTTTATACACGACTTTACTGCTTTTTGGATAGCACCTTTGTACATAAAGAATGAAATTTTGCCTTGTGTTGCCTTGAAACCATATTTCTCTTTGTTGGTCATATTATTTATTTTAGGGTCATTTAAGGCCTTTAGAGATTTACTCTTTTTTTTTAAAAAAAGAAATTTCATTAATCCTTATGTTGTTTTAGCTCTGAATGGTCGCTATTTCTTCCTTTAGATGTTGAGTTTAGGATCTAACTCCCAAAACCTATCTATACAGAAATTAAATCCTCAAATGTCTTACCAGAATATTTATTCCCCTCATTCCACTTCTATAGGTAGTGATGACATGATATCTGTCAAGGAAACAAGAATAAGAGAGAGAAAATCTCTCAAAACCTCTTTTCTTATAAGAAATCTTCCTGGTTAGCCCCTAGAGACTAGAATATATGTCCACCTTGGTGACATTGAGAAAAATGATCAAACTAAAAGTATTGGTGAGATCTTTGAGGATGAGAATCTAGTAATAGAGCCTGAGGGCGAGAAGCTTGAGGATAACATGAGGTTTGCAAGTGAGACCTCCAATAGTGCACCTAAGGAGGATGAGTCTTTTCCTTTCTCTCATTACTTTCAAAAGAACAATAGGTTATATAAAATGGACTGGTATCGAACTTCTCTCATCAAAAATGATTTGAAGCGCCTAAGAAGGATATATAAAATCCTTGATAACATCTTTCTCAGGTTGCCCAAAAAAGGAGAGTTCCAATGAGCTTTCAAGTTGGGAGCCTAACTCCCAATTCAACCATATTTTGCATAATTTTTCACTATTTTAGGGATTTCTCCTTGCCAGCTAAATGTCAATGCCTAAAGGATAGTATCGAGGATGTTCGTGCTCTAAAAGAAAGCCTATCAGGCTTAGCCAACCTTACATATACAACCTCTATACCACTTGCGACCAAATCCCAAATAGAGCTCGAGTTTCTACTACTTCATCGTTAGGTTAGGAAAAAAGAAACTTGTTTTTGACCTACCCACCTCTAATAAAGACTGAAAGCATTGAAGGTTTTTTATTAATAGGTCACGGGACAACGACTGACATATAAGAAAGTAACTTATGGTAATCCTAATACGGTTTGACTCAAGAAGTAGGGATGCCAAAAATCTTCGCGAGGATGGAGACTTATAAGGGCTCGCTTTGTTTGTGATAGGATCAAAGACATTTTTGTCCCTAAATTTAATAAAGGGAATGGATCCTTATCTCCATTTTTAAAACGGAGTATAGACAAGGATGGGAATAGTTGCCAATCCCCACTCTTTTTTTTCATTTTTATATTATAATATATTTAAAGTTAAAAATAAAATTTATATATATATATAAAATTATATTTATTTTTTATCAAATAAAAAATTATCAAAATAAAAATATAATAATTAGTTGATATTAAATTAAATGACCAATTATAATAATTGAATTAAATATTTTAGTATATTAAAACAAGATTGACAAAGGAAAAAAAATGCTCTCAATATTTTATTTTTTATCTACGAAACAAAATATTTATTTCTACAAAATAAAAAAAAAATTTAATATTTTTTCTACAAAAATTAACACAAAAGATAATAAAACTCTAAAGATTTTATTCAATTTATTTTTTTAAAGTTAATTTTTTTTGTTATTTTATTAAGAATTGATATTGTAATTTATCGACACATTAATTTGTTAATGTTTGTATATAAATTAAAATAAGCAATTTATTTATACATGTTAATTTTTTATTTGATTTTATGATATGAATCTTGCTAACAACGTGACGAAACCCAATACTAAATGTAATACTGAACCCCCAGATCTTCAAGATGCATATTTGTTGACTTTTAACTCGTAACTTAACAAAATAAGAACTAAGAACTATTGTAGTTGAAGACGACATACCAAAAATATAAATATAGAATCTGCAATTTTGATATAAATTGAATTTATTAAATTTTAAATTAATGACAAGGTCCAATATAGATTGTGAGAAAAATTAATCGAAGTTACTCATGCACAGTAACCCAAAATTGAGGCATAAAATATAAAATATATCTAAGTATGTGATTATATTTGATGTTTCAAGATTTTTATTAAATTGATAAGGGATTAATTTCATTTTATTTAATTTGGGACAAGAATTATATATAATGGAGATTAAAATATAAACTAAGCTTAACCCAAATTTGTATTTAGAATGAGCCCAAATTAAAACATATGGCCGGCTCATATACATAACAATTAAGTAAAATCATTAACTTACTTATATTTACCTTATTTTCATTTTTAAAAGGATAAGTTTTAAGTAAAGATTCTGGAATGGTGGAGAAATGTAGAGAAGAATTGAGAAGAAAGGATAAAAGTTGAGAAAGATGAAGAAAAAGAAGAGAAAAAGAGAAAAAGGGAAAGATATGAAAAAGAGGGGAGAAGACGGATGAGAGACTTAAGGAAGAGGAAGAATTTACGAAGAGAGAGTGTTTGCCGACAAGTGAGAAAAGAAGAAGAGGAAGAAATATGAAAGGAAGAGAGTTTGTTTGGCTAAATAGAAGAGGAGAAGTGTCGTGGAGAAGAGAAACAGTTTGTCGTTGAAGAAATTTCTTCTATAGTGTTGACGAAAATGAAGGAGATTTGTTAAGGCTTGTCTTGGTCAAACTATCAAGAATGTTGTGGTTACTGTTTCTACTTATTTTAACGATTCTCAAAGGCAAGTTATGAAGGATGTTAGTATTATAGTTAACTTAAATGTTATGAGAATTGTCAATGAAACAAACTGCTACTATTATTGTTTATGGATTGGACAGAACATGCTTATTTTCGGTCTGGGTAGAGAAACTTTTAATGTTTTGTTGTTGACGATTGAGAAGGGAATCTTTGAAGTGACGGCTACTGTTGGTGATACATATCTTGAAGATGAAGATTTTGATAATCGAAATTGATTCTCTCTATGAAGGTACTGATTTATATGCTACTATTATTAGAGCTAGATTTGAAGAATTGAACATGGATTTGTTCAGAAAGTGTATGGAACTTCTATCCTTGTTTTAAATGTTGGAAACCTTGAATGTAATGATGATTTATGTATATATAAGAATGATATGTTGAGTGATTGTGGGAAAAGATTTAAGATAGTGTTTGATTGTGTTTAATACTAAAAAATAATAATTTGCCCGTCGAATTTCACCCACTATTATAAATACGCAAGACAGGGAAAACTATTTTGGCCGCTCCTCATTCATGCATTCTCTTCTCTCTATACAAAAACAGTTTCTCTCCCTCTCTCTCAGATTTTCTTGTAAAACCAAGTAAAACTCTTAGGTTTTCTGTCCAAATGTATTGATACATTAAGGAATGCAAATTGATACCCACTGAACGGATCAATACCTATAAAGAAAGATATCGATACCTTGCAAGTCAGAGACTTGAGAAGAAATTTTTGATCGACCAGATCGATACTTTTGAAAAAAAGTATCAATACATTGAAAACAGAGAGTTTGAAGATATTTACAAGATGAACCAGATCGATACCTTAGTCCAAGGTATCGGTATATGGTAAAATAGAGAGTTCGAAAATATTTACAAGGCGAACCAGATTAATACCTTCATTAAAAGTGTCTATACATGGGAAAAATGAGGATCGATACATGAGGGCAAATGTATCGATACTTGGAATCCAAGACAATTCTAGAATTGAACTTTCATGAACAGATCGATGCTCAATCCAAAGAGATTAATACCCAAGCCAAAAGTATCGATACATGATGCAGGTTTAGACAAAATTTGACGGCAAATTGATCATTTTGCCCACTTTTATAAATGCCCAAGAGGGGAAAAATCATTTCAATGTGTTTTTATTTGTTCATTTCCCTCTCTCTCTCTAAAAATACGTTCCTCTTTTTATCTCTCTTTAGTTTTCAAGATCACTTAAAATCCTTGATGGTTTTCACTCAAATTTCGTGGCCAAGTGACTACCCACTCTTCTCACATCGATTTGATACCATTTTTGGTAGAGAAACAACAAGGAGAAACAGGAAATAAACCAGGGTTCCGAAGAAGAATTTGGGGCTTTGCATTCAAATGATAATGAGAGGTTTCTACGGACTTCTACGAGTTCTAGGTAAGTTCATTAACCATAATGATGTATGATTTTGGATATTTGAACATATTAGAAATCTAGAGTTACTGTTCACCCGATAATTTATGTTAAATTTGCATAAAAAATCTTGCTTTATGTAATAAATTTGTATAATTAGAAGTATATAAACATTGTATATGTGTCGAATGATCATTTGGAATGGGCATAATTCGTTTTAGACACAAATATCAAATTTGGAAAGTACACATTTTGTTTAAAATGAAAACGTGAAATTTGGATTAATTACGACCATAGGATTTTATTATTAGAAATCGGATAAATGGTCTTAGTTAGTTAAGCCTCGAGAAACTTGCATGTGTCAACTATAGGAATTTAACCTTGTGTTCCACAAGCATTGCATAAGATACATTTAAGTTAAATTGATTTGAATGGTGGAACTTAATTTGTATATATACCTGCGATACTAAGTTCTAAAAACTCGAGTGGAGTGCTAAATAGACGTGAGGACCCGTAGTGGGAGTGATTATCCTCCCCACGCAGTGAGTAGATTTATACATACATAATTATGTAAATAGAATACATGTGATATTTGTATGTATTACTTGTGTGTAAACAAGTGCTTTCTATTGTTGAAATGAAATGCGTTTATGTGATTAATAATTGATATTGAGACGTGTTGATTTAATTGGTCTGTGGTTTTAAAAGTGTTTGAATATACATGTTGAACGGCCGAGGAGACCTATTGTATTTATGTTATCATTATTGAAAAATGGATTATTTTAATGCATGTATGTTTTGGTGATGAGACCGGTAAGGCCAGATATTGTGTTATAGCCAATGGGCTAGTTGCATAGCCTTTGCGCCTATTTATTTACTGTATATATCGGGAGGTAGGCTATGGACGGACCTATAAGAGGCCGCATAGGTGAATGGGCAACAGTGTGGCTAAATAAGGGAAGTTAAGCCATGGTAAGCCCACTGTATGCCAAGCACGTGTGTGCTGATATGGAAGCCCTATGGAAGTCCCAGAGATTTGATAGAGATCTCAAGATTTGACGGATATAACAAGAACAGTACTGTATTACCAAGTGACTACTCGGGGCCAACATTAGTGAGACGGGTATGTTTTATAAGTGCATGTTTTGCAGGAAAAAAAATTAAATGTTATTTTATAAGATTGCATTGCATATGATTTTATGCATACTAGGCTCATTGATGGATTTCGACGATGCCTCGACCAGGACAGCGGTTGAAATAGTATGGCCAACCTGGTTTGGATGTTTAAAATATAAATGCAAACCTAAATGTTGATTTTACTCATTTATTATACATGAGTTGTGTGTACATATATGTATTTTGAGCATGTTAATAATGAAAAATTCCAATATCATGATTTAGAAATGTGTGCATGTGTGTATATCTATGTATGTATGTGTTTACTCACGGAGTATAGTTGTATACTCATTCTTCACCATTACAGTTTTTAGGTTAGGAGCGTTAGTCCTAACTAGGCTTGTGATCGTGGTAGAGAGCTTACGACGCTCTTGGTAGGTCCTCTCATATTGACTCACAAGTTTTGTCTCGAGTCCACTAGATATGTATTTTCGGATATATACATGTATTTTCCTGAGATATTGATTTATTTTGAATTTTGAGAAGAAATTATAAACTAGTTGATCTTGCTTAAACTTAATATTTTATTCAATCCATATGTAATGTTTTAAATTCATAATTTTATTAATTATGCATGTTGTGGATGAATTGATCACGAAGATCAATTCTTTGATATTGATAATCCTATAGATAGGGATTCAAATTATAAATTATTTTTAAGTTTTTTGGTAATTGATTTGATAGACTTATAGGCTCTTGTGGAACATTTTGGATATAGAGGGTGTATCATGAGAGTTTGTGGCAATTATCACAGGTGGACCCCAAGGTCGGGACGTGACACTATGAGTTAGCTTAAGTCACTTAAGCCTTGATTGTATGTCAACTACGCGTATATACATGCAAATACTAATATGTATGTCATTAATTGATCATGCCATCCTTATGTTTAAAATACAAAGTTTACAAAAATTATAGGCACGTAGGATCTAATGATGAGATTAATGATATATCAAGAATTGAGAAGGAAACGATTTTGGTAATTGTATGATAGAAACCAGATATTGAATGCACACTGGGAGATAAAATTAATATTTGTAATTTACAATCTTATCAAGATTTAGTAATTGCTCAAATAAACTGTGAAAGTAACTGCTGAGATTATTTAGTTCTAGATTGGATGTCCTTAATCTTATTTTGTCATGTATATAGCTTGGTTTCTTTAGTTCCATATTGACCTAATTAAATAGTTGAAGGTTATTTCGGTATGGACAGATCTGTAAATTCTTTAGAGGATACCCTTAGTAACTTTATGAGTTAGGATCAACCTTATATATATATATATATATATATTGCATGTAGTAATGACTAAGTAAGACATGAATTGTGAAATCGTATTTTATGAACCTATGGAGTATTGATAAAGAAATATAACATCTAAAAAATTGAATTTCCTTTTTGAGAAAAGCGTCCTAACAAATGATAAGATGGATGAATTGTTAGAGAAACTGGATATCAGAGATTTAGTAATTAATAAATCATGACTATGAAAGAAGTAAGTTTGATAGTTATGTTTACTATTGAAAGTTAAATCAAGATGTAGTTGTTTACTGGTTGTTATATATTGATAACATTAAAATTTTTAGTCAATATATAAGTGAATTTGACATGATTGATTAGGGTTTTGCTAAATATATATATATATATATATTGAGAATAAAGATTATGTGAAACAAGAAAATAAAGATATTGATAAGGTGTTGAAGAGACTTAAGATGTCAAAACCACATGAAAGCAAGGTTTGTAGGGAAAGAATTCCCTATGTTCGATAGAAAGCAACGGGAATATAGTTTTAATGAAGCTATTAAGAGTTAAAATGAGGAAAAACGTCCAAATATAAGTTAAAATATAAGAATAGAGGTTGGTGTGATGAGATAACCATGGAATGCACACTATCTTTTAGGAATAATTTAATATAATAATTTTCTGGGGTATTTTCGATGATTTCAAAATCAATGCCATTACTGCGTAAAGATGTCGATGATATTGATTGTAGGATGAATTATATATTCTAAAGTCCTATATTTTTTGTTATTTTGATTCGAGAACGAATCAATTTTAAAGGGGGTAGAATTGTAGAATCCGCAATTTTGATATAAATTGAATTTATTAAATTTTAAATTAATGACAAGGTCTCGACATAGATTGTGAGAAAAATTAATCGAAGTTACGCATGCATAGTAATCCAAAATTGAGGCATAGAATGTAAAATATATCTAATTATATGATTATATTTGATGTTTCAAGATTTTTATTAAATTGATAAGGTATTAATTTCATTATGTGTTGGTGTTATAGGAAATTTATATGAAAAAATAATATATATGTAAACCTTGTTCTACGAACTAAAGGGTAAAATAGTTATTTTATAATATTCAGTTTCATACTGCATTGTTCATGATTAATTAACACATTAATGAGGCTTAGGTGAACTAAGTCAGCTCATGATATGAGTATAACGAGTTTTGAGTAATTAGGAACTTCGATAATTTGTACAAAAAAAAATGTTAAATGATGTCAATTAGTGTTAACTAAAGTATTGTGGTGGAAATATAGCTTGAAAATGTGAATTAGAATAAGTTGACCATATGATTTTATTACTGAAAATCGGATAAATGACCCTCATTAGTTAAGCCTCTAGAAGTGATATGTGTCAATTAAGGAGTTTTTAGACATATTTTCCACGAACATTGTATTTAGTGCATATATGTTTAACTATATGGAATCGTGGAATTCACTATATTATATATGTGTGGTATTAGGTTTTGAGAATTCGGGAGAAGGACCAAGTAGGCGTGAGGAACCTTAGTGGGAGTGATTACCCTCGCCTTGTTGTGAGTAAATTTATACATGCATAATTATGTAAATAGAATGCATGTGATATTTATATATACGCATGTGTGTTAAAAATTGTTGAAATGAAGTTGTTATCATTATTTTGTATGATATTGAGATGATTTATATATTATGGTCTGTGGTTAAATGTTTTATTTGATATGCATGCATGGAATGGCGGAGAGGCCGAATCTAGTTTATATATTTTATGAATGTTGTCTGAAATTGTTATGGCCAGAGAGCTCAGGTTTTTGATGTACATAGTTACACTAATGATTTGAAAATAAAAATGTTTTTAATGCATGTATATTGGTGATAGGAGGTTGTTAAGGCCGATTTTTAATATATGGCTAGTGGGCCAGGTTATTTATTGTATATATAAGGAGGTAGCCTATGGACGGACCTATGAGAGGCCGCATAGGTGAGTGGGCAGCAGTAAGGCTGTATAAGGGAGATTAAGTCATGGTAAGCCCACTGTGTGCCAAGTACGTATGTGCTAATTTAAAGACTCTATGGAAAGTATTAACGACTTTATAGAGATCTCATGGATTTAATGGATATCGAAGAAAGTTACTTAATCACCAAGTGACTACTCAGGGCCAACATCGGTGAGACGAAAAGTATTTTATAAGTGCATGTTTTGCAAGAAAGAAATGAAATGTTATTTTATAAGATTGCATTGCATATGATTTTATACATAACAAGCTCATTAATGGATTTCGACATTACCTCGGTCAGGGCAGCGGTCGAAATAGTATGGCTAGCCCGGTTTGGATGTTTAATAATAAATGCAGACTTTAATGTTGATTTTAGTCATTTATTGTACATGATTAGTATATATATATATATATACACGTATTTTGAACATGTTAATAATGGAAAATCCCAATATCTAAGATCTTGGAAATGTGTGTATGTATATATATCTATGTATGTATATATTTACTCACTGAGTATAATTGTATACTCATCCCTTAAAATTACAGATTTCAGGTTAAGAGCATTAATACTCGCAGTGTTTGAAGTAGCAATAGAGAGCCTACAACTCTTCGAGTAGGTTTCTTACTTGACTCACAAGTGTAGATGTCCCACTGGATAAATGTAAATAAATTCTTGTAAAATATTTGTAAGGACAATGATTTTGTAATTGTTTATGCTTTACTCAACCCAAATAGAAAATGATTTCCATGATGTTATTTTTATTAATTGATAATTGTTGTGGATGAATTGATTATAGAGATCAATTCTTTGGTGTGATCCCATGGATGGATCTATTGTGTATAAACTATTTTCAAGGTAAAACAGGTTGACATGAAAGCCTTACCGGCTCTTTTGATACAGTCCAGGTATAAAGGATATATCGTGAGAATATGTGACGATTGTCACAGGTAGATCCCAGGTACGAGCCGTGACAATATATATATATATATATATTGAAAATTAATATATTAAGATTATTTAACTTGGGACAAGAATTATATATAATAGAGATTAAAATATAAACTAAGCTTAACCCAAATTTGTATTTAGAATGAGCCCAAATTTAAACATATGGCCGAGCCATATACATAACAATTAAGTAAAATCATTCACTTATATTTACCTTGTTTTCATTTTTAAAAGGTTAAGTTTTAAGTAATGATTCTGGAAGGGTGGAGAAACATAGAGGAGAAACATAGAGAAGAATTGAGAAGAAAGGAGAAAAGCATAGAAAGATGAAGAAGAAGAAGAGAAAAAGAGAAAAAGGGAAAGAGAGAAGAAAAATGGGTGAGGACGGATGAGAGATTGAAGGAAGAGGAAGAATTTACGAAGAAAGAAAGTTTATCGCAGGTGAGAAAAGAAGAAGAGGAAGAAATATGAAATGAAGAGAGTTTATTTGGCTGATTAAAGAAAGAGAAGTGTCGTAGAGAAGAGAAATAGTTTGTTGTTGAAGAAATTTCTTCTATGATGTTGACAAAAATGAAGGAGATTTGTTGAGGCTTATCTTGGTCAAACTATCAAGAATTTTGTGGTTACTGTTCCTACTTATTTTAACGATTCTTAAAGGCAAGTTATGAATGATGCTGGGGTTATAGTTGGCTTAAATGTTATGAGAATTGTTAATGAATCAACTGATGTTGTTATTGTTTATGGATTGAACAAAAAGGCATCGAGGATTGGCAAAAAGAACATGCTTATTTTCAATCTAGGTGGAGGAACTTTTGATGTTTTGTTGTTGACGATTAAGGAGGGAATCTTTGAAGTGACGGTTACTGCCGGTGATACACATTTGGAGGTAAGCATTTTGATAACCAAAATTGATTCTCTCTATGAAGGCACTGATTTATATGCTACTATTACTAAAGCTAGATTTGAAGAATTGAACATGGATTTGTTCAAAAAGTGTATGGAACTTCTATCCTTGTTTTAAATGTTGGAAACCTTGAATGCAATGATGATTTATGCATATATAAAGAATGATAGGTTGAGTGATTGTGGGAAAAGATTTATGTGGATTATGCACTAAATAGCAATAAATGGTATGTATGTTATGGTAATATTAATGTGAATAAGTTAATTTTAAGACAGTGTTTGATTGTATTTAATATTAAAAAATGAGAAAATTCAATGTCCATAACGCAAGAAATTTGTGACCAAGTTGTAGCGCAGAAAATGGTTGGGCAGTTTTGGATTATTGGAATTCTAACCTAAGTTCGGTATTTCGCTCATAAAATAAGTTATAGGTATCCAATTAATACACCTTAAAATTCTTGCAAAAACTAGACATAATTACAAGTAACCTAGCCAAAATTTAGAATTTTTTGTGAAACGACGCATTCCTAGTAGATTTTAGAAGGAACTACTTCGTATAGTATTTCGGTTTGCCAAAAATGAGGAGTAGTGAACATAGGATTCCCGACATCAGTTTGTAGTGCTATAAAAAATTATGTAAACTAGACATATAGAGAGATATTCAAAATTCAAGTCGATCGGAATGGAAATGAGTTCCCAGAAATTATCAGAAGTTAGTCGTTCTGTTTCGGCATACACATTGTCGTGTGTTTGCGCAATGTATGGTAAATTAATCATAACTCGAACATTAAGAATCGAAATCAATATCCATAATAGGATACGAATACTAGATATAACAGGAAATAACATAGCCAAAAATTAGATTTTTAAGCTAAGGAACGAATTCCCAAAAAATTAAGGAAACTCACTGCTCTGTTATGAAACTTGGTTAGAACAGTGTTCATTCAATTAATTATAAGTTGGGATATAAAGATTCTAATGCAACACCGTAAAGAGGCACATGAACTAGATGTATAGGGGATGAATATATATAAAATTTGGATTAAAATTCATTACTAATCAATTTCAATAAAAAGACAAATTTACCCCTATTACAGATAGATGCTGTTTAGGATAAGTAAGATAAAAATTATAATTTTAGGAACTAGGTAACAAAAGTACGAAACATTCTAACTTCTTACTAAGGATGATTGATGGATATAATATATTTATTTTGTTAATATAGCAAATACATGAGAGTATGAATTTTAATATGGAGACGTGTATTTATAAATAGTCAACCCAACCAACCATTGGCAAGGCAACATGTTGGAAATGGTTAAGCACAAACCAGTGAATGAATATTTTATTTTTAAAATATTATTTATACAAAATGTTAAATTTATGAATGTTTTAGAAAAATCTATTGAAATGAATATTTTATTTTATATTTTGGAATATGAGTTGAACAAATATTTGAAAAGTAAATGTTATAAAAAGTGAATTGAATGGTTAAGTTATTTTCAAATCCAATGTTTATGACTCTTTTATATTGAAAATGAAAATAAATATAGTGGGAGTAAGAGTAATTTTAAAAAATATTTTGGATGTTTGTAAATTGTTTATGTTAATGAATTGATGTGTGATAAGTTGAATTATAATGATTTGTGAAATATGTTTTGTGGACTGTATATGTTGAGATTTGGTTAGTGCTAATACCCATTGTGAGTGTGTCTGTGCATGGATAGATTACGTGAATCTACATGGATGGACCAATATACTTGAGGCTTCCTTGTATAGTAAAGTTTTGAAGGTCGGACTGATATGAGTGATGCTTCTCTATGAAATAAAGTCTAGAGAGATAGACTAATATGAGTGAGGCTTCTCTCTGAAATAAAATCTTGAGGGTCGAACTAGTATGAGTGAGATTTCTCTCTAAGACTGAGTCAAAAAGGGATGGACCGTAATAGGTAAAGCTTCTTTTTGAAATAATTTTTTTTATGCTGCTTGTGTTATTTTTATTGAATTGTTTAAATTTCAGATTTTTAAATAAATATTGACATTAAAATTTAAAATATATATTCTTACTCCTCATTCACATTTTCCTACTTTGATTTTTATCTATTCACTAGATCTTTAGGGCTCACCCTCCACACCTTTCAGTGCTGCAGGTTTGACTGGTAGTTAAAAAGAAAGGGTTATCACCCTGATGTGGTTAATTACATTATGTCTGCTATTTTAAAATTGAGAAATATAGTACATGCATTCAGATTATTAGAGAGGCTTTGGGTGATGGTAGAGATCCGTCACTTACCAGTAACATCTTTGAGTTGAGGGCATTATAATCAAAAACCACTTAAGGATCTAGGTGATAAGTTTGGTTGTTTTGAACGCCACAAGAATAAACTTAATAAGTTCAAAAGTCATTTTAAGAATAACACATAATAATCTTTTAATCTTATTCTTGACTGCTCAAAATGTACAATGCTTGATTTTTTTTTATATATAGCTCTAAAATTTAACGTAGACTATGGAAAGCCAGCCAATACTATTTTGACATATGACATTCTCCTTTTGAATCACATTTCAAAATAATATTGAATCAAAAAAGGAAAACAACTAAATCATAAATTTAACTTAGAAAATGAAACAATTAAATTAGAAATTTGAATTAAAAAAGGAAAGAACTAAATAAGAAATTTGAATTAGAAAAGAAAACTTTTAGAGCCTTAATCATAGTGACTAGATTCTTTTGAGACTAATTTAGACTTATGCTGGGTATCACGGGCCGATTTTCTCTTAAACGAAATTCAAATCCGTGCAGTACTCACTAACGTGTTGCATTAGTAAGTCAGCCTAAACAAGTCTGCATGCAGCAAGCACAAATAGGTTAGTTGTTTACAAACGTAAGCAAGCCAAAGATAATAATTTAAAACAAGCACATATCATATCGCAATAACATTCGAGGCTACATTGATAAAATACGCAACAAGCAAATAAGCAACTTATAAGTTATCAATGAGCAAACAAGCATTGAACGAACAAGCATTACAACACATCGGACAAACAATTTCGAGCAATCAATGCAAGCAATTCATTTCATTAATCTAAAGACGAAAGAGTATACAGCAATGCCCCACTAGTGCCTCCCAAACTTGTGGCTATTGGCTCACTAATTGGACTTAGACGAGCAAATGTGGGTGGCCCTTACATCCTTCTCCACCAAATTTATTGGTATCCTCAACAATTGAGCTGTCTTGAAGTCTTCAATCTTCTATTGAAACGGCTCCAGTACTTTGACTTTCTCTTAGTTGATCTCTTCTTCACTAAGGCCTTTCCACCACCCGTTCACTTGCTTTTCTGTTAGAATTTCTTCAACTTTTTTGATATTCTTTTTCCGTGGCTGCTTGTTGATCTCCTCTTTAGCTGGTTGGTTGCGCACAATTCCTCTTTATTGGCGTGGTATGGCTTCAATTTGCTAACATGGAAAATCGGGTGCATCTTTATCCAGGTTGGCATTTCTGCCTTCTATGAAGCCTTCTTTACTTTAGCAATGACTGGAACTGGACCTTCTTACTTCCACACTAGTCTCTGGTCTCGGCTCCCTTGGAAGCGAATTTGTTCTAGAATCAACTTTATTAACCAAGTTTCCAGACTTGAACTCGAGCAGTCTTCTACTTTTGTCTGTCTACTTCTTTATCTTAGCAGTGGCTTTTTCTAGATAGGCTTAAGCTATTTTGGCGTTAGTTCTCAATTCCTTGGTGAAATTAAAGGACCGAGGGACTTTTTCCTTATACTTTGTGATTGTGTGAGGTAGAAGTGATTGTCGTCTCGTCATTACTTCAAAGGGACTTTCGTTTGTTGATGAGCTCTTCCTTGCATTGAAGCAAAACTATATTATGTCTAGTAATTGCGCCCAATTTTCTGGTTGGCATTTATGAAATGACGCAAATACTCTTCTAGCATCCCATGAAATCTCTCTGTCTATCCATCAATTTAGGGATGATAACTCTATGAGATATTCAACTGCAATCCAAGAAGATTAAATAGTTCAGACCAAAATGGTCCTACAAATCTAAGGTCTCAGTCACTCACAATGTGTTATGGTACTCTCCAATACTTCACCACATGCTTAAAGAATAATCTCGTCGCTTCCTATATTCCGCAGTATTTTGGGACTGGTATGAATATAAGTCAAGTCACCAATCTTCGAAAGGTTGGTGATGAAGTTAAGCAAGACACTCTTCTATGGTTGGCTCAGCATATTTAGTGACTCCAGTAATCCTGAGGTCTTCAACTTCTCCACCTTATCTTGTTGGCAGACAAGGCAAGTCTTGGTATACTCTGTTACATCATCTTGTATCTGTGGCCAATAGTACCCTTACTTCAACAAGGTGTACGTTCTCTGCCACCTTGGATGACCCGCCCACAGGTGTCATAACAATCATTCATAAAAGTTCTCTATAGATCTTCAACTTTTAGAACGTACAAGCGACTGCCCTTTGTCCACAAAAGTTTGTCTTCTACCCAATATCGGCAAGTCTTCCCTTCCTTCACCAACTTCATGATTGTCCAACAAACCGGTTCTTTTTCTAGGTTCTCCCTGATGCGTTCCCGGAGGGGTATCAAAACTGTTGCAATTGACATCGCTATCATCATTTTTAAACTCGCGAGCTCTAACTTGCGTCTTAGAGCATCCGCCACTTTATTCGAACTTTCGGCTTTGTGTTCAAAGTGAAAATTAAATTTCGCAAGGAACTCTTACCACCTGGCCTGCTTCGAGGTCAATTTTGGCTGTGTTAGGAAGTAGATAACAGTTGAATTGTCTTACTTCACTACAAACTTGGACCCTAATAGAAAATTTCTTCATATTCGCAAGCAAGTAACACAACTAAGAGTTCCTTTTCTTGAGCAGTGTATCTCTGCTTTGGGTTTGATAACTTTCGACTCTCATAAGTTACTGGGTGGCTCTCCAGCAATAAAACTCCCCCTAATGTAAAATCGAATGCATCAGTTTGCACCTCAAATGGTTTGGTTATATCCAGAAGGCTAAGAATCGAATCTTTCACTATTGCTTCCTTCAAGCTGTCGAAGGCTTTTCTACACTGCTAAGACCATTCCCACGTTACGCTCTTCTTCAAAAGCTCAGTTAACGGTGTAGCTTTCTTTGAGTACCCTTTTACAAACCGCCAGTAATAGTTAGCCAATTCAAGGAAGGATTGTAACTCTTTTATGCTTGTCAGCGTCTTCTAGTCTTGGATAGCCCTAACCTTGTTTAAATCCATCCGTATACAACCTTACTGTACCATATGGTCAAGGAATTTGATGCGTTTCTGGGCAAATGAACACTTTTCTTTCTTCACAAAAAGCTTGTTGTCCTTCACTTTCTGGAATACCTTAACCAAGTGGTCCTAGTGCTCTTCCAAAGTTTTGCTGTAAACCACGATTTCATTAAAGTAGACCATTACAGACTTATCTAAATATTCGTGGAATACATCATTCATCAACGTGCAGAAGGTTGCAGGAGCATTTGTTATTCCAAACGGCATCATTAGAATTTCATACGATCCATACTGGGTGGCACATGTTGTTTTCGCCTCTCTCCTTCGGCAATCCTCATTTGATGGTAACTTGATCGCAAATTTAGCTTGGTGAAGTAGCTTACTGAGCTCAACTAATCAAATAAATCTACTATCAGCGAAATGGGATAGGTGTTGCAGACTATCAACTTGTTGAGTACTTTATAGTAGATACGTAACCATAGGCTTCCATCTTACTTCTTCTAAAACAACATAGGGGCTCTGAACGGTGTTTTCGATGATCTAATGAAGTCGACCTCTAATAATTCATCTAATTAATTTCAAAGTTCAGCTAATTCTGATGGAGCTATTCTGTAAAGGGCACGCGAGGGTGGTTTCGCCTCGGACACTAGTTCAATCTGATGGTTAATTGCTCTTCTCGATAGCAAAGTCTTGGGCAGTTGATTTGGCATCACCTCAGCAAATTCCCTCAACACATTCGCCATCTCTAATAAAGTCGACTCTCTACCCTTCTCCTCCAATGAGGTCGAAATAGCTATGAAAAAGGGTTCTCATTTCTTAATCCACTTCATGAATTGAATGGAGGATAAAAGTTTTACCTCTATTGGTTACTTGATCCTGGCCAGCACTATTGTAGGCATTTTTTTCCCATAATCAACAAACTACCAGTAGATAGAATTGGGAGTAAGCCCTTCTTCAACAAGAAGTTCATTCCCAAGACAACATCAAAGTAATCCATCTGTACGGCTACAAGGTCCACTTGACCTTCCCAAGTGCTGATTTTCATCCGCACTTGCTTTGCTAACCCGCTCGTAGGTAAGGCTTTATAGTTGACCGCCTTTATGCGTTCAACATCCTTATCGAGCCTCAGCCGAAGGCATTTCACTTCCGTAGTAAAAATGAAGTTATGAGTGGCCCCTATGTCCACCATAACACTTTTTGCTATAATCACATTGATTAGGGCATCAACGTACAAAAAACCCTTTCCTGCGTCCTTCTTGCCCTCGGATTGTTTCTTTAAGGTATTCAACATCCTGAGCGCTACCATGTGACCAGTTTTTTATGTTCCCTGATCACCCGTAAGTGCCTCTTGCAGTTGATCTTCAGTTGTCATGGCACTTAGTCTTATCTTCTTGGGGCACTCTGAGGCTCTATGTAGACCATTGCATAGCCAATATCCAAACGGCCTCTTACTTGCTTCTCCAATATTGGAGAATGTTGGTTTTCTCGAGTAGTTTGGCTGTGGCCTCTTAATTGCTCCCCTACCTTTGTTGAGGCCCCAATTCTTGGTCTTCTTATTCTAATTACCATTTCCTCCCGATATGGGTAACATTTTTTTTGCTTAGGGGCCATCATGGTAGTAATTTGACAACCATTCAGCGGCAGTTTATACGGATGTGAGATCTTGCACCCTTTGTAGCTTAAGCTCATTTCAGACCCAAGGTTAAAGGCCTTCCATGAAGTAGAACAATCGCCCTTTCTCATTCATAGTCCAAATAGCTAACATTAAACATTAGAATTTCTTTACATACTCGCGGATTATCCTAATTTGGGTCAACCAGCGTAGTTGCCTTCGAGCAAGGTATGCCATATTTTCGGGGAGGAATTGGTTCTTCAATTCTCTTTTCAAATCCTCCCAGTTGTCAATTATGCAGCATTGATCTTGGATCTCTTGATACTTTGTCCTCTACCACAACTTGGCATCTCCGTACAAGTATATGGACACTATGATCAACTTGGTGTCTTTAGAATCTGCTCTTACAGCTCGAAAGTATTGCTCGATATGAAGCAAAAAGTTTTTGAGCTCTTTGGCATTCCAGGCCCCTCCATAGTGTTTCGGTTCTGATACCTTTAGAAGACTATATTTAGAGCTTGGGGCAGCTCCTAGTTGAGTTGTAAGGATGCAGGTAGTGAGGTTCATCCTTGCGTCCACTACCTTTAGTCGTTCCCGCAACACATCTGCTATACTGCGACACTCCTTCGTAATCTCGGATATTGTTGCTTGCATAACTACAAGAGGTGTTTCCAAATCTTCAAGTTATCATCCATTAGACGACTCAGAACTAAAACCAGTAGCTTTCATTTCTAGTATGCCCACTTGAGAGCCTAATGATTCTAGTAGCATCATAGCCTGTCTCAAGTCCTCGGTATCGAGTGAGCCCACTTTCTTCGGTGCTGCCTCCAAGACTCGTTGACATTCTTTAAACTCTGCCTATTTTCTTTCAAAAGCACCTAATGCTCGTTGATGCTCTTCTAATTCTGTCCATTTTCTTTCGAGAGCATCCAATCAATTTGCTTTTGAAAAGCTAGCTTTTGTACATATCATTATCACAACCTTGTGCTCTAATACCAACTGTCACGGACCGATATTCTCTTAGACGAAATTCGAATTCATGCGGCACTCATTAGCAGGTTGAACTAGTAAGTCAGCCTAAATAAGTCTGCACTCAGCAAGCATAAGTAGGTTAGTTATCTATAAATGTAAGCAAGTTAAAGATAATAATTGAAAACAAGCACATATCATATCACAATACCATTCGAGGCTACATTGATAAAATACGCAACAAGCAAGCAACATATAAGCAATCAATGAGCAAACAAGCATCACAACACATCAGACAAATAAGTTCGAACAATCAATGTAAGCAACTAATTTCATTAATGAGTTTTATTTTATTGACTCTTTTAGGTTTAACCCATTTACCTTTGAGTGAACGTGTTAACTTAGATGGCAAGAAAAAAGTTGATTTTGTTAAGCAGATTCATGAAAAAGCGAAGCAGCAGGTAGAACTGCGAACGGAACAATATGCCAAACAAACCAATAAGGTACGCAAAAATGTTATCTTTAAATTAGGAGATTGGGTTTGGCTGCATATGTGAAGAGACTATTTTTCCAAGCAAAGACATTTTAAACAACTTCTAAAGGGTGATAGGCCGTTTCGATTAGTGGAACGCATAAATGATAATGTTTACAAGCTTGCATTACCAAGTGAGTATGGTGTTAGTGCAAGCTTTAATGTTTGACTTATCTCTTTTCGATATAAGTGACGATTTGAGAACATATCTTCTTTAAGAGGGGGAGAATAATATAAACAAACCTGCATAACTATGCATACAAGAGAGAGAACTCACATGTGGTGCCTCCCCGACTTGTAGCCATAGGCTTACTAGTTGGCCCTAGATGAACAAATGCAGGTAACCTTTACATTGGGCCTCGATGTGTTTACCATTTTACTAACTTGTTGAATTAACTCATTTAATGCTTCTTTAAAATGCTTAATCTTAAATTTTGTGATAAGCCTATTTAGTAAGCTTTATGGATCTTGTGACTGCTGACCTTGAGTTCCTCTAAAACCAAGTGTGAGTTCCCCCTCTTATATGCGTGGTCTGCAGGTTTGTTTGCATCATTCTCCCTCTCTTAAAAAAGATTTGTTTGTAAATCATCACCTATATCGAAAAGAGATAAGTCAAAAATATTAAAGCTTACTCTAACACAATACTCACTTGGTAATGCAAGCTTGTAGGCATTGTCATTTATGTGTTCCACCACTTGAAACGGCCCATCACCCCTTGGAAATAGTTTAAAACATCTTTGCTTGGAAAAACAGTCTCTTCACACATGTAACCAAACTCAATCTCCTAGTTTAAAGATAACATTTTTGCGTACCTTATTGGTTTGTTTGGCATATTGCTCTGTTTACCGTTCTACGTGCTGCTTCGCTTTCTCATAAATTTGCTTAACAAAATCAACTTTCTTCTTGCCGTCTAAGTTAACACATTCACTCAAAGATAAACGGGTTAAATCCAAATGAGTTAATGGATTAAAACCATAAATAATCTCAAATAGTGAAAACTTAGTTGTAAAATGAATAGAGTGATCATAAACAAATTCAACATGTGGCAAACCAAGTAGATAAGGTTCTATTCACAACTTCGATTTGATCATCAGTTTGTGGGTGACAAGTAGTGAAAAACAATAATTTATTTCCCAACTTTCTTCACAAAGTTTTCCAAAAGTAACTCAAGAACTTTGCATCCCGATCAGAGACAATAGTTCTGGGCATGTCATGCAACTAAACAATCTCCTTGAAAAACAAATCGGTTATATGTGATGTATCATCAATTTTATGACATGCAATAAACTGTGCCATTTTATAGAATTTATCGACAACCACAAAAATTGAGTCTCTCTCCCTTTTAATTCTAGGTAAGCCCAAAATAAAATATATAGAAACATCGACCTAAGGTATATTAGGAATAAGAAGTTGTGTTTACAAACCATCTGGTTGTTAGCTAGACTTAACTTGCCAACAAAGAGTACATCTTGTACAAATCTTCTCTACATCACATTTCATATAAGGCTAAAATAAATGCTCATGCAACACACCTAAAATTTTTGTTACCCCAAAGTGACCCATCAAACCACCACTATGTGCTTCCCGAATAAGTAATTCATGCAAGAATGAATATGAAGCACATAATTTATTTTAGGAAACCATCATGCAAATAGAACTTCCTACACGCCCTTATAGTGCTATTTTTAAACAAGTCACCAAAATTAGAATCTGTTGCATACAACTTCTTAATGTACTTAAATCCAAGCAATTTAACATCAAAGGTTGAAAGCAAAGCGTACTTGCATGATAAAGAATTGGTAACTACGTTTTCTTTACCATGCTTGTATTTGATCACATAAGAGAATGTTTCAATGAACTCAACCTATCTTGCATGGCGTCTGCTTAATTTGTGTTGCTCTTTTAAATGCTTCAAAGATTTATGATCCGTATGAAACACAAACTCTTTCAGCCAAAGGTAATGTTACCAAGTCTTTAGAGTTCGAACCAATGCATACAATTATTCGTTGTAAGTGGGATAGTTTAGAATTGTCCCACTCAATTTCTCACTAAAGTATGAAATATGCCTTCTCTCTTGCATCAGTACTCCTTCAATACCTATACCTGAAGCATCACACTCAATTTCAAACGTTTTAGCGAAGTTAGGTAAAACAAATAAATATGCATTAGTCAATTTTTCTTTTATAAGCATGAATGCCTTTTTCTTGCTTTTTTCCCTAGTTAAACAAAATATTCTTCTTGATGACTTCGGTTAGGGGTACAGCTATACTACTAAAATCCCAAACAAAGCGCTGATAAAAGCTGGCTAAGCCATGAAAAATTTTTACTTGACTCATTAAAGTGGGTGTTAGCCAATCTTGAATTGCCTTTACTTTTTCCTCATCGACTTCAATTCCTTTAGCACTTACAACAAAACTAAGAAATACAAGCTTATATGAACAAAATGTACATTTCTTAAGATTAGCAAATAACTTTTCTTTCCTTAAAACCTTTAAAACAAGTTTTAAGTGCTCAACATGATTGACCAAATTTTTGTTATAAATTAGGATGTCGTCAAAGTAGACAACTATAAATTTACCAATGAAAGCAGGAAAAATATGGTTTATAAGTCTCATGAAAGTATTAGGGGCATTAGTTAATCCAAAAGGCATAACTAACCATTCATATAAACCATATTTTGTTTTAAATGCACTTTTTCACTTATCACCTTCTTTCATCCTAATATGATGGTATCCACTCTTAAGATCGATTTTAAAAGACACACAAGATGCATGCAATTCATTTAGCATATCATCTAATCGAGGGATTAGATGCTGATACGTTACTGTAATGTTGTTGATAGCTTGGCAATCAACACATATCCTTTATGTTTTATCATTCTTAGGCACTAGTAGCACTGAAACCGAACAAAGACTCAATACTCTCTCTAACATACCCTTTCTCCATCAATTCATTGATTTGCTATTAAAGTTCATTCGTCTCCTCGGAATTACTTCTATAAGCTAGTCAGTTTGGAATTGTTGCACCAAACACCATAAGAAATTACAGGAATGCTGAACAACAATAATTCTTCCTTTCTTTTCTTTCTTTTTTTTTTAATTTTTTATTTACTTTTTTTTTTAGGAACCAAAAATAAGGAGTAAGAATTTAAGACAAACTACTAAAATACAAATTTAATCAACCAAAAAAATATAGTGGTCTTATTCTTGAACCATTTTGACAATTCCTCGTACATTAAGTAAATTTTTGGTGTATTATAATTTATATTATGAATTTTAAATTTTCCTTTATTTATATAAGTTTAGTGAGACTCTAAGTTTTTCTTTACTTTCCTCTTTCTTTAGTATATTTTCAAAGAATTTTTCTATACTTGATTTAATATTATTGTTTTGATTTTGGATTGATATTCTATATTCTAAATTCACTTCATAAAATAAAATTGATTTTTTTTTTCAATAATTCGTGTATACTTAAAATAGCTTATGGAAGTGAATTGCAATAAAATTAATAGAAAGTAGGATGTTTTAAGTTATCATGGTATAAAAGTCTTATAAATATGGCAGTTTTTGAATTTAAAAAACAATAAGCCTATATGGCCCGAAATATATAACACGAAGTTAGCCCAAAGTCAATAAAATAATTTTATTTTAATCTTTATAGTTTTATCAACTCATCTTACAGCAGTTTTTAAATGCAAAAAAGTCAAATTTTAAAAAATAATTTTATCCTAAAAGTAATTTTAAGTGTTTAGTACATTTTAAAAAAAATCACTTTTAGAAAAATCAACACATCTTACACAGCAGTTTTAAAAAGTAGGGAAGGAAATAGATTTTAAAAAGCATTTTTTAAGAAGTACGATATAATTTTAAATATACCTCATTAAAAATATACAAATTAAATATTGACCTTAAAATAATTTTTGGATTCTATCTCTAATTAGAAAATAACATTATTGAAACGTAAACATAATTGAATATATATATATATATACACATACAAATACTTAGAAAAAAAATAATTTTTGTTTAGAATTCTGTATATTTAAGTCATTTTATTATAAAAACAATCTAACAATAAAATTTACCAAACACATATAAGCTATTTTCGAAACTTATAAAAAAAATTAAAATAAAATTTACTAAACACTTAACTAGTTATCTTTACAGCTGATTATTTCTTCAACATAGCATAATCAAATTATTTTAAAATTTACAACAATCCCAAACTAACCCTTATTCAAGGGCGGAGGCTCGTAAAGGAGTGTGGGGTCAGATGACCCCACTAACTTATTTTATACACACACACACACACACACACACACACACATTATTAAAATAATATTTGACCCTACAAAAAATAATAATTTGACCCCATTATATTTTTTTGACCTTACTAAATTATTTTACTTTTTAAATGTGATCGACACGTGGCAGTGCAAACATCGTTTGATCTATATTAGAGCTACCAAACACCCTTTTATTATTTTATACTTAGCATTCGTGATGGCTTTGTCGAGTTCTCCTGCTTCAGAACATGGCTGGTATGTACTAATTCATCTGATCCTTTTATCCTTAGCATTTATTTATTTATTAAAGTGATAATTTTGTGACATGGGTTGTAAATTTGGCTATTTTATTAATTGATGAAACAATCTACGGTGTGTTTTGGTAATGCACACTGACGTAGACGCAAGGACAAGATTATAAATTTGTTAGGGCGTTTGTTCCATTTGTAGTGAGTGTACTGATAAAAGCATGGACAAAATCAGATGATAGTGAAGGCAATACAAAAGTATTATTGAGTGGTATGGCAGCGATTAATGATGAGATTGCATGGTTCAAGAAAGAAGCCTCTAGATTTAGTGTTCAACTTTCTAATACTATTCCGCAAAAACCTAACGGGATTACTATAGGTACCCGCAAAATCTCATTCATCAATTGATGGTTTTGGTTCTTAATTATTATTGTTGTTGTGGTGTTTCCATTGAATTTTATGTACCATAAGGATTAAGGGCTACTGTGATTAGTGTTTATATCACTTGCTAATTGACCTGACTATAAATAAACCTTGTCAAGGTTTGGCATCCGAGTATTTGAATAACATCTAGCTTAGAGTTGTCCAGCAGTTCAGTAGCAACGTTCAGCAAACTAATAGCAAAATATGCCCTGTAATTTTTTAGGTTTATACTTATTTATTTATACTTTTTTGTTTGTAGTTCAGTAGCTTATACTTATTTGTTTGTAGTGTCCAATATATATAGGTTTATTCTTGAAAACATGAATAAGTATTTGAAGAAAAAGTCAATAGCTGATGAGTTTTCTCTAAATTCATCGAATAAGCGAAGTCATTTAAAGATTAACCTAGAACTTGAAGTTATTGCTGACCTTGGACTACGAAAATCGATTGAAAAATATCATCCTAATGTCAAGGATGAAGTTCGAAAGGCATACCTTCAAAAGGGTCCATGTCAACCTCGTAAGTATGATTTTCCTCAAAAAATTATTTCAAATATTTCTCAAAGATTCGTGGAAGCTTGGTATGACAAACATCCTAGTTGGTTAGAGTATAGCATAGAGAAAGATGTTGCATATTGCTTGTTTTGTTATCTCTTTAACATCAAGGGTAGAAATGGAGAATAACATAGTGGTGAATCATTCATTGATGATGGATTTTCTAATTGGAAAAGGAAAGAAAGGTTCGATACTCTTGTTTTTTTAATTTTTTTATGATGTTGAATGTAGATTAAAATTTGACTTCAATGTAATTTTTATCAGGTTAGATATTCATGTTAGAATGTCAAATAGTGCTCACAATGATGCCTGGATAAAATGTGAGAATCTGATGAAACAAAAATAAAGTATCACGTCCTTATTCTCAAGACAGTCAACAAAGAGTAAAGTTGATTATTGAATTCGTTTGAATACTTCTGTTAATTGCTCTCAATTTCTAATACGTCAAGGACTGCCATTCGTGGTTATGATGAATCTGAGACTTCAAAAAATTAAGGAAACTATTTAGAACTCTTGAGTTTATCTGCAAAAAAATAGTGTGACTATTAAAGATGTTGTTCTTGGTAAAGCTCCTGTACATAACAAATTGACATCTCCTAACATTCAAAAATAAATTACTCAAGCTGCTGCAGAGGAGGTAACAAATGTGATTATTAAAGATCTTGGCGATTCTTTGTTTTCTATAATGGTTGATGAGTCAGGCGACATATTAATAAAAGAGCAAATGGCAGTAGTGTTAAGATATGTGAACAAGAGAGGGGAAATAGTTGAGTGGTTTCTTTGCATTCAGCATGTTTCTGAAACTACAGCCAATTCACTAAAGGTTAGTATTGATAGGCTTTTTTCCATACATGGGTTGAGTATATCGAGGATACATGGCTAAGGTTATGAAGGGGCGAGTAATATGCAAGGCGAATTCAATGGTTTGAAAGCTACTATCTTGAAAGATAATCCATATTCATATCACATTCATTGTTTTGTTCATCAGCTTCAGTTGGCACTTATGGCTGTTATAAGAATCATAATGAAGTATGGGATTTTTTCAAATTTATTTCTAGTATCTTAAATCTTGTTAGAGCTTCTTGTAAAAGAAGAGATGTACTTAGAGAAAAACAACGAGCCAAGATTGTTGAAGAGCTCGAGAAAGGGGAGATCATTAATGGACGAGGCTTGAATCAAGAAAATAATTTAAGAAGACATGGTGATACTCGTTGGGGCTCGCATTATTTGACATTGTTTCATTTGGTTGATATGTATCCTTTGGTGCTTGATTCACTTGAGATTATTAGAAAAAATAGTTCGAGCTCTGAACAAAGAACTGAAGCAAATGTTTTGTTATAGGTAATGCTACTATTTAATTTATTTAGTTTTGTCTTTACACTATAAATTCTAAATATATATTTAAACTTTTTTTAAGTGATGCTTTCATTTGATTTTGTATTTATACTGCATGTTATGCAACACATATTGGGGATTACAAATGAGCTCTCTCAAGCACTGCAAAGAAAGAATCAAGATATTCAAAATGCTATGGACTTAGTAAGGATATCTAAGAAGCGATTGAATGATATGAGAAAGGATGATGGTTGGGAGCCTTTGATTGTGGAAGTTTCTTCTTTTGGCAAGAAACATGACATTGACATTCTAAATATGAACGATATGTTCAAAACTCGTGGACGTCCAAGAAGAAATGCTCTAACCATCACTAATATGATGTATTATCGTATTGAGATACTCTATACTATCATTGATATGCAAGCTCGAAAGCTAATTAATCATTTTACTGAGACAACTACAGACTTGCTTGCTTGCATAGTATGTCTAAACCCAACAGACTCATTTGCTGCTTTTAACCGCAAAAGTTTAATTAAAATTACTCAATTTTATTCGAATGAATTTTCTTCAATTGATTTTAAGTATTGGATAATCGACTTCGAACTTTTACTATTGATGTTCAAAGTAATGAAAAGTTTTCTATTTTAAAAGGTATTGCAGACTTAACTATAAAAATGGTAGAAACAAAGAAAAATCTTGTATTTCCCTTAGTTTACATGCTCATTACATTGACATTGATTCTTCCAATTGCAACTGCATTAGTCGAAAGAGTATTTTCTAGTATGAAAATTGTTAAAAGTCATTTGCGGAACCGTATGGGTGACAAATGGATGAATGATAGTTTGTTTGTGTACATTGAAAAGGAAATCTTTGCCAATATTGATAATGAGATCATTATAAAATGATTTCATAAGATGAAACCTTGTAGAGAACAATTGTAAGATATGAACAATGAATTTATAACACCTTTTGAGTTGTATTATATAACTTCTTTTGATATATATATTTTTCTCATAATTTGGATGGATTGAATTCTGACCCTATTGAACTTAAATCCTGGCTACGCCACTGCCCTTATTGGTTTTTGTTTTAAGTGGCACATACATTAATCTTAGGTGTCAACATTCTTGAAAATGTCATCCATGGTATACTTAGAAGAAATTAGAGTAGTTGAGATAGTTATAACTATACGATCAATAGAAATAAGGACATAAGCCTTAAGAACAACATCAAAGGCTCTCTAAGTCGAAAGAGCATCGCCAATTTGCTCATTATCAGCCATTATAGCATCAATATAAGACAAGCCAAAGTTTAGATGACATTATAAAACAACCCACTTATCATTTATAGAGAGATGTTCGACTAAAATTTTTCTTTCTCAGTGCCTTATTCTTATTCTCGAGTGCTTCTATTCTGCAAGGTTTCATTCTCTTTAGCTAAGGCATTCACCTTATCTAACTCTTAAGTAGCCTTATCTAGTATGACCTTCTTCTTCTCACCTCTTTCATGTATAGCCATGTCACTTGAGTTTTTGACAATTATATAATTTGACTCAAGTTCTTATATTGCCTCTTAGGCACATCCAGCTCATTTTTTTAAGGCTTGAACATATTGGTTGGCATCATTTATGAAAGGAAGGTGTTGTGAACATAAAAAAAGAGTTAGAAAAATTCAAGTAAAGGAAACCAAGATAAGAAAGAAAAGCCAAACCTAGAGAGTAACTCTGAATCCAAACTTCAAAGCATTTGCAAGAATTGGATACACTTGTACAATTCTTTCACTAGCTCGAATAAGCTCTTGCTTAGAAAACTGAAGAGATGGGAAGGGAACATTAGTAGGATGTATCAACACATAAATCGATGGCTGGGGTTTAATAGATAGAGGAAACATTCCACCAAAGGTCGATCTAGCAGTTTGTTAAGATGATAAGGAAACTTGAGATTGAGAAATGATGGGAGAATGAGGCATTCTAGACTGTTGATTGCCTTCTTCGGTTGAAGTCATTGATTGCCTTCTTCAGTTGAAGTTGTTGATTGCCTTATTCGATTGAAGTCGTTCATGCCTTCTTCTGTTGTTGTTATTGAAAAGCTTTACTTTCACTAATCTTATTTGTCCTCTTTGGTGGCGAAGCATTCTTTCCCATATGATCGCTTAGAAAGCT
The DNA here is from genome assembly GCA_035584115.1 of Cedrela odorata. Taxonomy (NCBI): domain Eukaryota; kingdom Viridiplantae; phylum Streptophyta; class Magnoliopsida; order Sapindales; family Meliaceae; genus Cedrela; species Cedrela odorata. Next base: position 9,677,654 of record JAXCLQ010000011.1, read on the forward strand.
AAAAGGAAGGGGAGGGATTAGAGGATGAATTCCTATGACTACCATACTAGTGTGCTTCAAGAGTTCTCCAAAGTCATGAACTTCTTTACTCAGTTTAAATGCAGTGTTAACCCTAGACCTCTCATCAAGATTAAGCTCCCGACTAGTCCAAATAGGTACTAAAAACAAAAATTTAATGTCAATAAGCAAATAATATAAAAATTCAAGCATAAAAAGATAGGGTGGGTCACTAACATGGCTCACAAAAGTTCTTCGGAACAGTGATGGGGCATTTAAAATTACCATCTTCAAACTCTTGACTTTTACCCAGTATTAAATGATTTAGTTCTTAAGACAAGGAAAGCATCAAACGCAAAAAAAAAAAAGATAATACCATCTCACAATATTAAGATAAGACTGAATGGAAAAAAGTCTTACATCTCAACAATGGAAGGGTTAGGAAAACCTAACCTCTTTAATAACATCCATAATTCAATCTTTATCCTTTAACTATTAGGAACAAGTTGAGTTGGATAGATTAAAAGCATTCATCACACTAGGTATAAATAAGAGGATAGGGAGGGTGAAAGAAAATCGAACCTCAGCATCAACAATCATTCTATCATTCCTATAGCCCTCTCAAGAAGAAGACTATTCATGTAGGGAGGGGTGAAAAAAAATCGAACCCCAGCATCAATAACCATTTTCATCATTCCTATAGCCCTTTCAAGAGGACAACTAATCTTGTGCCCTTGGTTACCAAGTTTGATGTTAATTTTATAAGGGATATCGCATTGGATCCTTCTAACTTCTAAACCAACTCGGCCTTGAGTACACTTAATTGAATTGGTAATATATTGTGCGGGATTAACATTTTCTTCATTCTCATTTTCATCCTTATAATCATCAAAAAGTGTGATAGTCACCTCGAGCTTAATACTACTACTACTACTACTTGCCTTGAACTCAAACACTCTACTATTCGACCCAAATTTTTAAGCAAAGGGAATAACATCCTCAACTTCTTAAAGATAAACTATTACAAAGGCCTGATCATAAGCGACATCTTCATCCTATATGGTATTGACATCTACTTACATAGAAGTTCACTCATAAGAACCCACGGGGGGAGAACGCTCACCCTGACCAACGAAAGGAAATGACATAAATAACTTAAAAAGAAGAAATTAAAAAAAAAAACTCAACTGAAGATATCCAAGCACTTTTCTCAATAGAAACCACAAGAAATCATTCAACAATTAGAAAGTTAAAAGAAAGTTGAGAGTGTCTCTTTCTATATTTATCCCATCTCTCTAAAATGTTTAAAAGTGAGTGTCTATTGAAGAAAAGGATATGAACTATATAGAGAAGCAAATAAAACATTTTAAATACAACACAACTACCTTTGGTGGAAAACAAAGAGTTACACAACTTCCAAAAAGTGGGAAAGTATTGAAGGACCTAGGACTTGCCTCTTATTGCCCTCTCTCTCTTTTTACAAAAATATTTTATAATTGTTAAGTAACCTAGGGAACAAGGTCAACCTCAAAAACAAAGGGATCAATACTCTATGACTTTAAGGAGAGATATATTGTCATTCTTTTTTGAGGTCATCCTCGTTCTAAGGCCTCTTCTTAAAGTTGTTGAGTATTGGTCCATCTATTTTGTTAACTGATTTCCAACGACATTGTTGGCGATGAAGCGAAGACAAACACTCGACTATTAGGTATTCATTTTTCGTTTCTTTGAATTTGCTTTTCATGCATAAGTATTAGTTTGTATTAGCTTGTAATGATTATATTATTTTAGATATTAATTTGTTGAACAAAATTGGTTAGGTGTTGGTAAGTATATGGTTAGGTTGTGGTTTATTGTAAAATATATTGTTTTAAAATTGATCATTGAGAAAAAAGATGATATAAATTGACAAATATATAGTATCAATTTTCCTCAAAATTAATTTGTCAAGATGATCATTTGTCTTGATAAATTTAGTTGTCTCAAAATTTACTATTGTGAAATTAGTAAAATATTTTTTTCATGGGTATTAACACCTAGATCCCTTACAAGAAAATATAATTTGTAATTATTTTACTTGTCCCCTTTTATTTAAGAAAAAATAATCATTTTGCAACTTAATTCTTTAGGTTAACACAACAATAGGGATTTGTAAAAAATGGTTAAACATTATTTTGCTACTTATTATCCCATGAATTTAAGGAAAAAATTCCAAAATGATTTTATTTTAAAGGTTATTTACGTAAATGACCAATTTTAATTCAATTTTATTAAGTTGACCAATTTCACCACTTTTGAACAGTTTTATACTATATAATCACTTACGCTTAAAACACAAAATTACAAAATTTGTAAACAATATATCATAAATAGTACATGAGCGCACGTTACCACATTCGTGAACAATGTATTTTTTATTAATATTTTATATTTTTTTCATTTACAATTTATGTAAATTTTATTATAAATAAATTTAATTTCATTACTTATTAATTATATATATTTAATTAAAATAGATTTGTTAATTATACAAATAAGTTTTTTAATTAAAAAATCGATTCTTTTTTAATAAAAAAAACCTAAAAAATCTTTTTTTTAATTTAAATTTAAATTTTTAATTTACTCTTACTTGTGAAAATCGATTTTTTAATAAAAAATTTTCTAATGCAATTAAGCTTACTATTTAAATAAGAAATTAAAAATTTTTAAATTAATTAATTTTTATTTTTATTTTTTGCGTTTTTGGGGTTTCCCACGAGTGAGAGGTAACTACACTCGTGGGAAACATAATTAACAAAAAAAAAATTAAAAAATTAGTTTTAATTAAATATAAATAATTAATAATAAGTGATAAAATTAAATTTATTTATAATAAAATTTATATAAAACTATCAATGAAAAAAATATAAAGAAATTAATAAAAACTACATTGTTCATGAATGTGGTAGCAAGCGCTCGTGTAATATTCACAATGCAGTGTTTATGAATTTTGTGATTTTGTATTTTAAGCGTAAGTGATTACGTAAGGAATAAAATTGTCTAAAAGTAGTCAAATTAATCAATTTGATAATATTGAATTAAAATTGGTCATTTACATAAATGATATCCAAAATAAAGTTATTTACATAAATAACCTCTAAAATAAGATTATTTAAAAAAATTTCCCCATTCTTAACATTCAATAAATTTAGATTGTAGAAGAGAAGGAAAGGATCGTGGTCTTAGTCTTACCGTAATTATAAGCAATAATGCAATGTGTTTTCTTGAGCTGAATCACTGTCTTGTTCTAGCATTACAAGGCATAATAAATAATCTTTGTTTATTTGCTTCATTTGATTATGTTCGCTGCAGCTGCTAATGATGTTGCAACAATTTCTACTATTAAATTCATTTTCCAGTTATTTCATTTGATGAGTCAAAAAAAGTCATAAGATCTTAAATGAAATAATTATGTTTGCAAATTCTTCTGTCTTCCCACTTCCAACTATCTATCATACTTAATTTTGTTGCAGCTCAAGTTCTCTGCCAAAGCTGAAATATAACAGACTGCAAGCTGCAATCAACCAAAATTGGCAGTAACCTGTGTTGGTTGTCTTATACAAGGCAGTGATACTAGATTCTCACCTTTCAATTACACATTTTCTTATAATATTCTTTAAAATATTCTTACATTTTATAATTGCGCTTTTTGATTCTTTGGCCGTAGTGGGCAACAACTATTGCAATATTTTTGTTTGCTTTGGACCAAAATTCATTCTCATACAAGTCACAACATGCATATTCTTGAAGTTGTATATTCATAATGACTTTCTTTGAAGTTTTTGTAAAATTTATTGGAAACTCTTTTTTATATGAAAATATTTTATGTATTTAATTAAAATCAAAATGGATTTTTCTATAATTATATTCAACCTCGAAAATAGAGAGTAATATTTTTATTTTAAGATTGATTAATTTATTAAAAAATTTTAATTTTTATTTGACAGTTAATTGTATCAATTAGTAGTAAAATTTGAAATGAAATGAAGTTCCCAAGAAAAAGCAGAAAAATGGCATCATGGGTGTAAAATCCAACAGTGCCATAAGATATATGTGCAAGTTCTTATTTTAAATAGTATTTTTGTTGGAGTGATGCTCTAGTACCAATAATTTTTATTTAAATTATTAATTATTTATATGAATTTTTAAAATTTTAAAATTATTTTTTTATAGTTAAATCATATTCATGTTTGTATTTTACATTATTTATTAGTAATTTGAATTTATTCAAATTGATAAATATAATTAACAAAAATTCAAAAAATATTTATTATAGTGAACATAATAACAAAGAGTTGTTATATTGAAATAACTTCTGTAACGCCCGCAATTTTGAAAATTGTAATTATAGCATCTACGGTATATAGAAAATTTAATCGAATAATTTGATATTATTTGATTAATTAAAATTTTATGTAACTTATA
>JAXCLQ010000011.1:9716352-9744216 GCA_035584115.1 Cedrela odorata
TAGATTAGCTAAGCAATGTGTATAGACTTGTAGGCTAGTACGAATATTTTTGGATATGTAATTAACAAGCTATTTGTGTTATAAGGTGTTGTAATGTATGTATATTTGTATGTATGAAAGAAAAAAAAATTAAATTAACTATAACAGTTTAACTTTTGTGTATTAAAAGAGTAATATTGTATATAGTATATGTGTTTATGTATTAGTAATCAATAAGAAACAGGTGTGACAATGCATGCCCGCAACATATCTTCTAGAATCTGAATAGTTCTCTTCGATTGTCCGTCAGTTTGTGAGTGAAAAGTGTATTAAAATTTAATTTGGTACCCATAGCTATATGTAAACTTTTTCAAAATTTAGAGGTAAATCGTGGATTTCTATTCAAAACAATAGAAACAGGCTCCCTGTGCAATCTGACAATTTCTTTAACATACAATTGTGCATACCTATCCATCGAATAAGTGGTACGTACAGGAAAGAAGTGTGTCGATTTCGTTAACTTATCCACAATTACCTATATTGCATTGTAACCCTTAAGAGTTCTTGGTAATCCTACAACAAAATTCATAGCTATGTATTCCTATTTCCACTCTAGCACCATCAATGGCTTTAATAAACCTGACAGTCTCTGATGATCCACTTTAACTTTTTAGCAAGTCAAACACTACTTCACAAATCGTGCAACATCAAGTTTCATCTTGGGCCACCAAAATCTAATGCGAAGATCTCTATACATCTTTGTGCTACTAGGATGAAGAGTATATAGAGAGTTATGAGCTTCATTCAAAATTTTCCGCTGTAGGCCATCATCTCTAGGCGAACCAAGTCTTTCTTCAAAATACAATGCCCGATCCTCAGCTATTTCGAACCCCTTTCTTCCACTTCCTGAAACATCTTTCGAAACATTCTTCAGGTACTGATCCACTTTTAGAGCATCTTTAATTCTTTGAATCAAGGTTGGTTGTACCGTCAAATGGGTCATATATGAGTTATCGGCCTTTCTTACAACTTCAATTTGATTCCCATCAAGGTCCAACAAAATTTGCCTCTTAGTGATTATAAGTGTGGCCAGCTGTCCCAAAGATTTTCGACTCAAAGCATCAATCATTACATTTGCTTTCCCGGGATGATAATTAATTGTACAATCATAGTCCTTCACTAATTCCAACCATCTTCTTTGCCTTAAATTTAACTCTTTCTGAGTAAACAAATACTTTAAACTTTTATAATCTGTAAAAATTTGATAGGTTTCTCCATACAAATAATGCCTCCAAATCTTTGAGATAAAAACCACTACTGTAAGTTCTAAATCATAAGTAGGGTAAATCTGTTCATGATCCTTAAGTTGCCTGGAAGTATAAGTCACAACTTTCTCATGTTGCATCAATATACAACCCAGACCTTTCCTTGAGGCATCACTATATATCACATATCCTCTAGCGCTCGATGGAATTGTTAGAATTGGTACTGTCACCAAACAATTCTTAAGCTCCTGAAGACTTCTTTCACATTTCTTACTCCATACAAATTTTGTATCTTTCCCAGTTAACTTTGTCAAGGGTGAAGCCAACCTAGCGAAACCTTCCACAAATCTTCGGTAATATCCCTCTAAACCCAAGAAACTCCTTACTTCTGTGACTATTGAGGGTCACTCCCAATTAACTATTACTTCAACTTTAGCCGGAATAACAGATATCCCATCCTTGTTCACCACATGTCTCAAAACACTACTTGTTTATGCTAAAATTCACACTTTTTAAACTTAGCATACAATTTCTTCTCTCTAAGTGTTTGAAGCACTATCCTCAAATGCTCTTTATGGTCCTCATCACTCTTCGAATACACCAATATATTATCAATAAATACCATCACAAATTAATCCAAGTATGGCTAAAATACCCTATTCATTAAATCTATAAAAATGGTTTGGGCATTTGTTAACCCAAAAGGCATCACAAAAAAATTTCATAATGTTCATACCGAGTATGAAAAGTAGTCTTTGGTACGTCCTCATTCTTAACTCTAATCTAGTAATATCCTGACCTTAAAATCAATTTTGGAAAATATACTCGCTCCCTACAATTAGTTAAACAAATTATCAATCGGAGGCAAAGGATACTTATTCTTTATTCTAGCTTGATTCAATCTCCTATAATCAATACATAATCTTAGGGTGCCATCTTTCTACTTAACAAATAACACCGGAGTACTCCAAGGTGAAATGCTAGGGCATACAAAACCCTTATCTAACAATTGCTGTAGTTGACTCTTTAATTTCTTTAATTCCACAGGCGTCATTCTATAAGGTGTTATAGAAATGGGTGATGTACCCAGTGCTAACTCAATACTAAACTTATTCTTCCTTTCAGGAGGTAACGCAGGCAAATCTTCTGGAAACACATCTCGAAATTCTGAGATTATAGAAATATTCTCCACATAGATCTCTACTTCATCCCCATCAATTACATAGGCTAAGACACCTTCACACCCTTTTTCTAGTAACCTAATGGTCTTATTCACATTGATCCACCCTTAACCTATCATTGATCGTCTCCCCCCAAAACTAAATTCTGGTTGACCCGGAATGTTAAACACTACTTCCTTAGTAAAATAGTTTACTACCGTATAATAGGCAGCTAGCTAATCCATTCCTAAAATAACATCAAAATCACACATCTTTAGGGAAAATAAATCTATAATAAATTCCCTCTCATCCATACTAATTTTACAAGCTTCGTAAACTCGTTATATCATCACATTTTCACCCAAAGGTGCGGCCACAAATATTACATACTTCAAAAATTCAAGAGGTTTAAAAGAAAAACAACCAAATGCACACGACACAAAAGAATGGGTAACACTAGGATCAAACAATACTTTAGCTTCTTTGTTAAAAAGAGTTAGTGTACTTGTTGTCACTTCGCTCGACGCTTTTGCATCCTGCTTGGTGAGAGCATACACATGTCTCAATACCTTCTGCTTCTTGTTTTGGTTTTTTACTCCACTATCTTTAATATCCTCCACCTTATTCGGATAGTCTTTAATAGTATGCCCTTGCTTTCCGCAACCAAAGCAAGCTCCTGACACGCGATGACAAATTCTAGGATGGAACTTCTACAAGATTCACAAGGAGTATGCATCCTCTACATTGCTTGCTTATTACTACCCATATCTCTAATGTTCCCTTTTCTCGGAACATGCTTACCTCTACTACCCCGTTGGAATGGAGATCTCTGTGTTCTGCTACTACCTCCCCCTACCTCACATCTCTTCTTTTTCTAATGTACTGTTCCTAAGCTTTTTGAGACTCCATCAAATCTCTTGCTACAATAATTACTCAATCTACCAAATCTGCATGCACGTTTAGTTTCAAGATAGACAACTGCAATTTAATTGCTGAACGCAACCCTTCTAGGAAACGCCTATATTTACTTTGCTTGTTCACAACTAAGGTTGTAGTAAATCGAGACAAAACTGTAAATTCTACCTTGTATTCTATCATTGATTTGTCTCCTTACACTAGTTTTAGCATGTTTGCCTCTATATTATCTCAAACCCATCTTAGAAAATATTTCTCCAAGAAAGCTTCCTCAAATAACTTCCATGTAATAGGTCTCCCTCCAATCGAGTTCTCAACAGTCTAGCTTTGGACTCTTACTAGTGATCTGCTTCTCCTTGTAATACAAACGAAGCAAAAACCACTTTTTGCTCCTCACCACAACTGAGAGCTGTAAATATTTTCTCCATTTGCTTAATCTACACTTTTGCCACCATTGGATTTGTGCTTCCTCTAAATATCAGAGGATCCAACTTCTTAAATTACTCTAAAGTCACTACCCTATTATTATGCTCATCGCCATTAGGTCAGTTCTCACTCCCTTCACTTCTTAGGGCACCACTACTTCGACTAATACCCTTAATCAATCTATTTTTGTTCCATCATCCTCATCATCATGTTAATGATAAGATTCTCATCTCCGGCATCCCTTGCACGCTCCCCTACTCTATTAACATTCTAAGGGGCTCTTGAACTTAATGCATTAGCTTTTGATTTTTCTCTACGAGACATTTTTCTCTGTTGAATTATATTGGCTATATATTAGTCATTAATATTTAAAGGAACAATAATATATTAGGATCTTCTTTATCAATCCACACTCCATTAAGGAACAAATATAAAATAGTTCAACAATTCCTCAATACAAAGTTATAGTACAATAACCTGCCATCTATCATTATATCAAAATATAACAAGATTATTCTTACATTAACTATAGAAATTTACAATCTTTTTAAAAGGGTAACTACATAAAATATACAACAAAAAATAACAACCCAAATAACTAAAGTCACAACTACAAAAGGTTAAAGTATATATACAAACTACAAATAAAACATCCTAGTAGGTTTAGGCCTAACCTACTAGATAAAACTCTTAAGCCCTTAAGTGTGATAACTTTCTTAGAGACTCCTGGACATGGATCAGTATCCGAAAATCAAAGTTTCCTCAAGTCTTTCACAAGAACATTTCTTAAAGCACATTGTTCTCTTCTATCAACACACTTCCATAGGTCGTACTTAGTCCTAGCCATCTACATCCAAAATGAAATAAGGTTAGATCCCACAAAATTTTTGCAATTATACTCAATTAAACAATAATTGCCAAATATTTATTATTATATATTATTATATTACTATTACATATATATATATATATATATATTTTCCTATGCTTCTTAATCAACCTAAAGTCTACAGAATTCTAACCTAAGCTCTGATACTACTAAATTGCAAAACCTTCCGTACATAGTTCCAAATACAAAGCCATTCTCACATTTACTATATAACGCTATTCTATTATTACAAAAGTCTTAAACATTTATGATTAATAAAATTATTATACATACAAGTTTACATATTTTACAACTCCTTGTCAGTGAACTAACCTATTGATTACATATATCCAAAAATATCATCTATACCTAACCAATATCGTACGCATCCTCGGTCACTTCCATGTGTTATTCTCTAAAAAATAAAATTTTTACCATAAAGGATGAGATATAATCTCAATAAGCAAATCATGCAAGTTTTTATATGTCGATGTAGTATAGAATATAAATATTTAAACAAATCAATGTATTTTCAAACTTTTCCAATCACAGAAATTTATTCACAATATAAACATGTTCATAATGGCTAATTACGTGTTTCATCTATAACTGCCATTTTCATTTTCATATAACGAAAACGTGCATGACGCGTTAAATAGAATTCTTATTAGCCTGCAAACCTCACATTTAACAAGAAACCCGGTTAGGTCAGAATAACATAACTAATGACGAAGCCATAAAAATGCATTTTTATTCATATATTTCACTCATTGACAACATTTCAATATTTATTTTATAAATGCGATATCGGCATTCAACATTGAAATTCACAATTTTTCATTCCTTATTTCATAAAGACAACATTGGTATACCAAAACGTTAACATTCACATTTTCATCATAACATCAAATATCGCTTGATTTCAAAAACCTTAAAAATGCATGAACGATTTACTTACTTCTATTCCAGCTCTCTTCAAGTATGTTCCTAGTCAATGATTTATACCTAAAATCAAATTAACATAATCTATTTTAGTTACGCTTTAATTCTTGCCGCCATACTCCTACGACATCCATATTTTCAAACTCGACACTTCATAAATTCCTAAAATAGATTTATCTCTAACTTCATTCCATTCCATTATTTCATATATACATCTGAAAAAAATTTTCGAAAAACATATTTAGCGAAAAATTTTTGAATTCGTCAAATATTGCCGTTTTTCGCCAATTCTTTTTTTGACAACACCAGCATTATCAAGTTTCTACACTCAATTATTTCACACAAACTTGGCCTACTGAAAATTGTCGAGATTTAATTCCACATCAATAATTCACCATTCTAAATTCACAAATGACAATTTATCATCCCAATTCAACAATATGTATATGTGTGTGTATATATAAAATATAACAAATTTTTTCCATTCTTTCCTTCTCCACCATTTCAAATCTTCACCACTTTACACCATTATTATAAACACAACATATACATATTAATAACAATTACAACAATCACCACCATATTATAATTTCCACCAATTTACATCATTATTATCACGACATACACATGTTAATAACAATTACAATAATCAACAATTCTACTCATTTAAAATACTATATAACATTAAAACAATTTTCCTTTCCAATTTCCAAACTACAATTTAACATTAACAATATAAGTTAATCTATCTCTAATTTTCTACTACAATTTAGCACCATTAATATAAATTTGTCCATCTCTAATTTCCTACTACACTTTAGCACTAGTAACATGAATTTATCAATCTTTAATTTCCTACTACAATTGCCCTAACAATTCACTAAGCATGCTATACCAAAATAATAAAATTCTAATTAAAGGAAACCTAAAAACTCACCAATTCCCTTTTTTTTTTTACCTTCTTTCTTCCTCTTCCTTTGCCTTTCTAAATTGAAAACATCAAATATTGCTTAATTATAATTACTTAAAACACATAGAAGGCTTGGATGGATTTAACCAATCCAATGGACCACATTTAGCCACTTAATTTTTCACTAACTAACATTAAATATTAATTAATTTTAATTACTTAAACACATGGATGACTTGGATTAATTCATTCAATCTAATGGCCCTCCTTTTGCTACCCAATTTTCCACCAAACTTGGTTTATATTTATCCTTATCCAAAAATTACAAAACATGCGTAAAATTGTGCAAAGTGGATGGTTTAGATTAAAGCAAATGGATGGTTAGAATTATGTAAAAAATTTTAGCAAAACTTAATATTTTATTCATTTATTTTATTTCATTATATGTATATGTATATATATATATATATATATTATTTAAGCTTGGGCTTGGGCCTAACTAGTTAAATTGGGCCTAATATATATATATATATAACGAATATATAGCCCATATAGTTATATTCTTATTAAAATTAAAATTTCAAAAATAACCTTGTTGATAATAAAATTTTCAATTCTATCCTTCATGGCTACTACATCTTTAAGTTTACAAAAATACCCTTATAAATTTATTTTATATCATTTCTTAAAATTCTAACACTCAATACTCTTATAAGCATATTTAAAATCATAGTTATGAGTGCTATAAAAGAAATTACGAGTGGTATAAAACGTGTTATTGAATATGACCAAACGTGGCAAATCACATAGTTAATTATCCATAGTCAATAATACGTCACACAGCCGTACTAGTATACTACTATTCCTTTGACCTAATGTATCACGACTGCCATCTGTATTGAGACACAACGTTCACTTATGTATATCGCACTAGGCTAGCCATGCTTGGTGAAAAAAGCTTGCTAGCAATGTGTTCTTAGTGTATGAGGATAGGTGATGACCAAGATAGAATTTGTTGGCTCAGATATTAAAGCTTGAGATTTTAGGTAGGGATGTTATACATGGGAAATGAAATCTTTGCCTAGAGTACGTGTTTTCAAAAAAGTGTTTTCAGATACACAAATCCTGTATATGATTTGAGTTTTTGTTCTTATGATTGAGTTGGAAGTTTGATGATTACATGACTTGCACTCAATGGGAAGTCGATAGTAGAGAGATGTTAGTACATGCACGTACGACTATATGGGTTAATTCATTAATGTCTAGAGGTCATGACATCTTGCTAGAGGTTACGCATAATCATTGGGAAGTTCGGATACAAGGAGTTGTGCCAAAGTGATGCAAAAAGGTTCATATCCGCTCATGTCCAGTTTATGGTGGACTCAGGTGGTTACACACATATCGGTTACTTGATGATGATGATTATTGCCATGTACAATATTAATTAAATTAGTTAATAATATTGTTTCAATACTTTGATCAGATGGCAATTTAATTCTTTATTGTAAATAATTAATTTTTCGACTAAGATATGCTAGCACACGTATGCGTGAGAAATATTTCGATAATAATTCGAATACCGTAAATATGATTTATAGATATATGGAGACTTGGAAGAGATATTTTGTTGTAAGGATATTAATAAATAAATTATTTATTTATTAATGATTAAATAATTATTATTTAATCAAATGGATCCATGTTTGACAAATGGCACCATGTGATGTTGCTAGGTGTCATTTTACAATTAATGTTTGAAAGTCAAATATTATAAAGTAATGATTACATTTAATTTATATATGATATAATATTAAATAAAAATTATTTTATTTTATTTTATATTGTATAAAATAAAATATATTTTCTCTCTTTACACTCTCTCTTGTTTTTGCATATATATACATGTGTGTATGTGTAAAGATTTTGTTGCATTAATTAGATTAATGAAAATAGATTGGATTTTGGAATCCATCCATAAGAGCTTGCCATGTGTAATCCACTATCTTTGTTATTGAATAAAGAGAATGGATTTAGCAATCCATTTATAGCCTATTGCTACATGTAATCCTCTAAGCTTGTTTTGAACAAAAATAAGTGGATGGAAATAAGTATAAGTGGGGATTCATTTTGGGTTAAGTGAATATTGGTTTTCACAATTTTAAGAATATCTCTTGTTTTTAATTTGGAAAATGAAAAACAACAATGCTTCTTCTTCTCCCTTAGCCTTATACGGCATTATTGATGGTTAGAGAGCTTTTTTTTGTTTTAAACAAAAGTTCTTAAAGGAGTAAGAAAAGAAAAGAGAGAAAGAGAAAGTCTTCAAACACGAATCAGGGTAATTGGAACCCGTCGTTAACAACCCAGTGCGTGTGACATGCCTTCAAGCTAACGAGTAGGTCATTTCGGAGATCGACATCTAATGTATGTGTACTTTGCACATGTCAATCTTTTATTTAAAGTGTTTAAAAAGTTTAAAATGCACATACATACATGTCATGGTCCATGGGGAGCCTTTCTACATTTGCCGTGTGATGGCAGTGGTTCCCCTTTCCCATTTTTGGTTGTCGCACGCCTAGAAAGTGATCTCGTGCGTCGTGTCTCTGCCAATGTCGGGTCACCTTTCACATACTCATCACTCGAAAGATTCTTACAAATACTTGACATTCAGCTTACGATATAGTTAGATTTTTTTATATAGTTAAATTCACTTGAGAGTTATTTAACAAAATAGTTGCATTTTTCCAAATAACCTTTTTAAACATGGGTCTTGTATTATCCCAAAATCAGAGAGAATCACAATAGAATTAGAGTTGCATATTTTATCTCAGAGTCTCATTTCCCTACTCCTTCAATACAATTTGGAGGAAGATTTTGGGGAAAAATGAGGAAATGGGGTGAGGATGAGGATGGAAATAATTTTCATCCCTAAATTAAAATAGGGACGGGGATGAGAGGACTTCACCCCATTTCCTAAAAATAAAAATCTCATTTCCCCTCAAAAAAATAATTTTATTATTTAAAAATTTAATTATATTAAATTTATAATAAAATATTATATTTATTTAAAATTTTTAATAAAATATATAAATAAAAAAACAAGGATAATGGAAGAAACGAAGAAATAGAGAATTGGAGTTGGGGAAATGAGGAAAATGCAGAACTGAGATTGGAGGTAGGGGTACCTCCTCCCAAAATCTCTTATCCCCATTTTCCCTCAAATAAGGATAATGGTAGGAATAAGGGAGGTTAAGGGAAGTAGAGGGAGATGGAAGAACCTACGTTTACTCCATTTTCTCAAATGTGCAACCTTAAATAAAATACAGAATGATAAGAGATGTTCATGCTATTATCTTATCATTGGTCCACTTAAAATAGTTACCGAATAAATGGAGCCCTGCCCCTTCCAACTAAGATCTCACATTTAGAAAAATAGGGTGGATGTAGGTTCCTTCATCCCCATTCCTACTTTTCTTAACCTTTCCGGTCCCTACTTTCATCTCTATTTAGAAAAAAAAATAAGAATAGAAGATTTTGGAAAAGTAGCTCATTCTCAATCCCATTTTTCCGTTATTTTTTTTTATTATTTATATATTTTATTAAAAATTTTAAATAAATTTTATAATTTATTATAAATTTAATTTAATTAAAATTTTAAATAATAAAAATATTTTTTTAGAAAAATAAATTTTTTTAAAAAATAAAAAAATAAAGATAGAGTGAGATTGGGGAATCGGAAAAATGTGGAGTCGGGATAAAAGTGCAGCTCTTACCTCCGACAAGCCAATACCAATGTCTGATCTTATCGTTTTGGTCCCACAAATATCAGCCAATCAACAAGCAATTAGGATAAAGTATTGGGCCCCATCACACATTTGTGCCCGCACGATAGCCTTGGTCCCCACATTACACGGATCACCGCTGGCATGATCCCACGAGCCAAGATTTTTACTACTCGCATAAAGAGCGTGTCCAACAATTTTCAAGTAGAAGGCCACTGAAATGAGGAGTGTTTGACACTGTCCGAAGAGAAACGTGGAGGGATCATATGGGGGCTTGTTGACCCACCATTTGGAGGTGGACTAAAGCAGACCACAAATGCATCAACAAAAGTCCGCCTACTTCGCGGTTAGACTTAAGACTCTTCTTTACACATGTGGAAATGAAACACACGTATCTATGGTCAACCCCACACGACGCCTCACCGCGTTTGGTTGTCGGCCTGTCCGAAACTCGCAAGTGCAGATTAGCTGAAAAACGTTGCCGTTTTTATGCAAATGGATTTATAATGATAAAATTTTCACATATCTGGAGTGTGTCAGCTTCAAAATTAAGATAAGGATTCTTTCTTTAATACAAATTTTTTGAAAAAAAAAAAAAAAATTGCCCGCAATGCAATACAGTGGGAATAATTTAGAAGCTTCAATAACATTATCCTATCCACCCTTACGTTCTTCAACTGTGAACCTGAAAGCAGAGAAACTTTTAATTACTTTATGGAATTGAAATTGAACACAAAATGTCAATTAAACAGTATAAAAGTTGTTAAGCTCCAGCTGAGGTGCAAATTACAATCACTGAAAGATAAGGAAAAAAAAAAAAGAAATGCACTTAGTATTTATTTAATTTGTCTGAAATTTTAATCTTCAGCGGATATCGCCGTCAGTTACGAACACTAAACCCTGAATTTTGCAGTTTATTTCATGGCTTATTAACTTGGGTCTGTAGTTGTAGATTCCCAGACCGAGACCGTCCCATCAACTGCAACTCCTGTTGTCATAAATCTCCAAGCTAAAATCTCGAAGCATCTGCGGCTTTCCGCCACTACCACTACTCACACTCGGCGCCATGCTCGACTTCTTCGTCACCGTTGCCCCAACACTACTCGATAAACTATTAACATTACTATTAACTGCAACGGGCACTGACACTGGCACACTCATATTCACATCTAACGGATTCGTCGTTGTAGCTCCCACAAACGATGATATGGGTCTCGTTGTCATGTTGAACACCGGAGAAAATGCCCATATCTGTGGCTGCGGCTGCGATGGCCCAGCTGCTGCCGCAGTAACTTGTGGAATTATCCAGAAAGCGTTAGCTGGCACCATCATGCCCGCATTTCCCTGCGTCCAAACGGGGACTAATCCTTGTGGGCCCACCGGGGCTAGCCCGCAAGGTTGCGAGACTGCAACAACTCTGTTATCATCATCGTCTGATGATCTCTTGCGTTTTTTCTCTGGTGACGATATTTCAACGTTGTTGTTTGAATTACGAACGGTACTAGTGCCGCTGACGTTGGTGATTGTTGATGTTGTTGTTGATGTTGGGATTTTGAGGGTCCCATTAACGGAGACGGCGATGGCAGGGACGGTGCCAGTGCCGGTTGCTTCGATGATGGCTTGTTCGGCGTGTTCAAGTAGCCACCTGACGGTTTCGCCGTCGGATTTGTGACCGAGTTCGCGGGTGAGCTGAAAGATCCGAGCCGCACAAGTGGCAGGTATCCGGATCCTACGACCACGTCCCTCTACTTTGGTGTGACGGTCTTTTGTGGATGAGCGTTTAGTAGGGATTTGCACTGGAACCTGCATCTGCATGGGCATGGCGATTGGGACTACTCCAAGAGGCGGCGGCGGGGGATTTTGGTGGTGGTAGTAGTAAGAGTCTATGGGTTCTTCTTTTGACGGCAGGGGTTGTAGAAATGGTGTGGTATTATTCTTGTTGCTTTCGTCTGTGTCTCCGGCGCTAAGATCAGAGGTTCCTCCATGGTCAACTGGTTTATTTTCTCGAAACCACGTCATTTTGTTTATTTAGCGCAGCCCAGAAAGCTAGTTAAGTCAGAGTTGAGAAAACTTAATTCCGGTCAGAACGAATTTTAACAACACAGAGGGGAGGGTAGAGAATGAGAATTGACAGCAAAAATAAGCAAAGATTAGAGTATAGAGTTCATGATGAAATACATCATAGTTTGTATGCGTAAACGACGAAGGAGAATCCAACGGTGGGGGGAGGGAGGGAGGGGTGGTGTGGCGTTATGTGGCCATGAAAAATTGTTGGACCTAGACTGTGAGCATTAGAATAGTGGGAACAGATGATTTGACTGTGGGCTTCACCTAAGGCAGTCACCCTGTCAGTAAATTCTCCAATAACCAATTTTTTTGTAATTATTATTATTATATTATTAAATGGGTAATTCACACCATTTACTAATTATGGCCTCGTTGTGTTATGTTAAAAGAGGAGAGAAGAGGAGAGGAGATCCATATCTGTTGCTTTTAAGAGAGGATAAATTTATTGATGACTTTATTTTTAACTTTCTTTAATAAAAGCATTGGTTAATTGCATTATGATATATTTCAGAGGGAGAAAGTGATAAACGCAGGATTAATAAGTCTTTAAAAGTTTTCTTTTTAACATTTTTTTTATTTCTCATCACCCTTCAATACCGCATATTGATATTGGTGGCCATATAATATTGATATACATGTTAAACTGAATCCCAGCGGCCCACAAAGTTGTGGATATATAAAATTGATATAGATGCTAAACTGAATGCTTTCGATGCCAGCGGCCCACAAAGTTGGGGAGATTGTTTAATAATTAAAGTTACATTGAGCTGAAAGATCGTCTCGGTCTCCACTCCCGTTTCTAATTCTATTAAGAAATTAGCTTAAGAGGAGGCCACCCCCATCCATCTTACACTATATTTCAAAAGAGCAACGACTGATTGATTGTTCAAGGACAATCTGGAGTCAGTGGGCGGCCCTACACTTCGAGACCTGTAAAAAATTTCCCAAATGTAGGAATTGTAATAAAAGTAACTTTGAAACTATTATGCTTCTATTTTAACTTCAAAAGTATAATTATTAAGTATTTAATAAGTACCCTCTGTTTACTTTAAACTAACGTCTACCACTCACCCTCATTATAACTGGAATATGCCGATTCCATTCCAAAACACATGCACACTGCACACATAAGAGAATCTAAATCTAAAGGATTTTATGAGTCATCACAATCACACTGAGAACTAGTTTTGTTAAACAATGGATTTCTGGGAACTTTTATTACAAAGAAAACAATTTGCAGCTGATATCCTGATAGAACTCGGTGATGAATAAACTATTAGCTTTTGACATCAAACTTGAGTCATGGATCTTTTAACTACTAGCAACATTGTCTAATGAAAAACAACATCAAACACAAGCCAACTTCTGGCGTTACAAACAGTATTCTGCTTACTCTTTAGTGACCATTTGTGAGTGAACCATTCTCACAGGTGATAGTCTCCACAGGCTTCTTGGCATAGAATCTCCGGTACATTGAGTCAACTTCAGTGAGATAGTATGTTCCTGGAGCCAAAAGGCTACTGTCTTTGCTTGTTACAAAGTCCTTTGCCCCATACCTATGCTCCATTATCTTCATTACTTCCACAAACTTCTCTGGAGGAAACTGCAAGTAGAACACTTGTTCCTTAAAATGTTTTCATTGGTATAACACCTTTTTTATTTACAAAATCTTGACTCCCATTCAATTCCAAACAGGGAAAAAAAAGTTTCAACTTTTAAAATTTTGGACAACTCCAAGGAATAAATTTCATTTAGTTCTGAACCAAATCAAACTTGTAGTTCTATCAACATCACTTGGCACCGCAAATACTCAACAGACAGGATCACCTACACAAAGGTAGATGGTTAATGGATGGCTACGTTTTCACATATATTTGCAGCCTTCTTCAGTCATGGCTTAGTGATCCCTAAAGTATCCTCCTCATACCAGATTTTATGAGAACGTGTCACCTTATAATCCCAGCCAGAAGTTTCAAGCAGTTAAGAAAGAGTTAGGAAATATCCTCAAGGCACAAGGTTCTTATGTAATCTGTTTTAGATGAATGCAGAGAATAAACAATATTCTAGACACCTATCTGTCTATGCAACTGAATGCAGTGAATAGTTGCAGATGACAGGTTAAGATGTGTCATGTGTGCATGTTTTTTTTTTTCTTTTTTTTGTTAACAATATGTACATGTATTTGAAAACACATGATACCTGAAATATCAATAATTGAAGAAAATGGAGAATTACCTCATTCCTTGACTTCAACTTTCCCGCAACATTCATAACAGACACCATGTTTGACAAGCTAAAGGGATGCTGACCTTCACTGAGTTTCAGTGAGAACATTGTGGCAGTCAAACCACTTCCATATGAGAACAATACCACTCGCTTACCAGCCTGAAAGTTACAAATGGAATCATATATTTATGTACTAAAAGCAGGAATGATAAATGAAATTACAAGACAGGAAAAGCAATTACCAATTCACTATTTTTGTTGTGAATAAGTGATGCAAACGCCGCATACAGAGATGCTGTGTACATGTTACCAACTTGCTTCGGTATTAAAGTGGTTGGTTGGACCTTTGCATCATAAAGAGGCTTTGCAACTTGTTGCGATATCTGTGAATGCATGATATCAGCAAGAGCTCCAATCTTAACATTTAATCAATTCCACCACCAATTGCTCAAACACTTTTGATTTAAAATCAAGAAATGTTGGTGTGTGCTGAAATATGGAAGTTAATCCAGATATATACTCACGGTAGAGTACAAGAAATTTGATCATGTCATTGTAGTGCCATTAAAATATGTGAACTATCAACATGTAAACTAAATAAAGTGAATGGAGAAAGAAAAAAATATTGAGCATGACTCAGGACTTGAAGTGGATATTTGATGAATTATCACTATGATGTCAATTATGTCAGAAATCAAAATCAGCAACCTTGGCCCTCCCCATGGAAAATATATATGAAGAAATTCACTACTTAAGACATTAACAGTCAGGGTTCAAAGCAGACCTTCTCAAGATCCCGGTTTTGGTAGCTTTCATCACCAGATAAAGTTGAAAATGGCCCCAGCTTTTCTTTAGCAGCCTCATCAATAGAACTGTAAATACCAGCACATATAGTCAACCACCAGGTACATGTACATCAAATTAAATATATATATATATATATATATTGCTTAGACAGATCACAGATGAAGAAAAGAAACCAACCTGGCATTCCTCACGAAGTCGTTAAACAACAAACGAGCAAAGCTTTTCTGTACAAGCTGCAGAAGCTCAACAGAAAAAAAAGGCTTAGATATTAAAAATAAAAATCACTTTGTATTCTAATAATTATTGAAAAATCAAAAGAAATATTTATTGAAGGATCATAACAGAGCATACCTTGTTATATGGAGAATGAAACACAAAGTAATCAGCATCGGAAAGAGAAAATTGTTTGCCCTCCAGTTTCTCATATCTACAAAAACCAAGGTAGTTAGGCATTTAAATAGCAAAAACAAGGACCAAAAGTTCTAAAGCAAAGAAAAATGCTATCAGGCCAAAAATATAGACTTACTTGCTGCATAAGTGTTTGTAACAAGAATCAAGTGCCATTAGGTAGCAAGTCTGAGATAGTTTTCCATCGACAACCTAAAAACATATTTTTCAACAGGTGAAATTCATTAACTATAAGAGAAAAATAAACAAGCCACCCCAAGAATAATACCATGCTGACCCATATCCAAGAAGCATGACATTTATTTGAATACATAATTCAATTACTTCAAGTGATTGCTCTGGTAAAGACAGTCTTATGCCTACTATAAGATGCTCACTACCTAATGTCATCCCTATAAAAGAGGCGTTGAGGAGGGTTATATAAAAATGTATCTCAGTATATTATTATATTGTGACAGGCAATTTGATCACAAAACACTAAAATATCTGGACTATAAAACATTGAAATAAATCAATGAAAATTTAACTGGCAATTCTGCAAATCAGCTGAGACATTATGATCAGGGGAAGTTTTGGCAAAAAGAAAACATTGGCCAAAATGACCCCGATGTCAACGATATTTGTAATCACGTCAACTGTCAAAAGGATTTAAGAAGGATTACCGGATATTCACTAGCAAGGTTTGGCTTGTAGAAATCATAGGCATGAGACATATGAGTCCCCCTAACTTTGCTTTCAAAAGCAATAGGGGAATCAGGCCCAACTAAAATGGCAATGGCAGCTGCTCCTCCAGTGGGCCTTGCTGGTCCTTCTGCATAGACCTGTTGACAAAACCTCAAGTAAAACTATAGAACAATTTTCCAGGTTGTCTAACATCTGAACCTAAAATTATACACTCATTTCTGAATGTAAAAACTATATCCAACTTCTTGATTGGAAAATAGTAAAATAAATACATTTCATGCACAGATATTTAACTGCTATATCTTGGAAAATATACAAGTATAGCATATAAAGGAATTTATCATACCGCACTGTCGGTACACACAACAAGCCCATAACGTCCATCCCATGAGCTACTCTCCACCCAGTTCACACAGTTAAATAAAGCTGCAGTTCCTCCATAGCATGCATTAGATGAGTCAACACCTTCAATGTCAGTGTTTCCACATTTCTGCTTGTTTTACATAGAAAAAGAGTAGGATGTAAGTCAGAGACATTTAAGTATTTATAGCAAGTTATGCAGGAATGATACGACTTGCGTAACTGATTTTTAATCTAAATTAAGATGGAAAATCTGCAAGAAAAAAATATGCTTTTAAACCAGACCCAAACCCAAGTACCACAAAAAGCCAGGTTCAGCCATAATCATTTAGTGTCCACTTTCTCTACCCATTAATCTCAATACTGTGAAGCAGCTCTGTGTATGTATAAAATTGAAGCAGTTTAAGCAAAACGGTTCACAACAACTGGGGATATACAGGCCTAAACCAAGTAGGGTTTGACTGTAGTCGCCGGTTGGATAGCCTTAGTCAAATCAGTTTGTCACTCTCTAATATATTTACACTAATTGATGATCTTCAACATCACATCCCAGGATCACGAGTACAGTCTCACCTTCCTCATACAAGAAAAGAAAGGCAATATTTAAAATAGGAAGAGCCCGTTGACTTGGAAAATTACCTCAAATATTTGCATCAGGAAGGTCTTGATGGATTTGCTCTTGTCTATTACTGTTTCACTTCCTACTTCGAGACGACCAATTTGTTTTGGATCAATCTTATACTTTTCAAGGAGGGATGTGACGACCGTCAAACTGAAAATCCAAGAGTTAAAGAAAATGCCCAAGATGATTTAAACGATAATGCCTTTGATGTAATTCAATGAGTTCTTTTTTTACAAAAGGGTGATGATCAAATGTAGAATCACTACCTCATTGAGATGACATCTTCCACCTCCGAACAAAATGCCATACAATCTTGTCCAAGTCCAATGGTGTATTTTCCTTTGCTTGCACCATCATGAGCCTCCAAAGCTTCCTACTTAGGCCATAGAAAACAAAATTAAATTTTAAATTTAAGAGGTCATACATATGTAATACATGCATTAACCAAGTTCAAACAAGATATTCATAGTGCTATGATCCTAAAAGCACTCATCTTACTCCATGTCAAATGGTGTAAACCATCCTTTTTCCCTCCATTTCAAAAAGAAGATTACCGCAATTATGTCACCCATTAACAAAATTCCATCCCAAAATAATTAAGATAAGATCCAAGATAGGTCATTTACCAAAAGAAACCAAGTTAGGTAGGTGAAACTTGAAATAATGATTGAAGATAAGATCCAAGATACGAACATTCATGAAGTAGATCATTTACTAAAAGAAGTCAAGTTATGTAGGTGAAACTCAAAGTATTAGCAGAAAAAATGATCAAAAAGCCACATATCATCTTCATACTAATTAACTTTTGCACTTTTTTTATGAACCAGAGGTAGCTTGCTAGTCTTAAAGATCAAGCTATTCTCTTCAGAGCAGCTTAATGCTGAAAAATGGTAGGCCAAACCAATAGATTATATCATAAACTATTAACCTAACGAGATTTTTTTTTTAAAGTACTACAATCTATGACCATCAACAATTAGTGTTTAAAAACCTTAAATTTAATCCACCAATTGCAAATCAAGTTATATACATACATGCATAACCAAATGCATCTTGAACCACCTACACGTGTAATCCTACAGCAAATCCCCTTGAAATTAACATACTTCAATTATAGAATATATATATTTATATATAAAGCAGCATTTGTTTGGTATCTGGAAAATTTTCCCATCATTTATTTCCAAAAGATAAATAATAAGAAACAGCTAAATGAGGACAAATTTCCATATTTCAAAAAAAAATTAATGAAACAAAACCCAGAAAAAAAAATTGAACTCTCTATATCTCCATTTCTCAACGAACTCACTGAAAAGTCAAAACAATGGCAACAACAAGAACAAGAACTCAAAGAGAGTGCAAGATCCTTACTTGGTGGACGCATGTAGGAGGGAAGTAGATGTCCATAGCGAGGATTCCCACATTCTTTGCCATGTTTTTTTTTTCCTTGTTTTTGAAAAACAATACACCGAGATTATAGAGAAGATCAAGAAAACAAAAGCAACAGCAACAACAGATATATATATATATATATATATGTACACTTGTCTTGCTTTGGTTTTCCTCTCTTGCTTTCGTGCTCTGCTGTGTTGATTTTCTTCTTTGTATTTATAGGGAAGATATCCATTTTTTTAAAAAATAAATATAATTTACTTTTTTTCAAAATAATAATTCAAAAGCTCATGTTATGCCAATTCTTGGGCGTATCGTATTCTACCTTTGCCCATACATTTTGATTTATTTACTTCTTTGCCATTATGTGAGCATGAAGAATGCTATCTAATTTTGTTACTACTGAATTGGACCTATTGGTGGCTGCTAGCGTGACAGATATTTTCAGTTGTTTTTTGGACGGCTTTTCTAACTTTTATTTCTTTTGTTTTCTTCTATTTTAAAATTAAATTTATATTTTGTTATTAAATTTTATTTAAAATAAAAGATAAGATTGTTGTTATTATTTATTTTTAATTTTAAAGGTAAAATTATGATATGATACATGACATGCTTGATAGTTGTAAATAGATATATTATATGATTTATTAATATTAAATTAGGTAATTTTAGGAATAGATAACAATTTTTTTAATATCGGGAAATAAATATTTGTATATTCTATATTTAATTTAGTAAAATAATTAGATTTAATTATATATGTTTAATTAAAAAAATGTAAAAAAATAAATTGAAAGACCATTATTAGAATAAAATTTTAGATTTAGGATGATGATACAATTAGACCTCAAAAATACAAAAGTTTTTTATAATATCAATCAAACACTTTGCTACTAGCTTTGTTGTCGTATGATCCAATCCCCTTCCTTGTACTCTCTCTGTGTTGTATTATCACTTCACTTTATTGAAATAAAATCAAATTAAAAGTAAACTGAATTTATTTATAATAACAATTTATATTTATATTTATATTTATATTTATATTTATATTAAAATTAGAATAATACCCATGCCATGCCATCATCAATCTCTAGTTTGACAACCAAGACCTCCGCCTCCACCTGTCAGATAAATATCCCGTACGACATTAAAACATGGGAATATGCACCTACTTTCTCATTGGAGTTTTCTGTACCGTCGGATCATAATCTTTGACGGTAGTAATATTAATATTGACTTGAGAGTTAAAATAAAATAAAATAGGCCGGCCTGCCTGCCTGCCTCCACAGATATAATTTATGTGGACAACCAAAATTGACTGCTTGGCTAGCTAATAAGTAAGCAATAATAACTGGTGAACAAAAGAGAAATAAATATCTATTTATAGGTCGACAATAGATGTGAACCGTTGGATAGGATGAGAAGAAGCACGTGGTAATGGTCTAAGTGGAGTAGAACATCTTTTGTTTTGTCATGCGGAGTGTAATCTCTTTATATTTATTTATTTTTATTATATTTTATTTGCCACGTCAAGTCACGTGTATGTTAATTAACTAATTAATTGAACGTCGTCGCTACCATCGAAGGATCTGGTTATCTGAACTGAATACACAAACTTGGTAGAGTTATTCTCACAAATCATTTATATAAAATAAATAAATATTTGTACTCAAACAAAATAATAAATTATATAAGGATGTTTTTTGGGAATGAAAATGGCTTTAATAAATAAAATAAAATAAAATATTTTCATACAAATTCTTCCAAAGTCTCCCGTTCAATTCAATAGTCAACAATGTACTACCAGAACCATTTATAATATCAATATGCAAGTCTGTCCAACTCTCTTTACCTTTATTATTATTATTTTCATTTTATTCTCTAAAATAGGTAGACCTTTTCTATATTTTTCTTTTATTTATGTAATTTTGTTGTTAAAAAAAATAATAATTAACTAATACTTTAATTGATATCGCTATTTAGTAACAATAATGTAAAATATTTTAAAATTTATTAGGTTTATTATCCACATTTATTGAATAAAGTAGATTTTCTCCTTGTAAATTGAATTATATTGATGCTAAAAAAATAAAAAATAAAAATCATACATTTACTTAATTAAAGAGTTGTCTTAATAATAATATCACATAAAATAATGTACTTTCATCTCAAAGACAACTAGTCATTAACATTATGTTATAAATAATGCTATATTCCTCATAATTTATTCTAAAAAATGATTTAAAATAAAGTATATTTATCAATCCAATCTTAAATAGTATAATAAATTACTTTTAAAAAATATAAAAATAAATAAAATTTTATTCAATGAATGTTATATCACATACCTCATTCATCATGTATATTATAATATAGCCTTGTATTCAATAAGATTTGAGCATGCCAATGTTGATATTGATTCTAGTAAGGACAAGAAAAGAGAAACTAGGGATAGATTTTCTCCAAGTTGATTGGGTAAGAAAATGGGAAAAGAAAAAAGGAATGAAACTTTGAGACTTAGTAATAAAATAGACACAAATTTGGACTAAAATCAAATACAAAACCATGAACGGAGAAAGCGGGGCATAGTTGTTTGCCTTTCCTCATCGTACCTGTCTAATGTCTGTTACCAAAACACGAACAAAACATTGGATATTTTCTCACCTACCCAATCCCTTCTTCATCGTGCACATGTACTTTGTAAAAGATTAACTATGGCCAATTAGTAAGTTTATAGTCATAAGTCAGGAGGTATCGTTGTGGTTTAGAGATATTCCTTATATATACTATTTAGGAGTGTGACAGATGAGATATAAGTTATGTCTCCTAATACCACACCTGTAATATCTCAAAACCCTCTTTAAGGGAATAGTTAAATATCTCAAGAGGGCCTTGGTCATCAGTACTCCAGAGGCATTGTTATGTACTCTTCCACCCTTAGATAGATAGAAATGTGATGTTTGCATGAATTATTCAAGTTTAGTTGTATTGTCTAGATATATAAAGACATTTGTGTATTCAATGGTTGTACGCGCCATTGAGGGCTTGTATGCTTATGCTTATTTTATCAATAAAATCTCGGATTGTGTTGAATTACGATTATGGCTTGTTTCCGCTTATTTTTTTTACTGTTGATATATTTTTGTAGATAACAAACCCGTTTGAGTTTGTTATGTGAAAACTAGTTTAGGCTGACTTGCTAGTTGGAATGCGCTAGTAAGTGCCGCACGGGCATGAATTTCGACTAAGAGAAAGTTGACTCGTGACATTTGGTATCAGAGTTAAAGGTTGTAGTGATAGTGTCTACAAAACTACCTCCTTAAAAACAACTTGATTAAATGCTCTTGAAAGAAAATAAGTGAGATAGAATAGTGTCAATAAGCATTAGAGGCAACACAATAGAAAAGGGACTCATTCGATGCCAAGGACTGGAGACAAACCTTAACGATACTAGAGCTCTTGAGTTCTCGGGTGAGTGTACTGGAAACGAAAGTTATTGGCTTTGACACAGAGTGGTCTAATAGAAGACTTCTCTAAGAGTTTGGAAACACAACTTATAAATACGCAAATAATGATATCCAAGATTATGGAGGAGTACCGCAATACGGTGAGGGTATTGCGGGAACGAGTAGAGGAAATGGACAGATCTTACTTACTCGTATCCTTGTAACTCAGTTGGGAGTCGCTTCCAGCTTAGAATATGTTCGGTTGAAAGCACCAGAACCGAAATACTATAGAGGGACCCGAGATGCCGAAGTGCTCGAAAATGGCATTGTTAGATATCGAACAACAATTTCAGACTGTGAGGGTAAGTTTCGAAGACATCAAGGTGAGCTTAACGTCCATATATTTGTGCGTGAATTCCAAGTTATGTTGGAAGACCCGAAATGAGAGTTAAAGAACCAACTCCTCTATGAAAATGTTGCATAGCTTGCTCGAAAGAGACTATGTGCGGTTGACTCAAAAACTAGGATAGTTTACGAGTATGTAAAGAAATTCTCAAAATTGATGTTAGATATCCGAGATGTGATCAAGCAAGGCCAATGGTTTTATTCGATGAAGGTCCTTCAACCTTAGGCATGAAATGATCTATAGCGATGAAGGATGCAAGATATCTCATTCGCACGAGTGGTCGTTAATCAATTGTTAGTTTACTCACGTTATGACTCCTAAACAAAAGGTCGTTACCCATCTTAGAAGAGAAAGAGAATGGGAACGAGAAACCCAGAGATTGGGGCTTTAACAAAGGTAGGGGAGCGACTTAGTGAGCAAAATCAAAATCTTAAAAAGAGATACTATCTGTCAATGGTGGGGAAGCTAAAAAATAATGCTAGCATATTGGCTATGCAATGACTTACATAGAACCATTAAGTGTCCCAAAGAGGGCGAGACTAAATGCTATGGTAGTTAAAGATGAACTACAAGAAGCACTTGAAAAGTAATCGAAAGGTAAAAGAGACAGACCACATGGTGGCACCATGGATATTGAATGCTCTGAAGGAATTATCCAAAAAGACAAGAAGGTAGTAAGAAAAGACCTTTGTAGAATTGATACTCACACTCACTTGCGAATGTTCTTAAAAAGGAGATCTTGTGTTTGAGTAGCGAGGGAGGCGAACTCCGTGGAAGTGTGTTAGCTTCGGGCTGGACCTACAGTGGTGTAAACCCATAAGGGTCCGTGAGAATGTGCCAACTTTAGGTTGGACTTGTGCAGTGACAAAACCCTAATGGACTTCAGAGGAGGGCAAGAGGGGCAAATTCTTGTCTAGTGGTCACGAGGTATTCTAGACTGCAACAGTTGTAACTCGGTAGATAGGGCGAGCCTGCGAGATAGTAGGTTACGAACGCGCCTAGGACTGGGGCCGTTGGTTACAACGATTGTGACTCGATAGCTGGGGTGGGCCTACGAGATAATAGGTTGTAACCGCACCTAGGACGGGGGCCGTTAGGTTGTAATGGTTGTAACTCAGTAAGCTAGGGTGAAACAGTATAGTAATGGGTTGTGATCGCACTTAGGGCTGAGGCCATTACATAGAAAGGGTTATGGTGGATATTGGGGCCACTCATAACGTCATATTGTAATGGTTGTAACTCGATAAGCCAAGGCGAGCCTGTGTAAAAAAAAAAAAGGTTGTAACCGCGCCTAGGGTCGAGGCCATTACATAGAAAGGGTTATAGTGGATATTCAGGCTACTTATAATGACATTTTTCTTCAGAAGTGAAGCACCTAGAGTTGAAGCTTGAGAAAGATATTAGCTGCATAGAGGCAGTTAGCTGTGAAGCCATGCCCACGAGTGGGTTGGCAAAGAAAGTTTAGACAAGGATTGACACTTGAAAGGTCAAGTGAACCTTGTTATTTTGCAAGTGGAGGACTTTGCTACCATCTCATGAAAGGACTTCTTGTTGAAGAGGTGCACATTCCCTGGTTCATCTACCGATGGCTTGTTAATCATAGGAGAGAGACCGTGATAGTGTTGACCAAGTTCAAGCGATCGACAGAGTCTCAGAGGAGATGAAGAAAGAAGAACTGAGCTCATTAGAGATTGCGAATGTCTTGAGGAAGTTTGCTGGGTGATATTGGGCAATTGCCTAAAACCTTGGCAAAGAAGAGCAATTGGTCACTAGACGGATGATCTCCAAGATGAACACACCTTCGTGCACCTTTACAAAAGGACTCAACCAGAATTAACTGAACTTCGGGAGTGAGTGGACGAATTGTTGGAGGCCAGCTTTATTCGGCCATGAAAAGCACCATTCAGAACTCGAGTGTTGTTCCGAAAGATGCAAGATGGGAGTGTATGGTTGTGTTTTGACTAGAAAACTCTTAGCAAGTTGACAGCCGCGTTAACAAAATTGTTTGATCAATTGAGTTCAGCAGGGTACTTCACAAAGTTAGATTTGTGGTCGAGTCACCATCAAGTGAAGATTTCCAAAGTTCGTAGAGAGATACACAAGGAAAGATACACCTTTGATCAAGTTGTTAAAGAAAGGTGTGATATGGAAATGGTTTGAACAACATATAGGAGTCTTTCACAACTTGAAGGAAGATATGGTGAAAGATCCAGTTCTTACCATTCCGAGTATAACCAAATCATTGGTGATGCAGACTGATGCATCTAATTTCATAAAAGAGGGATTCTTGTGCAAGAAGGCCACTTTATATCTTATGGAAGTCAAGCATGTTAGAAATAGAGCAAATGTATACTGATCAAGAAAAGAACTTCTAGTTATGCCACATTGTTTACAATCGGTGAGTTGACAGAGAGATTTAATGGGGCGTTGAAAGAGTATTTGCGCCATCTTATCAATGCCAATCAGAGAAAGTGAGCGCAATTACTTGACACTAGTCTACTTCAGTGTAAGAAAGAGCTCATCAATAAACTGAAGTCGCTTTGAAGTGGTGACAGAGTATAAGGGAAAGGTCTTAGATCTCACCAAGGAATAGAGAACTAACGCCGAAAGAGCTCGAGCATGATTTGAAGAAAGCTGCCACTAAGATGAAGAAGTGGGTGACCAAAAATAAAAGATCGCTCGAGTTCAAGCCTGAAGACTTGGAGATAGTTAAGCTGATGCCAGAGCAGATTCGCTTCTGGGAGAGCCAAGAGAAGAGATTAGTGAAGAAGTATAGAGGTTAAATTCCAGTTATTACCATAGTAGGGAAGGCTTCATACAAGATTGAGATATCAACCAGGATAAGGATGCACCCAATCTTTAATGTGAGTAAGTTGAAACCATATTATGCCGACATGGAGGACACTAAACACCATCAACCAGTAAGAGAGGAGATCAAGGAGCAATCGCTGAAGAAGAACTTCAAAGGAGTTGAAAAAATTCTAATGAAGAGATCAGTTAGGAGAGAGCCAAAGAACTAAAGCCATTTCAACAGAAGATTGAAGACTTCAAGATAGCGCCATCATCGAGGACGTCGATAGATTAAGTGGGGTAGAGTGTAAAAGGCTAACCTTATTTGCTTGTCTAGGGCCAGTTAGTAAACCTATGGCCACAAGTTGGAAGGCATCATTGTGGCTTGGGGATATTCCTTGTATGTACTATTTAAGGGTGTGACAATTGAGACATGGGTTATGTCTCCTTATGACACACCTGCAATGTTTCAAAACCCTCTTTAGGGGGGGGAGGATGATTAAGTGCTTTAGGAGGGCCTTGGTCATCAGCACTCTAGGGACATTGCTGTATACTCATCCGCCCTAGGATAGATAGAAATGTAATGCTTGCATGAATTATTCAAGCTTAGTTATATTGTCTGAATGTGTAAAGACACTTGTATATTCAAAGCTTGTATGCTCATTAGTATGCTTGCGCGTATTTTATCAATAAAACCTCGGATTATGTTGGATTACGATAATGACTTGTTTTTACTTATTTTCTACTATTGATATATTTGTGTAGACAACTAACCTGCTTGAGTTTGTTATGTGAAAACTCGTTTAAGCTGACTTGCTAGTTGGAATGCACTAGTAAGTGCTGCACGAGCGTGAATCTCGACTAAGAGAAAGTCAGCCTGTAACACATTGCACCATCTTCATTCAAATTTAATAATAATACACGGGACAGGACCCAGGGCAAACTGTGGTGAGGCGAGGTGAGGCTCAGGCTAGACCAAACTATAATGAGTGAGGCCTACATCCAGCTATAGTGATAACTAGACCCAAAACAAAAAATAATTAATTATTAAAGTGTTTTGGTTTTTAAAACAAGAATAAAATTTTACTTAAATATTTTATACAATTATTATTAATAAATACTATTTGAGAAACGACCTGAGACATAAATAAATTCCAATGAACTTTGGGCTGCCAAATGGGTGATATAGAACCCAAGCTAAAGTCTCACAAAGGATAGAACATATGCAAGCTTAGTTTGAGTTCAGAAGAGCTTGACTGTAGAATGACAGGGACCTCGGGTATGGTAAGGGTCAAGACCTTCCAAGTTCAATAAAAGGTCTCAGATTTGGATGTCAACACTGAGACCTCCTTTGACTATGAGGGTCTTGAGTATAATATGGCAAAGATCTCATTCATGCAATCAAGTTCAAGGCCACTCCAAGTAAATGAAAATGTCTCAGGCAAAAACTTTTGAGACCTCTCAACAATTATGTAATGACGAAAAAATTAGTTTCTTTATAGTTTCTTTCCGGTTCATTCCATAATAAAGATTTATGGCCTGGAAGATATACTCTGCAAGCATGACACATTCCATAATAAGGATATATGGCCTAGTAGATCTGTGACACCCATAATTTTTTTTGTAGGACTTGTAACTAGGATTGTAAATATACTTGTTAAAATATCAAGTGTTAGAATTTTAAGAAATTTCATTATTAGCAAGGTGATTTTGAGATTTTATCTTATTAATAAATATATACATATGTAATTAAGTGGGCTAAGCATTATACATATGTAATTTAGGCTTAATTTAATTAAATTAAGCCCTAAGCCCAAGTTTATGTATATATATATATATAAATATTAAAATTAGCCCAAGCTCAAGCCCAAGTTAATATATATATATATATATATAATTAAGTAAAATAAATACTTAAATGAATATAATACTAAGTTTTAGTCAAAAAATTCTCTACAAAATCTAAACCATTCATTTGTTTCAATCTTAGCCATCCACTTATCACAATTCTACGCATGTTTTGCAAATGAGATAAGGATGAATAAAAAATCTAAGTTAGTGGAAAATGTGGTGGCTAAATGTGGTCCATTGGATTTTATCAAAGTCATCCTAGCCATCCATGTATTTTAATGATTAAATTAATTAACATTTAAGGTTAGTTAGTGAAAAATATGGTGGAGAAAGGATGGCCATTGGATTTGAGTGAAGTAATCCAAGCTATCCATGTGTTTTAAGAAAATTAAAATTAAAGAAAATTGGGTGGAAAAATGAGAGTCATTGGATTTAATTGAAGAAATCCAAGTCATTCATGTGTTTAAGCCATTAACTTAAACATAAGTTAATGTTTTCAATTTGAGAAGTGAACTTACGTAGAAGACAAATTGAGAAAGAAAGAAAGGAAAGAAAGAAAGA
>JAXCLQ010000011.1:9744316-9762313 GCA_035584115.1 Cedrela odorata
TACAATGGATTAGGTATCCAATTCCTAATAAAAAAGATCTACTCAAAAGATTATATGATTCAACAATATTTTTCAAAATTTGATATGAAAAGTGGATTTTGACAAGTACAAATAGCTGAAGAAGATAGATATAAAACAGCCTTTACAGTACTATTTGGTCATTACGAATGGAACGTAATGCCATTTGGACTTAAAAATGCTCCTTCAGAATTTCAAAACATTATAAATGACATATTAAATCCTTGTATACATTTTACCATAGTTTATATAGATGATGTCTTAATATTTTCAAAATCAATAGATCAACACTTTAAACATTTACAAACTTTCTTCCACATAGCTAAGAAAAATGGTTTAGTTATATCAGCCTCTAAAATGAAATTATTTCAAATAAAAATTAGATTTTTAGGACATGAAATTTATCAAGGAACAATTATTCTAATTAATAGATCTATAGAATTTGCTAGTAAATTTCTAGATAAAACTCAATTACAAAGATTTTTAGGTTCACTTAATTATGTAGCAGACTTCTTTTCAAAACTTAGACAAATTTGTGAACCACTATTTAAGATATTTCAAAAGAATCCTCCACCATGGGAAGAAAATCATACCCAAGCAATTAAAATATTAAAACAAAAAATCAAATGTTTTTCTTACTTAATTATTCCAAACCTTAGTGTGTTTCTGATTGTAGAAACTGATGCTTCAGACATAGGCATAGAGGGATACTCAAACAAAGTTTAGAAGAGTCTAAGCAAGAATTAATAGTTAGATATCATTCAGGAATTTGGCTCGGTGCCCAAAAAAATTATTAAACTATTAAAAAAAATTTTATCAATTGTTTTATGTATTATGAAATTTCAAGATGACTTATTCAACAAAACTTTTTTATTACGCATAGACTATAAATCTGCAAAAGAGATTTTATAAAAAGATGTGAAGAATCTTGTCTCAAAACAAATCTTTGCTAGATGACAAACTATTTTATCTGTTTTTTATTTCAAAATTAAGAATATAAAGGGGAGAGACAATGCTCTCCCTGATTATCTTACAAGAGAATTTCTACAAGGGAAAAAAGAGTTGATAGATCAAACACTTTTAGTTCGACAAAATCAAGAAATCTTGTGCATTATGGCAAACAAATAGGTAATGAAAGCTATCAATTATGCAATGAATACTCATACTTCTATCAATATTCCAGGATATGGTAATATTCTAGTTTTAAACACTTATACAGCTTTAGTTGAATTTCCTCCTTTATCTTTTAGTCAAGCCGTTAGAACTGAGTCACCTACTCAAACTGGCAAACAATAAATGCATAAAATCAAGCCGTTGGATAAGGGTTGCTTCACAAAAAAGATAAATATAAATAGAAGAAATACAATGAAGTTAAGTAGAACAATCACTTGCAATCAAAATCAACAAAAATCCTTGAACAACAGTTTTATACGAAAAATAGTAAACTTTTTATCTACTGTTAATCTTTCAAATCTTATGTGAGAGAAATTTATTGTGAGAGCTTATTGAAATATCAACTCTAGTGTGAGAGCAAAGATCAAATATACAATTTTAATTTGGTATTGGATAAATCTTCACCTGTACTAAAAGAAGATCACTTTGGGTTACCTTCACTCATAGAAAAAAAAGTTGTAAGGTTACCCTTCACCTCAGAAGGATTGTACTAGGTGTATCTTGTCTCATCAAAACAAGAAGTTAGTTGAATCTCGGTGGAAGTGATTTACATCCAAGAGAGTGGATGTAGGCCAAGAATTGCCGAACCACTATAAAATTGTGTTTGTATTATTCTCTCTCTTACTACTGTTTTATTGCTACATTACATTGCATACGGTTTTAATTGCAAAATTTTAAAAACCCAATTCACCCTCTCTTAGGTGTTGCAAACTGGGCTAACATCAACCACTACCGGCCGGAAGGGCTCTTCTTCCTCTTCCTCTTCCTCTGCTTCCATAATTACTGGTAGTAGTTGGGATCCTTATGCGATCGTAAAGAGACCAAAAACAACACAAACCTCGTTCAACGACCTATCATACTTTATGCAAGGTCTATTGGTGGACAATAAAATAGATTTTGATATGTTAAATTGGTGGAAGAATAATTATAAGACTTATCCTATTTTAGGAAAAATGGCATGAGACATTCTTACGCCACCAGTGTCAATGGTTTCATCAAAAAATGTATTTAGTTTGAGTGGAAGAACGTTGGATGCTCAAAGAAGTAGAACGACACCGGAAACTCTTCAGATGAAAATGTGTTTTAAAGATTGGCACAACGAAGAAAGAATGAGACAACAACTCTACAACACCAACAATCTCCATCGGTCGATTTTAGTAATGAATGGTACCAGAAAGAGGAAGAAGAAGATTGAAGAATGACGACTAATGAATAAAAGGTAAATAGGATTTAGATTTATTTTTTTACAAAAATAATGAGGTAAGGCGCAATGTCTCCCTCTTTGTAATATTTATTTTAATTAATTTGTTATATTTATTAATAGGAAGTATGACTGAATGTAATAAAATTTATGATGTTAAGGCTGAAATGTCCCTTTCATTGTAATTTTTTTATTTAATTAATAAAATTTGACATCGTAAAAAATAATTTTTTATAATTTAAATTGTTTGATCGTATTTCTTTTTATCACAATAAGGAAAAATAAAAAAAGAAACATCCCCATTATATAAAAGAGATTTATTTAATAAAATTGTTTTCCTTTTTTTTTTCATTTTACTTTCCAAAAATGACAATTTGAAGAGTCATTATAATATTGATTTATTTAATAAAGTTACAAATAAAAATTAAAATGGAAAATAAATAAAATGGCGGGTCCAGGGGCCTAACCTAAAATGAACCAGTCCGATTGAGCTCAAAAGTGACTTGGACCGGACTTAGCCCAACTTGGAAGCGACCTAACCTGATTATTATTTACGAGCCGGGCCAGTTCCACTATTTTGAACCCGGGACATGGCTCGACCCAATTACTATTTATAGACCGAGCCAATTTCATATTTTTGTACTCGCAACCCGACCTAGTATGAACCCGCGGGCCTGTTAACTACCACTAGTTAAAATTGCTGCAACCACTAAATTACTGTTGTTAAATAGTGACAAGTGATATTGACAAATGTGACAATAAATAGTCACTTTTTACTATTAGTTATGTTTGGGTATTTTTTGGTGGTATTTAACTACTAAAAATAATTTTACCATAGCATAAATTAGTAGGATTTGTAGTCCAATTGTATCATCAGATAATAGATTTATCATCGTTGTTGCCAAAGGTATAGTATAGTGTATTTTAATGGTGAACTATTTTAGGTTGTTATTAATGTGTATTATATTATTGTATACCGTACATGATAGATAATTTATTTTATATTATAGTATTTTTTTAATATAATATTTATTTTATTATGCAATAATATATCTATTTTATTAATACGAGCAAAACATAAAATATTTCTCTTCAATATAATGACATGTAATATATAAGATATGAAGCTAAATATATAAAATTTTGACAATGTTAAGCTATGTATATATACTAAATATGAATATAGTAATTATTATGTATATTTTTTACGAAATACACAGTATATATTATAAGTGAACTAAATTGTTTAAGTTAAGAATATGGTGAAAGCAATTTTAGTAGCCAAACTAATTGGTTAAACAAGCACTTTGAGAAGTAGGTTTCAAAGTAAAACCCAATTTTATATAATCTTGGTGAAAGGAATTTTCTCTGGCTAGGTTGTTTGAATAACCAAAAGAAGCATTGCTAAAATCCCCTTAAGTATCTAATTCAATATGATATTTATTTATATTCATTTCTAGGTGAGAGCCCATTTCACAATACACCTACCATTAGTCTTTTGCAATGAAATAATTGTACCTTTTTCAAGTAAAAAATGAAAGGGCTTAATCAGGATATTGGTGAGTTGAATTTAGAATCACACAAATTGGTATCTTCAATAAGGCTCATTCACGGTAGGCCATTTTTTAATCGAACCCATCATCACACAACAATAAAAATAAAATAAAATTAAGCGTTTAGACTTATTAGGTTATAGATAGATAGAGATGAATTGAATTATTGGAAACATAAATTATTATGAGAGAGTAATTCTTGTAATTTATGAGGGTATGATGAGGCTGTTAACACCTCTTTCTGTATGCTCATTTTGTTTCTCTTAATGGTCTTTGCCCAATCTTCTGCTTTGTTAACACTTCTGTTAACACTGCAGCAGAACATGCAGCAGAATGCAGTGTACGTGTAGCAGGATGTGCAGCTGTATATGCAGTAGGATGTGCAGCAGTATATCAGTCCGTGACAATTGGTATCAGAGCGACAGTTTTGAAGAAAGAAAGAATGAGCGCCATGGCACAAAACGAAGAGATGCGTGGTAGAGAACCAATTCCTGCAGAAGGGAAATGGACTAAAGTGCAGAGCAAGTCCCGTGATGCTCTCAATGAACTCGGCACCAACATGGGGAAGGTGATGGAAGGGCTGGCTGATGTGAGGGATCAACTTGACAATTTGGAGCAAACTATGGAAAACCTGAAGAGCGGGTTAGCTGCTCAAGGGGAAGAGCTGCAGGAGCTTATCCACCGTTCCAACAATTCCACCGAAGAGAAGCGGTGTCAAGGGTAGGAAGCATTTGAAGCCAAAATCAGATGGACTTGTTGCATAGTGGCTTAGAGGATGCAAAAGGCGATATTAGCCTTTACAAGCGAGCGGTAGCCAGCAGGGTTGGCTCAAGAGTTGAAGCTTTTAAACCTAAGACGTACAGCGGAAAGCAGAACACCAAGGAGCTAGACGACTACTTTTGGCAAATTGAGCGGTATTTTGAGGAAATCAGTTTGCGAAATGAGCAAGATAAGGTAAATACTGCAACCCTCTACCTTTCCGATCATGCGCTTTCTTGATGGCGTAGAAAGCATGCAGAAATTCAGAAGGGACAGTGCACCATCAACACTTGGGGCGCGCTACAAAAAGAGCTTAGGCGCCAATTCTATCCATAAAATGTGTCGTATGATGCCCGCAAGAGGATGAAGGAGCTGAAGCAAAATAAATCCATTGCGAAGTATGTGGAGGAGTTTTCTGGCCTCATGCTTCAAATTTTGAACATGAGCGACAAGAATTTACTCTTTAACTTCTACGAAGGGCTGCAGCCATGAGCCTTTTTTGAAATCAAGCGGCGGGATGTCAAGGATGTTGCCACTACTCTAACCGTAGCCGAGACACTGGTAGATTTTCACAAGGGAGATGCGGGAAAGCCGAAGCACCAAAATAAGCCCAATAATGGTGGGGGAGCGTGGGATTCTCATCCTTAACAAAACAAGGATTGGAATGGCCAACCACCAAAGGATAAGAAGCAGTGGCGTGATGGGAAAAAAGGAAGAAAACCGAAGACAAATTGCTTCCTCTACAATAGAGACCATTGGGCCAAGGACTGTCCGTGGAAGAAGGTGTTCAATGCCATGTTTGAGGCATAGAAAGCGGCGGCAGAGTAGACAAGCATGGGAAGCTTACAGCAGTTCAATGCACTTAAGGCGAAACTAGTGCCTAACATTCCGCACAGCAAGGCTCTTATGCATGTCGAGGCGTGCATCAATAGAAAGAAGATGTATGCGCTGCTGGATACTGAAGCCTCGCACAACTTTATCAAGAGTGTAGAGGCAAAGCACTTGGGTCTTCAAGTGGAAAAGGGAGTGGTTTCGTCAAGACAGTGAATGCGGAAGCCAAACCTCTCGATGGTGTAATTCTGGATGATTTTGAGGCAGTGCTGGGAATGAATTTTCTGCGGTAGTTTAATGCCGTACCAATACCACGATACAACTCAGTGTGTATTCTGAAAGGAGGTCCCTGTATGGTGTCTGCAATAGCAAAACCCATTGCCAACACCTCTTTTCTCTCAGCGATGCAAGTGAAGAAAGGTGTCAGTCGCGGGGAGGAGACATTCTTGGCAACCATCTGGGATGGTGGTGTCGACAATGAGAAGTCTACACCGTCACCAGAAATTGCAAAAGTGCTTACAGAGCACAAAGATATGATGCCAGACGCTCTACCAAAGAAACTACCACCTCGGCGGGAGGTGGACTACAAGATTGAGTTGGAACCGGGGCTAATATTGCCAACGATAGTGCCATACTAGATGGCACCGCTGGAGTTGGCGGAGTTGCGAAAACAACTGTAGGAGCTGCTAAATGCAGGGTTCATTCAGCCCTCAAAGGTGCCGTATGGGGCACCGATGTTGTTTTAGCGCAAGCACGATGGTTCGCTGCGGATGTGCATCGACTATCATGCCTTAAACAAGGTAACAATCAAAAACAAGGATCCCATTCCTCTTATTGCTAATTTGTTTGATCACCTTGGTTAAGCAAAATTCTTCTCCGAACTTGATTTGCAGTCGTGGTATCACCAAGTCCTTATAGCCCTTGGTGACGAACCCAAGACAGCATGCATGACGTGGTATGGCACGTACGAGTTCTTGGTCATGCCTTTTGGCCTCACCAATGAACCAAATTTTTCACCCATTTCTGGACAGATTTATGGTC
Source organism: Cedrela odorata (assembly GCA_035584115.1). Lineage (NCBI taxonomy): Eukaryota > Viridiplantae > Streptophyta > Magnoliopsida > Sapindales > Meliaceae > Cedrela > Cedrela odorata. The sequence goes on from JAXCLQ010000011.1 coordinate 9,750,893, forward strand.
GTGTACTTGGATGACATAGTAGTGTATAGCGACACATTCAAAGAACATGCGGCGTACTTTCAGGCAGTTTTTCAAGTGTTGCAAGAGAACAAGCTGTACGTGAAGAGGGAGAAGTGCTCATTCGCACAGCGAGAAGTTGAGTTCCTTGGGCATAAAATCAAGGAAGGGAAGCTTCTCATGGATAGGTCTAAGATTCGGGTAATGGCAGATTGGGATGCACCAACGAAGGTCACAGAGTTGCAGTTCTTCCTCGGGTTGGTAAACTACTATCGGAGGTTCATCATGGGCTATTCGAGAATAGTCGCACCTCTCACCGACTTGTTGAATAAGTCTAGATCATGGGACTGGTCAGGGGAGTGCAAACATGCTTTTGAAAGTTTGAAGCGTGCAGTGATGGAAGAGCTCGTACTCGCACTGCCCGACTATGCATTACTATTCGAAGTTCAAATGGATGCATCAGATTTTGCCATCGGCAGTGTGCTAATGCAGCAGGGACATCCAATAGCATTTGAGAGCAGAAAGCTCAATGACACAGAGCGACGTTACACTATGCTGGAGAAGAAAATAACGGCGGTCGTTCATGCATTGCATATTTAGCGACACTACTTGCTCAGATCAAGATTTATGGTGCAAACAGACAATGTAGCCACAAGCTACTTCCAAAACCAGAAGAAGCTCAATCCGAAACAAGTAAGGTGGCAGGATTTTCTGGCGGAGTTTGATTTTGAGTTGGCGTACAAATTGGACAAGACCAATGTAGTGGTGGATGCTGTAAGTCTCAAGGCCAAGTTTGTAGCTGTTAGCAAGCTGCAAAGGGAGATTCTCAGCACCATTACGAAAGGTATGCAGCTTGATCCGCTCGCTAAGCACCTCGCGGAGTTGACGCAAACTGGGAAAACCAAACAGTTTTGGGTAGAAGATGGGTTTCTCTACACCAAAGGGCGGCATATTTATGTGCTAAAGTGGGGGAACTTGCGACGGAATCTCATCAAAGAATGTTGTGAAACTAAGTGGGCAGGTCATTCGGGCCAAAAGTGCACGAGGACATTGCTTGAAGTGGCGTATTATTGGTTGCAAATAAGGGACGACGTGGAGCAGTTTGTGCAGACTTGTCTTGTGTGTTAGCACAACAAGAGTGAGCATCAAAGTCCTATAGGCTTGCTGGAACTGTTGCCCATTCCGAAGAGACCATGGGAGGGCATCTCCATGGACTTCATAATGGCGTTGTCGAAATCTGATGGGATGGGAACTGTCATTGTGGTGGTTGATCAGTTCTCCAAGTATTGCGAGGAGACCGCGAGACTTTTCTTTAAACACGTGGTTAAGTATTGGGGCTTACCATAGTCGATCATCAGTGATCGCGACCCTCGCTTCACTGGCAGATTTTGGACTGAGTTGTTCAAGCTCATGGGCTTGACGCTCCACTTATCGACAAGTTTTCACCCCCAAACTGATGGGTAGACGGAGCGGGTGAATGCTTTACTGGAGCTATATCTGCAGCACTTCGTGAGCTCAACACAGCATGGCTGGGCGAGCCTACTGGATGTGACACAGTTGTCCTACAATCTGCAGCGAAGCGAGTCCACCAATCGCAGCCCTTTCGAGTTGGCTACTGAGTAGCAGCCTCTCATGCCCCACACGCTTGTCTCAAGATACAAAGGGCGCTCCTCAGTGGCGTACAAAGCTGCCAAGTCTTGGCATGAGCAGACGAAGATTGCATAAGCATACCTCGACAAGGCAGTGAAGCGAATGAAGAAGTGGGCTGATGAAAAGCGGCGGCATGTGGAGTTTAATGTCGGCGGCATGTGGAGTTTGATGTTGGCGACATGGTGCTGGTGAAGATTCTGCTCCAGCAGTACAAGTCCACACATCCACTACACAAGGGGCTAGTTCGGAAATATAAGGGTCCATTTGCCATTGCCAAGCGAGTAGGCAATGTGTCATACAAGGTGGAGTTACCTTCTAGGCTTAGACTACATCCGGTTTTCCATGCAAGTCATCGCCTTATCATAGAGATGTGGATGACCCTCAGCGCAGCGAACCAAAGCGGCAGCCTTTGGGCTTAAACACAGCTTTCGATAAGGAAGCAGAGATCATCCTTGATGACCGGATTGTTTGAAGACAAAATTATCCGCCGAGTTGCGAGTACTTCATCAAGTGGAAGGGCTTGCCCGACAGCGAAGCAAGCTGGCAACTTGAGACAACTTTGTGGCAGTTTGAAAACCAAGTTCATGACTACTAGCAGCGGCGCGCCAAAGACATCGCTCGATTGGGTGAGGGAGAATGTTACGCCCCAGTTTACGCCACAGATAATGTCCAGTTTACGCTGCAGCAGAGCTGTTACTCCGCAGTAGAACATGCAGCAAAATGCTGCGTACATGCAGCAAAATGTGCAACAGAATGCTGCGTATGTGCAGCAAACGTGCAACAGAAAGCAGCATACATGCAGCAGGATGTGCAGCAGCATGTGCAGCAAAGTAGGCCATAGATTCTGCCCAGCAAAGCTTTCCTAAATAAGCTACACACATTAGGGCTACAGCAGCTCTTTCCAAAATTAATATGGGCTAAAGCTCTTGGCTTATTTAGAAGATTTAAACATCAATGAAAAAGTCTTGTATTAAATAGGAAACAAGCTATGTAAATAGGAAAATCCTTCTTATATTAGGAATAGAATTTACAGCTTTCATTGTAAGCCATTAGATGAGATTCTAGGGTTAATCTCAGCCCTTATTGTACATATGCTTTACTATAAATTCAGCAGCCATTGTAAGCCAAAGCATTCAACCTTTACAGCAACACCAACCTCTGCAGTTTTACTGTTCACTTTTTCTTCATCATTTTCTTTGCGGTTTTTGCAATTTTGGGAAGGAAGGCTGACTTAAAGTATATTGTTCCAAATTTACTTCTAAGACCGCAAGAAAAAATCAGTCCGTGACACGTTGCTCTACCATTAGAATGTACACTTGATGACATGTGACAAAATTTGTTCAATAATTGAACAAGAATAAAATAATAGTTTAAATCTCAATTTTCTTTTGATTAAGAGCCAAGTATCTCCATCTCTCTTTCTCTACAAAATCTGCATCTAAGAATCGGGAAACAAATGCCCAGAGCTTGTAAGTATCTTCAAAATTTGTCAAGAATCCCAGAGCAGCTGTAACCACAGATATCCCATAATGAGTCGCATCTCCCCTCTTATTTAAGGCTGTTTCTGTTTTTTCTGTTGCAGTTCTTGTTCTTATCTCCAATATACTCTCCCTCTCTTCTTCATACTTGTCTGAGAAACAGATGTGTTGTAAAAATCCACAACTTAGAGAAATATTATATCGATCAGCAAGTTTCTGTACCAGTGCTGGATCAATCTTTGTGCCATTCCAGTCAAAAACATTGAATGCTACTGATGGCGCTCGGTCAAACATTGTCGTTGGTCCATAAATTCTAACCAGGGGAGTTCCGTGTTCTGAATATGGATGTTGAAGACTCATTAATGCATTTACCAGCCAGTTGATCAGGCATCTTGCTCTATTACTGATCAGTATTAGGCCTACCGAATCTGCATGATCTAAGCTCTTACATTCGAGTTTTGTGTTCTCAATAATGCCGCTTTCTGCGACTTTGGATTGGCCAGATTCATTGGGTGTCTCTAAATCCACAATTTCGGAAAATGAAACCTCCTTACCTCTCATATTGATTTTCTCTTCATTTTCATGCAGTTCAGAAGTTTCATCCCTCATCTTGTGCATAGATATTGGCTCTGAAAATGAGCCTGTTCCAGCTGTATCATCATTTTGTAACTCTAACGTTGATTTATGTTCATTTTCTTCATCAGCAACAGGTAATTCTTCAGGGAATTGAAGTGGTTTCATAGATGGGACAAGACTCACAATCCCCAAGCTTTTAGTAACAGTTGAATCCTTTAAGACTGAAGCACTGGATTTCTTAACAAACAGGCACCCAAATCCAGAAGGGTTTTCTCCAAAAATCTTGTAGAAGGAGCAAATGAGAAAGTCAGGCTTAAAAAGAGAGAGGCCTAAGGTGTCCGTGTCCTTAGGTCTCAATGCCGTTGCATCAAGTAATACATGCCACCCATTTTCTTTAGCTATGCTCATCCATAGATAGGAATACCTAGCTCCGGTCACCCTTGACTGAAGTGGAAAAACAAATAGCCCCCTTTTTTTCTTTCTCTTCTTGCCCACTATCTTCTTCATCAAATTTCCAGATTGAATTCTTAAATTAGGCCATGAGAACTCAGCTGACAATATTCTTGCTCCTCTCTTCTTGGAGCTTTCGTTCATCACTTGTACCGCCTCATTTTCACAGTCGTAAACTGTGAGAAGTTTTCTATTTGAATAATAAGGATAAGATTCTGCCAGAAGCTTAAATGCAGATGATTGGTTTGCTGTGAATACCAAGGTGTAATCATCTTCAGAAATATTCATGAAAACCATTATTCTTTTCCTGATATTGGATTCCATATCTGATTCTTCACCTCCAAACTGCATCCAAGAATTTAAGTTCACTGACCTGTAGGAAATGTCAAAGAACGGTGGTTCAAATTGCAGGGATGTAGGATGACAAGATGACGAAGAAGCAATCAATGGTCTTGGACAATGACTCTCTAGCTGAGAGTAGGAGAAGAGACCATGGCCAATGTAATCAAAACAGACGTGGTTGTACAATGAAAGATGGAAATACTCTTGGGCTCGGATTTGATCAGCCTGATCAGTCTGGGAGTAGAGTGGAAATACTTTGGTGAAGATTGAAAATGATTCATACAATGAAGGGAGAGACTCATGGTTGGTAAATTGGGTATTTGGGAAGAGAGAGGAAGTTATGTTAACTTTAAATTCACGCCGAGCTGTAGCTGCAGTGCAGGGAGACTTTGGAGCTTGAACGTGATGAGATTGATCAGGAAGGCCAAGAAAAGGATTTGAACAACAACCACGACAACAGGGTTCTGAGGGTTCCGTCATGTAAATTGAATGCATTTTGTTTCTCCTTTATTTTTCCTCCCACCACTAATTTATCGATTTATTTCTTCTCAATCTAGTCCTATTGGTTGGTTGGATATTCCGTCGGATTGTTAAAAGTCTTGATAATAAGTGTGGATATTGCCGTGTTGGACAGGTTGGCTCCTGGTGCATTCCGTGAATAGATCACCGTTGACTCCTAGTCTTCCATGAATTACAATAATAGTATGGCTAGTAAAAGCCAAAAGGAAAAGAAACAAAGCAAATCCTCCGATGCTTTTTCAAACTCTACGTTGCATCTGCCTGCTGACTAAAAATATATATTAATTATTAACCCTGCCTCACTGTAAAAAGAATTTGAGCTTCTCAACTGCAATCATTTAATAGAAAGTCTAATTGTCTTGCATCAAGGTCTGAGTTAGTGGTGAATTTAGTGAACAACGGGCTCAAATCAATGAATTGTCATACGTAATACCTATCTATTTCTTCGTAATAATGACTTGACTTTACACTTAGGTCCTCTCAGAAAATAAAATCTTGGCGTTATTTTTGATAATTTTGTTGGCAGATGCGAACATCCAAAAGAACAAACAGAAAAAGGCAAGCCAAGGACATATTTTGGTTTGGTAGTGGTCTGCATTCACTGGAATGTTGAATTGCAGGTTTAGGATTTTGAGCCCACCACTGGACATTTCTACGTTCAATTGTTGAAATTTTTAAGTTGGAAATCCCTAGTGGTTTCTAAGAAATGAGGTGCACAACAAACAAAAAAGTTATTTTGGATATTTTGGAATGGTAGTGGCCTGCATTCACTGGAATGTTGAATTACAGGTTTAGGATTTTGAGCCCACCACTGGACATTTCTACAATCAATTGTTGAAATTTTGAGGTTGGAAATCTCCGAGTGGTTTCTAAAAAATGAGGTGCACAACACACAAAAAGTTAAAGTTGATATCTTCCTTCCAGCTACCTTTCATTTAGGGGCTTCAAATGTAAACATCATATTATATTATTGAAGATTTTAATGCGACTTAACTTTCACGAAGGGTTACTTTGTAATATCATTGAAACTACTAAGAACGTTTACTTGTCTTGTGAATGAGGATAAAAGAATACCGCTGTTGCGTAAACTCGACGATGAAAGTTGAGGACGGTGTCAAATCAATGTACAGATATATAAAATAAACCAGGAGATTACATAGAGTAAACAAATTAAAATAAAATTTAAACATTATTGTTGTTCTGTAACGGAAACTGTTATTATATTAAATGTATTTCTAGCCATCATAAGTTTTAAAAAAACGTGGAAAACAAGTTAGGTAAGGTAAGGTAAGGTAAGGTCTGTACTGTTCTGCTCTTCATTAGAATGCAACAAAATTCTTAATTGTAGCCATACTCAGCTAAGCACCTAACAGAGAAGTGGTGGTTAATGGTTCGTGTCGTCCCAATTGACAATACTAAAAGAGAATGAATTGAGTTATTTAAAAATTTAAAGTTTAAAATATAATAATACATTAAAATTAATAAAATAATAAATAAATAAATAAATACTGAATTTATAGTGATTCGATAATATTAACCTATGTTTATTCTCTTGATTTAATTAATCACTGAAATTTGACTATCTTTTTATTTATACGGATCAAATATAATCCAATACAACTTCTTTCGAGGTGAAAGACAATCATACAACTTTTTTGTCGAAGGGAAGGATAATCCAATACAATTTTCGTTTGATAAAGATGAATCCAATACAATACAATAGTATATTTCTGTATTTTATATTCTCACACTAGAGCTGATGTACTAATAAACTTGCATAATTGATTTTCTCTCACAAGAATAAGTAAATAAACAAATTTACAATAGAGAAATAAAAAAGAATTGTTCATGTTAAAATTGAAGATTGAATGATCACTAATACTTAAGAATGTACTTTGTTATTCTCTTCTCCTTAAATTCTTTTATTTATACTTATTATCTTTGTGTCCAATGACTTGATTAGGTACATTAAATGTTCATTATAAATGCTGCAGAAATTACCGTTAAGCTTTGAATTGTCAGAAAGTATCGATTCCTTCTAGCAGTGTATCGATCTGTTTGTGCTAAAATTGAATCTGAATTTATCTTTAATCCCGAGTATTGATCCATTCTTTTTTACGTATAAATCTGGTTCACTTCGTAAATAATTTTCAACTCTCTGGAATTCCAACGTATTGATCTCTTCAGCCTGGGTATCGATCTGGTCTAGTTTGTAAATATTTTGTAACTCTCTAAAATTGCCATGTATCGATCTTCTTAGCTCAAGTATCGATTTGTTCTGCTTTGTAAATATTTTGCAACTCTTTAAAATTGTCATGTATCGATCTCCTTAGCTCAGGTATCGATCTAATCTGCTTTGTAAATATTTTGCAACTCTTTGGAATTGCAAGTGTCGATTTTCTGAACTCTAAATGTAAATCTGCTTTGCTTGGGTATCGGCCCGTTTGACTTGATGATTTCATCTGAGGCTACTGACTTGCAAGATTTCAATATTTTCTTCTTCCAAGCATCGACCTTCTTCAAATGTATCGATCCCGTTGATAAGAGTATTGATCTTCTTTGATTGTATTGATCCGATAAGCCGAAATATCGATCCTGTTATACTTGTTTCACACTTCTCACATAAAATTTGTTTGGATTTATCATAATAAGTATATTCACACACAGTTTTCTTGATTCCCAACAAGTTTAAATTCATTTCATTATCTATAGTTTAAATTGACATTTTAATCACTTTGGTCATTACCAAAACACATTTCATATATCATGATATTATTAATTTCACTTTTAAATTACTAACATGATATATCAATCTCCCCCTTTTTTAATGATGATAAAACAAAGCGTATTTTAAGAATTTTACTCCCCTTGTTATTTCCCTCCTATTTTGTTATTTTTAAAAATGCTATCTTACTCCCCCTAACGTGTATTCCTTTATTTCTCCCACTTTTTTGTCTTCTCTCACTTTAATGTTATTAAGTTCCCAATTTATATTTAAATTCAAATTTTAATTCAGATTGTTTCTCCTCATTTTTGTTAGCAATCAAAGAATGAAATAAAAATGTAAGGATTCATGCAAGTATGAAAAACACAAAAGTTTCATTAAACATAAGGTTAGCGAGATAGTGCATATAGTTCAACACACAACATCATAACTATTTCATAAACAAAGGTTACATACAAATCCAACAACTAACAAAGAAAAATGTTTATACAAGGTGCCTAGGATTATATCATCTAAACTATCACTATCGATATCTAGGTCAATCGGATGAGATGTGCTAGGTTTTGAGGCTTGAGAAGGAAGTCATGGTCTAGAGGAAAAGGTCGTGGGTTTATAATACGATGGTAGAGGTGCTAATGTGGCTACTCTGGCTAGACTTTGCATGAAACGTTGAGTTTCATCCCGAAATTAGAGTCCAAACCTTTCCAATTAAGTGACACATTGGTCACCCCACACCAAGTGTTCTTTGATCTTATTCATCTGCATGGTTACTAAGGTCTCAAGCACTATGAACCACTCATCGAAACTATTCATTGCGATGTCCACCCGCTCTTCCATCTGTTTTATCTTGACCCTTATATCCTTTAAAATGGTCATTAATGCCTTAAGAGAAGGTGCATGAGATCCTGTTATTGTTTGAGGTGAACGAGGAGGAAACATTGATGCTAGTGCGAGCTGTGGTGAAGAAAGTGCTCGAGTTAGTTAATCGTCCTGTTGAGGATATGCCTTAAAACCAATCGTGTCATATGATTTAGGGGTATCATACCTTATGTATATGTATTTTTGTAATTAATTGTAAATTAGTTTATAATTAATAAATGACTTTTATCTCATTTTGCATATTTAGTTGCTAAATTATATTGTATATAAAATGCAGAATGAGATCCTGTGATATATTATAATGTTAAAACTCTATCTGCAAAAAGTTGTAGATATGAGTATAGAGTTTATGGTTTAAATACATCCGAATCAGTTCATAGTTGAGGTAATATCATATAGAAATATGACATTATATGACTGGTATGTTTGATGCTACTAAGCATTAGTATTAGATGCTAATAGTTGGGTGACAAGTCTCATGTTACATAGTGAACATGTTACTGAACGTGACCAAACATGAGGAATCACATGGGTAATTATCCACAGTCAATGATATATCATATAGTCATACTAATGTACCACTAGTCTTATGACTTAAGGTGTTACGGCTGCCCTTCGCACTAAAGCACTTTGTTCACTTGTATATATCGCATCAGGCTAGCCACGCTTGGTGAAAGAAACTTACTGGTAATGTATTTAAGTGTATAAAGACAGTGATAACCAAGATAAAATCTGCTAGCTCAGATGTTGGACCTTGAAATCTTAGGTGGAACTGTTATACATAAGAATAAAGTCTTTAGCCAAAGCATGTATGTCCGAAAAAGTGATTTGCGGATATATGAATCCTGTATATGATTGAGGTTCTAATCCTATGATTGAGTTAGGGGTTTGACAATACCATAACCTATTCGATTGGGAGTCAACAACAGAGTGACTTTACTACATGCACATACAACTATATAGGTTTATCCGATATTCATTCATCTGTATCTGGGGTCATGACATCTTGCTAGAGGTCACTAATGATCATTGAAAACTTTGGTTACAAAGAGTTCATATTTATCCATCTCAGCTCACAATAAATTTAGGGGGTCACACACATTAGTTAGTTACTTATGATAATGGTAATTGCTATTATACAATAATCATTAATTAATTAATGATATTGTTCCGATACTTTAATCAAATAACAATTTGATTCTTTATTTTAAATAATAAATTTTTCGGTTAGGACGCACTAGCACCGTTATGCATAAAAAATATTTCGATAATTTATGGGATAACATAAATATGATTTACGAATATATAAAATATTTAATATAATATTGCTTAGTGTCAAGCCTTTAATTAAATCTTGTCCATTCATTTTGAATCATGGTTGAAATTTATTACTTTAATAATGAATAAAGTAATCATAAAGTAAATAAATATCTTTTATATTAATATAATAATAAATATCAAAAAAGTAATGATTACTTTTTATATATATTAAAATAATATATGTAAATATCTAAAATAATAATCATTACTTATTATATTATTAAAGTAATAATATAAGATATTTATATTATAGTTACATATTATATTATTAAAGTAACAATATAATTTATATGTCTTTTTCTATCTCTTACTTTAATATATTAATTTGATTAATATATTATATTATATTATTAATTTGATTAATAGTAATTTGCCTCACCAATCATAGTATGACATATGGCATGTCTTTGTTCAATTAATAAATTAAAAGGCATGTTAGTAAGAGAAAGGAAATTTGAAATGAATTTGATTTCAATTTGGATTTGATAAAGCAAGCCTTAAGGGCTAGGTCTTCACTAAGCATTTAATGCTACTTTCTCTTCCTCTTTAACCGAGAGCTTCATTTTTGCATCGAGCTTGGTTTTTGCTTGGTTTTGAACTAAGAAAAAAAGGGAGAAAGTAAAAAAAGAGAGAAAAGAAAATGAAAGGAAACAAAAAGGGATTGAAAGGGTTTTATTCTCTTTTCTTCTTATAGATAAGCTAGGATTTTCTAGCATAGAAAATTAAGTATTAGCTTGGTGAAGCTAATACCAAAAGCTTAAAATTCCATTATAAAACCGGAATCATCTTTTTCAATCTGATGTGTGGATACCCTTGGAGGCAAGTGAAGAGATTGACTTTCTTTCCGATAACAAACTTGAAGAAGTACGACTTTTTAACTTTGTACTTATTTTTAAAATGTTTAATTTTTTGAAATATACATATGCACATGTCTTGATCCTTTGGGATCTTTCTGCACGATCCTTGTGACAGCTGTAACTCCCTCTGTCCGAGTGGTAGACATGTGCCCAGGAATCGATCTCGCGCGTCGCGCCTCCACCGTGCGTGCATTCGCTTCCTTCACTTCCATCGATGGAGGTGCGGGCTCCTCTACCTGTTGCTCCTCGTAACTCCTCCTAGATACCAAATTTCAATACCGAGCCTAAAGTACCCACTCACCACTCGTCCTTAGCTTATAGTGCATATGGCGAAAAGTGGTCTCCGATAGCATCGCGGCTACTGGGACTCGATAGTGTCTGTCTCTGTGTATATCCACAGAGGACTCTTGCGAATTATGGCCAAAATGACGTAGCCATAATGTAAATGGCTCGCCTTTGACATTGTTGTCCTCACCATGGCATTGAGAATCTATGATATTAAGTTCGATCTCCTTATTTCCATGATGCTTTGCATCCACCATATGTCCTCGTTGTTGGAGATATGCCCTAGAACCAATCGTGTCATACAGTCTAGGGATATCATCTTTATGTATATATAATTTTGTAA
>JAXCLQ010000011.1:9762413-9813338 GCA_035584115.1 Cedrela odorata
ATTGAATTTAATTATAGCAAGAATGCAATCCGTACGTAATTGAATTTAATTATAGCAAGAATACGTACATACTAAGTTGAAAATTAACATTGAATTAGCTAGTTTACGAAGCGCGATCGTTTTCAAGATATAAAATTAATTAAATTATTGATTTCTGTTGACTAGCAATAGTTTTGATTAATTATAATCTTGCAAACTTAAATAGGTTGAGTAAATTAAATCATGTCATTATCATGGCCGGTTATCGATTTGCCTCTATCATGGACGGGCAGGGGCGGCAGCACTACTGCCTACAAATACGATCTCCAATTGCTACAGGAATGTTGACATGGTGTGGCTGAAAAATCTAGATCCTGCAGTACGCGTCAGTGCACAAGCTAGCTATCTTCTAATAGTAATGTGAACATTGGAGCCATACTTAAACGTGAAATATAACCCTAACCCGACCTCCTTTATTTTCCTTAAAAAAAAAGATTGTACGCTTTGGAGTTAACCAAATAAAAATGACAGACTATATGTATATAAATACATATCCTTAGCTTAAAAAGGGTTAAAGTTTGAAGCGTTGCTTAAGAAACAAAGTTAAATGGTGGATTTTGGCTGGCTGCAAAGGCGGTTTGTGGGCGGGACTGCTCCAGAAAGCTTGTGGGCCCATATATATTATTCATATTATTATTAATAATAATGTGTGTATATATATATAATAAATATATATATATATATATATGTTATGTGCACTTTTTCTTTCAACATAGGTATATGAAAGATTTGTTTTAGTAAAAATTTACCAATTTTAATTAATTTTATTAATTAATTAAAATAAAAAATAATACAATAAGTAAATAAAGAAGACTAGCAATTTTAACGCAAGTTAAATTTCTCAATCTTACATCTAAAGTACCATGCCTAGAGAAAAATAATTCCCTAAGAAATTAAAACGATTACAAATATTAATAGATTTATACAAAATAAATACTTCATTTTATTATTGTCGTTATTATGTTGAATCTTTCATGGTGGCTTTATTAAGTGATATCACCTTGCTTTAACACGTCGAAAACCCTTCGACAAATTAAGCAAAATGTCCTTACTTAATATCATTGAACTTACTTCAAGTAGCACAAATCTTTCTTTCGAAATATGTCTTATTTATTTTGTTGGCTATATGCCCTAGATCCAATAAGGATAATGCGTAATTGTACATTATTATATTGATTAATAAAATAAGTAATTTATTTATAAGGTTTGTCTATATTGACTATTTATATATAAAGTCCTTAAAATGACAATTAGAAAAATTAACTTAAGTATAATTTTGCGATCTGGTCATTCATAAATGTTTTCGATCGTAAGATTATTAATATTAGGATATTTATAAATCTAAATTAGATTAACATATGTTATGTTTACTTCATTGAAAAAGATAGCTGATTTCATAAGTTACTAGTGAAAGTGTTCACTTAGTCTAACATATGAATACTTATTAGAGAATAAATACATCGAACTGACTCGCTTGAGAACGCGTATAGAGTGTTATCCGTGTGTATATGAGATTTCTCTCAGTCACAATGGTATGATTGATTCTTAAACTTAAAATCTTTAATGACAGATCAAGCCCACCATTGGATGCTCGTGATTAAGTTGTTCGTGATCTTTACATGTTCCTCAAGGCCCGATAACTAGATTTAGAGCTAAAGAGATCAAAGAGACACTAAATAGACTTGTTCAGAACATAGGTCCAATCTGTTACTTCACTTGCACAGTTGGGCTCAGTTAAAGACTATGGATAATATAATCTCATTCAAGCATCAAAGGAGAAGAGTCCAAGCCCTTAATAGGCCCCATTACACATGGGCCAAATTCGTTTCTATTATTTAACCTATTATCTTATCTAGTTTAGGGGTATTTTGGTTATTTTCTATTCATGGGCTTTTGGACCCGAATTTTATATGACTTGTAGTACTTTATGAGACATTGTTATGGGCCAAATTTCAAGCGCAAATGAAATGAATTTTTTTTTTAAAAATGAAATTCATTATAATAAAAAATGAAGTTGATTTAAGGTTTTCAGCAAGTAAAGAAAACTAGTTGTGCTTTCTTACTAAATTTTCCTTATTTGAGCTAGTTAAACTGTTTGATTTGGATATAATTTGGGACAATTTTTTTTTCTTGGGATTATATCTGAAGTTAGGATAAATTTGGGTTGGGCTTAGCACTTAAGAACCTCTAACTTAAGTTTTAGGGCTTAGTTAGACACCTTTGGGCAATTTGGTCTAAAATTTCATTTATTGGGTTTAATTTATTGTTTACTTTGTATTTGTTTCTTTGTTGTCTATGTTATTCTTTTGGTTTGTATCCTTGTTTTAATTCATTTTATTTGTCCAATTCACCTTGTTTCTAATTGTCTTTGTAATTCTAATTCGATTTTGTTTGCTTTCTAGTACCAATTAAGGTTTCATTATTTTATTAGCAATTATTCTTTGATTTTTTGTTGCCAAAATTTCGTTTACTTGTTCTTAGGGCGTAGATTCGTAATCTTGCATTCTTAGTTTCATTTCCAAGTCAATTTTATTCCGTTGAGAATTATTTTGATTAACTTACAGTATTCGTTGGATTGAAAACGCAAGATTGCTACTTGAACTAGTTTATTTAAAGGCCTATCGAAAGAAACTTGAGTGATAAAAGACAAGAGTGTGTGAGCTCATTAGAGGGTAAAAGCCTTATATTTTGTATAAAACATGAGTGATCAGAGTGACATTATTTTGAGTGTCACACGAGAGGGAGTGATTGTGAGGTTTTTTTAATTAATTAACATAATGTCTCACAATGGATCTGAAATAGATAAAAATAAACAAGATTTTACCATAAAAGAAATGCAACAACAAATGAAAAAATTCATGTAAAATTTGGAAAACTTACAAGTAGACATGGCAGAGATAAAGCAGAGTAAATCTAAGATTGAGCCTAGCACACGTAAGATTAGTATGTAGGTTCCTAAGCTACCTTTGGGTTATGATAGTGAGTTTGAAGTAGAGGTAGAGTTTGATAGGGACTCACTAGTTAGTGGAGGTAAGAATGGGCAAAGAGGAGATATGATTAATGAGAGACATAGGAGGAATCATTTGGATAGACATAGTAGGGACCGAGATGGTGTTAATCGTAATCTGGGTAGCATTAAGATGAAAATACCATCATTTCAGGGTAAGAATGACCTGGAGTTGTACTAGAGTGGGAGCGGAAGGTAGAATTAGTTTTTGATTGTCATAATTATTCGAAAGAGAAGAAGGTTAAGTTAGCTGCAGCAGAGTTTACTGATTATGGCTTAGTTTGGTGGGATCAACTACTGTTGAGTAGAAGGAGGAATCAGGAGCGTCCAATAAACACTTGGGATGAGATAAAGACCATTATGAGGAAGAGATTTAGGCCTAGTCATTATTATAGGGACTTACATTATAGGTTATAGACTCTTACTCAGAGTAGTAGGAGTGTCGATGATTATTTTAAAGAGATGGAGATCGTCATGATTAGGGCAGATATAGTTAAAGATAGGGAGGCTACTATGGCTAGGTTTCTTAATGGGCTTAATAGAGATATAGCTAATGTTGTAGAGCTCCAACACTATGTAGAGATAGAGGACATGGTTCATAAGGCTATAAAGGTAGAAAGACAGCTTAAGCGAAAGGGAATAGCTAAGTCTAGTATTAGGATGGGTTCGAGTTCCACATCTTGGAAACCAAATTGGGCTTTTAAGGATAATAAATAAGTTATTAGGACTAAAGACGAGAAAGTGAAGTAGAAAGGCCAAATAGGGAGTCAATTGAAGGATAAAGGTAAAGATATAGACCAGATAAAAAGAAATAGAGACATTAAGTGCTTTAGATGTCTGGTTAGGGGTCATGTTGCTTCGCAGTGTCCTAACAAGAGGGTCATGGTTTTGAAAGATTAAGGAGAAATAGAAATTGGAGACGATGAGAGTGATCGTAGTGATGAGATGCCTGCATTAGAGGATACTAGTGATGTAGAGTATGCCGTAGATGTATTAGTGATTAGGCGTACCCTAAACACTCATAATATGAACTCGCAAGGTGAAACCCTGTTGAATCCACAATCTGATCTGAAATCCAGAACCTCAAAATGTTAAATTCAAGCTAAAGAAGGTAAAAACTCTTGACCCAATGTCTTTAGAAGACAAGAACTTAGATTTTATGATTGAACGCCACAAAGAAATGCTTTTTTGATAAATTCAGAAGTTCATTAAAGAATACAAGAAGAATTGCTCATAATTCTAGTAGCTTTTTTATTTCATTAATAGTTATTCAAAACAACAAGTTAAGGGTTTTTAAATACTAAACCTAGTCCATGGTTATTGTAGCAAACCATAATTCATGGGTATTGTAGCAAACATTAATCCGTGTACTATAGCAAACTCACACAAATTAAGGCTTTGTTTCCTTTAAACACCAGGAAGCCCAAAACAAGTTAAAACAAACAATTAAGATAACAATAAGCTATTTAATTAATTGTACCAGCCCACAAAATTATAAAGTCTGATTTAAAGTAACAAATAAATGTTCAGCCTACATTAATGCTCCAGCACTAAGTGCATACACCTACTAGCCCAATTCTTCTCTAGCTTGAATCACATTAATTAAGGCTGGTCTTTCCTCATTAAAGCCCATCTTGAATGTTGGAGTCATGCTACATGAATGTCCAGATTCAGATGCACAAGTTCAACCATTGCTTCCTTGATCTTTTTTACTCTTGACCTTGTGATTGATCCATCTGGAACATACAAAAGATCATTGGCAACAACCTTGGCAATCGATCCACTATAGTACTCATCATTCCCCATCTTTTGAAAAAGATTCAACCTCGAATCATCACTTACATCAAATAGAGAAAGATTAGTAACATTAAAAGTAGTAGACACATTATACTCACTTGGAAGATCCACTTTGTATGCATTGTCATTAATCTTCTCAAGGCTTTGAAATGGTCCATTTCCTTTAGGATTCAACTTGGATTTCCTATGTGCTGGAAATCTTTCTTTTCTCATTTGAACCAAAACCCAATCACCTAGTTTAAAGGTCACACGCCTCCTTCCCTTGTTAGCTTGGGAAGCATATTGTTCATTCTTTTTTTCAATCTGAAGCCAAACCTTCTCATGAATGGACTTCACTAATTCAGCTTTCTTTTTCCCATCCAAGTTACTCCTTTCATCAACAGGTAAAGGCATCAAATCCAAAAGAGTAAGTGGATTAAAACCATAAACAACTTCAAAAGGAGAATAAAAAGTAGTAGTATGCATAGTCCTATTGTATGCAAACTCTATTAACTACCTCAGTTTGTCCATCCGTTTGGGGATGACAAGTTGTGGAAAACGAAAGTTTAGTACCCAACTTATCCCACAAAAATTTTCTAAAGTAGCTAAGGAACTTAACATCTCTATCTGACACAATACTCCTAGGTACACCATGGAGTCGCATTATTTCCCTAAAAGACAAATTAGCAATATGTGTGGCATCATTTGTTTTATGACATGGAATGAAATGTTCCATCTTACTAAATCTGTCCACAACCACAAAAATAGAATATTTGTCTCTTTTTCTCCTAGGCAACCCCAAAACAAAGTCCATAGATATGTCTACCCATGGCTTACTAGGAGCTGGTAAGGGTGTATACAACCCATGCGACATAACCTTAGACTTGGCCTTTCTACATGTAATGCGAATGATATCCTTTTTTTATTTTAGGCCAAAAGAAATGTTTTCCTAACACCAAAGTGTCTTATTAGTCCCTCACCATGTACCTCATGCACTAATAATTTACGCACTGAATAGTTAGACACACATAACTTATTTTCCCTAAACAAGTAACCATAATGCTTGAAGAACTTATCAAATACTAGCTTATCACATGCCATATACACATTAGCAAAATCAGCATCATTGGCATACATTTCTTTCATATATTCATATCCAAGCATCTTGGCACTCAAAGAAGTAAGAAGCATATACCTTCAAGATAAAGCATCAGCAACAATGTTCTCCTTACCTTGCTTATATCAAATGACATAAGGAAAAGTCTTAATGTACTCCATCCATCTAGCATGCCTCTTGTTCAACTTACCTTGGCCTTTGAGATGTTTCAACGACTCATGATCAGTATGGATCACAAATTCCTTAGGCCATAGATAGTGTTGCCATGTCTCTAAAGTTCTAACAAGTGTATAGATCTCCTTGTCATAAGTTGGGTAATTCAAGGCTGCTCCTCCTAACTTCTCACTAAAGAATGCTATCGGACGCTTATCTTGCATAAAAACAACTCAAATCTCTATCCCTAAGGCATCACATTCATTCTAAAAAGTTTTGTTAAAAATAGGTAATGCTAACACAGGTGTAGAATATAATATTTCTTTAATAACAACAAATGCATTCTCTTGGTCATTGCCTCAATGAAATCCAACATTCTTTTTAACAATTTCAGTGAGTGGTGTGGCAATTGTGCTAAAGTCCTTAACGAAACACCTATAAAAGCTAGCTAAACCATGAAAGCTTCTTACATCAGTGATGCTTTTAGGTGTTGGCTACTCTTTAATAGCCTTGACTTTCTCTTCATCCACTTCAATACCTTTTGCATTAACAATATAACCAAGAAAAATAATTTTCTCCATGTAAAAAGTACATTTCTTAAAGTTAGCACATAACTTTTCATTCCTCAAAACAGCAAGCACACATCTCAAATGATCAATATGATCATCTAGATTCTTGCTATACACTAGAATATCATCAAAGTAAACAACAAAAAATTTCTCAATGAAAGCTCACAACACATGGTTCATCAATCACACGATATACTAGGTGCATTAGTAAGACCAAATGGCATAACCAACCATTCGTACAATCCATATTTAGTCTTAAATGTTGTTTTCCACTCATCACCTTCTTTCATTCTTATTTGATTGTATCCACTCTTAAGATCAATCTTGTTAAAGATACAAGATCCATGTAACTCATCAAGCATATCATCTATCCTAGGTATAGGATGCCGATACTTTACCGTAATGTTATTGATAGCTCGATAATCAATGCACATACGCCACGTCCCATCCCTTTTAGGCACTAATAGAATTGGTATAGTACATGGGCTCATGCTTTCTCTCACATATCTCTTACTCATCAACTTCTCAACTAGCCTTTGAAGTTCCTTTGTTTCCTCGGGATTACTTCTATAAGCTAGTCTGTTTGGGATAACAGCTCTGGATACAAAATAAATTTGATGTTCAATGCCTCTAATGGGCGGCAACCCATTAGGACTTTCCTTAGGGAACACATTCTTAAACTTCTACAACAAAGAAACAGCCAAACTAGGAAGAGATTGGTTAGTTTCATCAATATTAAGGTAAGATTCCTTGTAAATCAACAAAATCAGTGGTTGATTTATCATGAAAGCCCTCCTAACTTCACTCTCTTTTGTATAAAAACTCAATTTTGTTTTTCCTACTCTCTCAACAGATTCTTTTCTCTCTTGTGGCCTTATTATTTTTCCATTGTTTTCAGCCACCACTCTATTTT
This sequence comes from Cedrela odorata, assembly GCA_035584115.1. NCBI lineage: Eukaryota > Viridiplantae > Streptophyta > Magnoliopsida > Sapindales > Meliaceae > Cedrela > Cedrela odorata. The sequence goes on from JAXCLQ010000011.1 coordinate 9,769,988, forward strand.
TCTTCTCACTCTTTTTCTTTTCACTCTCATTTTTACTTGAGGTTTTGACTTCACTTTTTCTTTTTTGCTCAACTTCATTTAGTAATTTCATTTGATCTTTATAGACTTGCTTTGGGGATAAAGGAATAAGTGTAACGGATTTACCATCTTTTACAAAGCTGTACCTATTCCTAAACCCATCATACATCACCTTCCTATCATATTGCCACGGCTTTCCCAACAAAAGATGGCCAGCATGCATAGGAACCACATCACAAAACACTTCATCACTATATCTGCCAATAGTGAAAGACATTAAGACTTTCTTATTCACCTTGATCTTACTGCAATTATTCAACTGTTGCAGCTTGTAAGGTCTCGGATGTTTTAACAAAGGCAAGCACAATTTCTCAACAAGGGTGGTACTAGCAACATTGGTGTAACTTCCCCCATCAATGGTCATACTACATAACTTACTATTAACACAACATCTAGTATGAAATATGTTTTCCCTTTGCTGCTCCATTTCATCCACTTTGATTTGTGCATTAAGAGCACGTCTAGCAACAAGAAGTTCACCTTCTTCGGCATAAGCCTTTTTTTTATCACCACTAATATCTTCCAAAGGTGATATATCATCACTATCTCCCTCACTTGTAGTCTCCACTTCCCCATTGTCTTTTATAATCATCACTCGTTGGTTTGGAAATTGTGAAGAAATATGTCCTAAACCCAAACATTTGAAACTATTTGGTGGAGTCATCTTCCTTGCTCTTAGATGGCTCGGACTTGGACTTGGAAGCAACCTTTTCATTTGCATCATTGCTGCCGCATTTTGATTTCCATGTAGACGTAGAAACTGAAGAGTACTTTGCTGTCCTCTTACTTTTCAATTGCCTTTCCACCTTCATGGCTATGTGTACAATGTTTTCCAACTTCACATAATGTTGCAAGTCCACTATATTGGCTATGTCACGATTCAAACCATTCAAAAACTTTGCCATTGTGGCTTCCCGATCCTCTTCAACATTAGCTCTAACCATAACAACTTTCATTCCTTTGTGATAGTCATCCACACTCTTTGAATCTTGTGTAAGACTTTGAAGTCTTTGGAAAAGGTATCTATGGTAGTGACTAGATATGAATCTTCTACTCATGAAAGCTTTTAAATCGTCCTAAGTATCAATAGGCCTCTCATAATTCCTCCTTCTACTGGTCATTAATTGATCCCACCATACAAGAGCATAGTCCTTGAACTCAACAATCGCTAGCTTTACTTTTTTTCTCCACCGACTAGTTATGGCAATCAAAGATCAACTCAATCTTCTTTTCCCACTCTAAATAAGCTTCAGGATCATTTTTACCTTGGAAATGTGGTATTTTCATTTTGATACTTCCAAGGTTCCTATCACCCCTATCTCGAACCCTAAGGTTTCTTCTAGGTCCTCTTCTAAGCCTAACTTCTCTATGTCCACCTCTACCTATTTCAGCTTCAAATGCATCATCATCCTTATCCTCAAGGTTTAACTTATCTCATCATTATATTTGGCTATTGGATCATGAACACGCCTATGTTGCCTCCTAACATTAGGACCCCTTTGCGGCTGTCCTTTTTGTAAAGTGGCTATCGTAGCATCTTGTGCATCTAATCCATCCTTGATGTCATTAAACAAGATGTTTAACCGATCAAACTGTTAGCTCATGGCTTGCATCGTGAATACACCACCTGCCTTTACCCCATTGTTTTCACTCTCGTTTAACATATTTGAAAACCTGCAAGAATAATGTTAGTGAGAAAAAAAAAACTCACACTTCTTCACGTGGTTACAGTCGTAAAATGACACTTCACTCATGTTTCACACTTTTTGGCTTTTTCCCGAAATTGATCTCACTCATTCTTGCCTTTTACCACTCTTGTTTTCACTCTCAAGTTCTTTAAGAACTGGCTGAACTCAACTAATTCCACAAACCAATGTATTAGTTCAACCAACAAAAGTTCAACAAAAATCTGAAACAAGAATGAGCAAACAAGCAATATGGAATTCAAAAGACCTTAAACAAGTAAGAACACTAGGAACAAGAATAAATTAGCAAATAACATTAAGAATGATTTTGGCTTTCCTACTTTTTTTTCATTTCTTTATTTTTTATTTTTCATAATTGAAATAAAGAGAACCCCAACAAAATCTGATTTGAAGTACTAGTGTTTACGAAATATGATTTCAAATGAAGAATGAAACTAAAATGAAAATAACAAGAAATTAAAGATAGAAGACTTAATTAAGAATCGAAGCTTTGATTACCAAATGATATGAACCCGCAAGGTGAAAACCTATTGAACCTATAATTTGATCTGAAATCCAAAACCCCAATACGCTAAATTCAAATTAAAGAAGGTAAAAACTCTTGACCCAATGTCTTTAGAAGACAAGAGCCAAAAGTATGGCAGAATCTAAACCAATTGAAATCTCGTTTCAAGGACTTAGATATAATGGTTGAACACCACAAAGAAATACTTCTTTGATAAGTTCAGAAGTTCATTCAAGAACAAAAGAAGAATTGCTCACAATTCTAGTAGCCTTTTATTTCATTAATAGTTGTTCAAAATAACAAGTTAAGGATCTTTAAATACTAAACTTAGTCTACAGGTACTATAGTAAACCATAATCAGTGTACTGTAGCAAATTCACACAAATTAAGGGTTTGTTTCCTTTAAACACTAGGAAGCCTAAAACAAGCTAAAATAAATAATTAAGATAACTATGAACTATTTAATTAATTGTACCAGCCCATAATAATTATAATGTCTGATTTAAAGTCATAAATAAATGTTTAGCCCACATTAATGCTCCAGCACCAAGTGCATGCACTTACAAGCCCAATTCTTCTCTACCTTGAATTACATTAATTAAGGCTGGTCTTTCCTCATTAAAGCCCATCTTAAATATTAGAGTCATGCTACGTGAATGTCCAGATTCAGCCCAAGTAGATTGCACAAATCTAGCCATTGCTTCCTTGATCTTTTTTGCTTTTGACCTTGTGATTGGTCTATCTGAAACATGTAATGGATCATTGGCAACAACCTTGGCAATTGATCCACTATAGTACTCATCAACTCAGGTTAAAGATGAGGAGGGCGAGCGTGTGCAGAGAGACAACATTTTTCACACTAAGTGTCACGTTTATGATAGAGTATGTAGCTTGATTATAGATGGTGGTAGTTGTGTGAACGTTGTTAGTAAACTTCTTGTTGACAAGTTGAGTTAACATACTGTTATACATCATAAACCTTATAAGTTATAGTGGTTGAATAATTGTGGTGAGACTAAGGTCAATAGGCAGGTGATAGTGGCATTTTCGATAGGAAAGTATAAGGATGGGTATGGTAATAGATACTCCTTTAAGAAAGACGGTAGAAATATTACATTAGCACCAATGACCTCAAGTAGGTTTATGAGGAGCAACTTAGGATACAGCAGTCCCTTAAGAAATTTAGGTCTAGTGAGATTGAGAGTAGGGTATTCCTAAGTGTGATGGAAAATCCAAGAGCAAGGGAAATTGAATAAGAAGTTGAGTGTGTATGCAAAGAATAGGGACGTTAAGGAAGCTTTTTATGGGAAGAAGTCTCTAATTATACTGGTGTACAAAGAAACTTATTTGAGTACTGACAATCTTAACCCTTTTGTGCCTAGTTGTATCGTTTCCCTTTTGCTGGAGTTCGATGACATATTCCCTGAGGAGATGCCAAGTTGCCACAGATTTTAGGGATTAAGCACCAAATAGACTTTGTGCCTAGAGTAGTCATTTCTAACCGACTAACTTACAGAGCCAATCCTAATGAGACAAAAGAGTTGTAGAGGCAGGTGAAGAAGTTGCTAGCGAAAGGTTTGATCAGAGAAAGCATGTCACCTTGTGTAATTCCTGTATTACTCGTGTCTAAAAAGGATGGGACGTGAATGATGTGCGTTGATTGCAAAGCTATCAATAAAATAACGGTAAAGTATCAACACCCTATTTCTAGATTAGAGGACATATTGGATGAATTGCATGACGTATGTTTGTTTACTAAAATTGATCTAAAGAATGGATACAACCAGATTAGGATAAAAGTAGAAGATGAATAAAAAACTGCATTTAAGACTAAACATGGATTATATGAGTGGCTAGTCGTGTTGTTTAGCTTAACAAATGCTTCTAGTACTTTTATACGGTTAATGAATCATGTATTGAATGCTTTCATAGAAATATTTCTAGTAGTCTATTTTGATGACATTTTGGTGTATAGTAAGTCCTTGGATAAGCATATGGGTTGGCTAGTTTTGATTTGAAATTTGTTTTAGATGTGCTTAAGAAAGAGAAATTGTATGCCAACCTTAAAAAGTGTACTTTTGCATTGATCGAGTTGTTTTTTTAGGCTATGTTTTGAGTGCCAATGGTATCGAGGTAGATGAGAAAAAGGTGAAAGCCATTAAGGAGTGGCCAACACCTAAGTTTATTTCTGAGGTCTAAAGTTTTCATGGCTTGGCTAGTTTTTATAGGCGTTTTGTGCTAGATTTTAGCATTATAGCTGCACCTTTGACTACGGTAATGAAAAATGATGTAGGATTTAGATGCGGTGAGGAACAAAAGAGGGCATTTAATTTGGTTAAAGAAAAACTTTGTTCTTCACCATTATTATCTTTGTCTGATTTCACTAGTACTTTTGAGATCAAATGTGATGCTTCTAGGATTGGTATAGGTGCTGTGTTGATACAGGAAAAACGTCCAATAGCATTCTTTAGTGAGAAGTTGAGTGGAGCACTATTGAACTATTCCACCTATGATAAGGAGCTGTATGCCTTAGTGCACTCTTTGGAGACATGGCAGCATTACCTGTAGCCAAAGGAGTTTGTAATTCACACTGATCATGAGTCCTTGAAGCACTTGAAGGGGTAAGGGCAAACTGAGTTGTAAACATACGAGGTGGCTAAAGTTCATTGAGACATTTCCATATATGATTAAGTATAAGTAAGGTAAAGACAATGTGGTTGCTGATGCACTGTCACGTAGGTATGCACTTGTTTCTTCACTTAGTGTCAAATTGTTTGGTTTTGAGTTTATAAAAGATATGTATGTGGATGATGTTAATTTTGGCACAGTGTATGAAGCATGTGAGAAAACTGCATTTGGTAGGTTTTACAAGTATGAGGAATACTAGCGTAGAGACAATAGGTTGTGTATTCCCAATTGCTTTGTCCATGAGAAGCTTGTAATATAGTCACATGAGGCTGGTCTTCTGGGACATTTTGGGGTAGCCAAGACATTGAACATTCTCAAAGAACATTTCTTTTGGCCTAATATAAAGAAAGATGTAGAAAAAATTTGTTCTAGGTGTATTACGTGTAGGAGAGCCAAATCTAAGGTTAAACCTCATGGTCTATATATGCCTTTACCTGTACCTAATAAAACTTGGGTAGATGTGTCCATAGATTTTGTGTTAGGTTTGCCTAGGACTAGGAAAGGTAAGGTTTCTATTTTCTTGGTTATAGATAGGTTTAGCAAAATAGCATATTTCATTCTGTGTCATAAGACAGATGATGCCATGAATGTTTTTGACTTGTTCTTTAGGAAGGTAGTGCGTTTGCATGGTGTCTCGAGAAGCATAGTTAGTGATCGAGATGCTAAGTTCTTTAGCTATTTTTGGTGTGTCTTGTGGGGTAAATGAAGTACTAAACTGTTGTTTTCCACCACTTGTCACCTATAGACTGGTGGTCAAACCGAGGTAGTTAATAGGACTTTGACCACACTATTGCGCGCTATCATTAAAAAGAATTTAAAAACTTGAAAAGATTATTTGCCATTTGTTCAGTTTGCCTATAATAGGAGTGTGCATTCATCTACTAGGTTTTCTCTATTTGAGCTTGTATATGGTTTTAATCCACTGATGCCTTTAGATTTGCTTCCTTTACCTGTTAATGAGTGTTTTAGTTTAGATGGGAAGAGAAAGGCCGAAATGGTTAAAAATATGTATGAGCAAGCTAAGCAACACATCGAGAAGTAAAATGCACAAGTTGCCACCTAAGCTAATAGAGGGCAAGGCGTAAGCATGTTACATTTGAACTAAGAGATTGGGTGTGGGTGCATATGCGTAAATAGAGGTTTCCTATTTAGAGGAAGCTTAAGCTTGATTTTGGAGGCTGTTCCAAGTGATTGCGAAAGTGAATGACAATGCCAACAAAATTGACTTGCCAGGTGAGTATAATGTGAGTGCTACTTTTAATGTTACTGATTTTTCTCCTTTTGATGTAGGTTTTGATTCAAGGACGAATCCTTTCAATGAGGGAGAGAATAATGATGGATTAAGCCCACCATTGGATGCTTGTGATCAAGTTGTTCGTGATCTTTTACACGTTCCTCAAGACCCAATAACTAGATCCAGAGCTAAGGAGATCAAAGAGATACTAAATAGACTTGTTCAAAATATAATGGTGCAAGAGGCCTATTCTGTTACTTTACCTGCACAGTTGGGGTTAGTTAAAGATTATGGATGGTACAAACTCATTCAAGTATCAAAGGAGGAGAGTCTAAGTCCTTAATAGGCCCCATTACATATGGGCCAAATTCATTACTATTCCTTAACCTATTATCTTATTATAGTTTAAGGGTATTTTGGTGATTTTTTGTTCATGGGCTTCTGGACCCAAATTTTGTATGACTTGTAGTACTTTATAAGGCCTTGTTATGGGCCAAATTTCAAGCCCAAACTATATTATTAGAGTTATCAAATTAAAAACCCTAGTTTTTAAGAGTATAATGTATTTAAAGATATTATAACCCTTAGCCAAAGAGGAGGCACGAAAATACATCTTATTAATTGAAAGTTAAACTTTTCTTTCAAGTTCTTTTCATAAACTTAATTGTTAGAACTTATCAAAAGAAATCTTGTGGTATTCTCTTTCAAAATACCATTGGTTAGTTGCTTAGTCGCGAGTTTCGGGTCAATTGTTAACTTTTCTTTCTTGGTTTGGCTATTCGGGGATCTATTCACCTTTTTCGGGTTTTCAAAGCATCATTCTTTAGAGGTTCGTATCAATCTTCATGGTACCTTGTTTAGGGATCATATATGCTTTGACATTACACCTCCGTCGTCTATAATGATTGAGCAATATGAGAAATACGTGAAAGTTGTGAGAGATCAATAAAGGATTCACTGCTTTGGATAACATAGAGTCAATATCTCAAGGGGCGCCATTTTGACATAAGTGATAATATGAGTTCATAGTCATGGTGAGTTTTGAAAGAAGTTTTAGAAACTCTAAAATTTTATTATCAGTTTTAGTCAAAAATTTTAATAATTATGATTTAATAGAGTAGACATTTTCCATACTTTATATTCTTTGGTAAGATATGTATGAGGCGAAATAATTGTTTCATACGGTAATCATATAAGGAATAAGTTTTACTAATTTAGTATTATTTCTCAATTGGAGGTCATGATACCTGCTAGATGCCGTTCTTGATATATGAAAATTAGTTTCTTAATTAAGTAATTAATTAAGGATAAATTAATTAGATTAATTTATCTAAACTTAAGAAATCTATAACTAATTTCCATTGCCAACATAAGAAATAACATAATGAGTCATACACTAAAATGTATTAAGGAATTAAGGTTAAATTATGTAGATAAATGATTAAAAACTTAATTATTTAGTTCATAGTCTTTAAATATTTATTTAACAATTTTGAAAACTATTGGGGGTTAAATTATAATTATGTAAAGTATTTGTATTTAATTATATGTTTTCTAATTTAATTAAGATAATATTATTTTATTAATTAGATTAATTAAATAGTATTCAATTTAAAAATAGATTACTAATAAGATTATGAATCTATTTATTGGTTTTTTTATTTGAATTAGAATTTGAAAGGTCAAAATATGAAACCTATATAAACTCTAATTTTAGCCTAAAAATATACGTGAATGAAAATAAGAATAAGAGAGAATTTTCTTCGAAAGTTGAGAGAAAATTTTCTTGACAAAAAATTCTCAAACTTGTCTTTCTTCAAGAACTAACCCTTTAAGAAAAGATACTCTACATAATCAAAATTTAAAGAAATCTTAAAACTCTAATTTTCTCCTTTGTGTGGATTATCATTAGAGGCTACACACTTGGGTGGTTGATTTAAAAAAATATGTTTATATAGTTTTCGTATTTAGGTCATAACTTTTGGTTTAGATATTGGATTAATATGATTTAAAAATCTCTAGAAAGAAGACTCAAAGATCTACAACTTTGTATTTCATGAAAAAAAATTCAGATTTAGACACTTTGAATGTCAAATCGACACATTTAAAATTATAGGTCTGCAAAAAATCCAAGAAAGTGTTATTTTAGTTCTATTGGTGGTGAAGATTTAAGGTAAGATTTTAATCTTTTTATTTTATATTAATATTATGAAGTATGACAAATAACATGATATTGACATTAGAATTAATAAAAACTTAATTAATATGATTAATTAAAATACATTTAAAATTTTTGCTACATATGATATGCTTAATTCTGTAATGACCCAAAATTTTTCATAATAAATATCATAGAATATTGGTGACTAGAATGAAAAATTTTCAAAACTTGAGGGGCCAATGTGCTAATTCATGATAAGTGGGGAAAAAAGTAAATTATTATCAATATAGGGCAATAAAACAAAAAAAAATCAAAAATTAAAAATCAAATTTTATGGCCAAAACATTACCAAGCCCAATATTGATAAAATGGGCGGCCCAAATCCAAGTTCTATATTGATAAAATAGTAGACCCAAATCCAAGTCATACATTGATAAAATGGAGGACCCAAATCTAAGCCCAATATTGAAGAAAATGAAGGCCTAAATTCAAGTTCAATGTTGAACTTGGAGGCTTAAATTATAGAATTTTCTACTTTTATTGAGAAAATTAAGAATAAAAAGAAAACGCAAAAAGAAGAAAAGAGAAAGGGAGAGGAAAAAAACTCTGAGGGAGGAAGAGAAGGAAGAAAAGAAAAAAAAAGAAAGAGAAGAAAAGAGTGATGATATCATGAGAGAAATTGATGATATCAAATATAAATATATGATATGTTTTTGATAATGACTAAATTAAATATGTTCTAAATTTGTCTCAGAATCTTGAGTATATGCTTGAGTTTATTTCTTAACAAATCTCTGTCCAAGTGTACTAAAAAGCAAACAGATCGATACTCAAAGACAAATAGATCGATATGGGAGGAAACGGATCGATACAAGTTCAATAACACATTGATACATCAAAGAAGATCGATACAAAGAAATGAGAATATCTATATTTGTTCAGATAATAATTTCAGATGAAATCACCAATGCAACCAGATCGATACATGGAGATCAACAAATCGATACATGACCTTCATAAAGAGTTACAAAACAATTACAAAGGCAACCAGATCAATATATGGCCTTCACAGAGAGTTGCAAAATAATTACAGAAGCAACCAGATCGATACATGGACATCAACAGATCGATATATGATCTTCACAAAGAGTTGGAAAATAATTACTGAGTAGACTTCGATATCCAACAAAAACAGATCGATATACTGAAACCTAGAAATACTTCAAGTAGAAACAGATCGATACTTGGAGAAGTGAAGATTGATACTCAGGATGTAAATCATACTGTTCACTTAAAGAGATCGATACATGAAAAAACGGATTGATACTCTCTCTGAATTTAAAGCTTAACGGTAATTTCTACAGTATTAATGGCGAACATTAAATGCACCAAATCGAGCTGTTGGACATGGGTAGCTTCACAAAAGGGATTGATATAAATAGAAGATATACAATGAAGTTTCAAATAAGAATGACTTGTAATCAATATCAACGAGAAATCATTGAACAGCACTGAGATATGAAAACACTAAACTTTTTCTCTCTATTATAACTTTTTCAAATCTTGTGTGAGAGAAATTTTTCTTGTGAAAAGCTTATTGAAATATTCACTCTAATGTGTGAGCAAAAATAAAAAATATATTTGTAATTTGGTTTTGGGTAATTTTTTACCTGTACTAAAGAAGAGTGTAAAGTTTCATTTCACCTTAGAAGGAGTGTATTAGGCTATTATGTCCCGTCAAAATAAGAAATTAGTGGAACCTTGGTGAAAGTCTCTTGCATCCTAGAGAGTGGACGTAGGCCAAGATTTGCCGAACCACTATAAAACTGTGTTTGTATTTCTCTCTCTAATTACTGTTTCATTACTGCACTGCATTACTTATAATTTTATTTGCTAAATTTAAAAAACCTAATTCACCCCTCTCTTGGGTATTGCCAACTGGGCCAACAATTGGTATTAGAGCCTAACTCAATTAAATAAAATTTACAACCTTAATGAGTAGATTAAAATAACATCTAACAGCAATCTTACATAAAGTAAAGATAAAATCTACAAATAAACTACCATTCTTTAATGGAACAGATTATACTTACTGGAAAAAGATGGTGCAAATCTTCTTATCAACATTAGATTTTGAAATCTTAAATATAATAGAAGATGGATAATATCCACCAACAACTGAGGATGAAATCACTAGAGAGAGAAAACTAAAACCAAAAAGTGAATGGACTGTCGAAAAGAGAAATAAGTTCACCTTAAATGGAAAGGCAATGAACACTTTATATTGTGCTTTAGATAGAGCCAAATTCAATCGAATTGCATGATGTGAAATGGCTAAATCTATTCGGGACATGTTAGAAGTCATATATGAAGGAATTAGTAGAATTAAAGACTCTAAAATTAGTATCTTAGTTCATGATTACAAATTGTTTAAAATGAAATTGCATAAGAATATAAAAGACATGTTTACTCATTTTACTGACATCACTAATGATTTAAAAGCTCTTGGTAGAACTTACTTAAATGCAGATGTTGTGACAAAAATTCTAAGGAATCTACCTAGAAGTTGGGAAGTTAAAGTTATGACAATTAGGGAGGCAAAGGATTAGAGAACCTTACTTCTCAAGGAACTTCTCGGATCGCTCATGATATACGAGCTTGAAAGTAGACAAAATGATGATAATGATAAAGAGAAGGGCAAAAGAAACATAGCACTAAAGAGCACCAAAATGGAAGAAAAGGAAGATGAAAGTAAACAAGACTTTGATGAAGATGATTTTCTTCTCATGTTTAAAAAATTCTTCAACAAAGAAGGGTCCAAAGGAAAAAAAAAACTGGAAAAGAACAGACTATCCAAAAAACGATGGATTCAAGAAAATCTTGGAAAAGGAAAAAGAAAAAGAGAGAGAAATCATTTGTTATGAATTCAAGAACCCAAGACATACACGACCCGAATGTCCGCTAAGAAAAGATAAGAAGGACAAGAATAAGAAAAAGGCAATGAAAGTGACATGGGATGGCTCCTCTAGCAAAGAAAGCTCTTCATCATCGAAAACCAAGTGAGCAAATTTCTGCCTCATGAGAAAACTAGAAGATGAGGTAATCTCTCTAGATCAAAACTCTTCATTTTATGACACATGTTCAAATAATGATGATGATTCATTAGATGAAGACTTGAATGTATTATATAAGGAACTTAGAAATGATTTTCAAGTCTTAAATGCAAAATATAAAGAAGCAAAGAAAAAGAACTCTATGGTATTAAATAAAAATGAATCGTTGAAAATAAAAGTTAAAGAACAAGAAATTAAGAATAAATCTAGCTCACCTAATGATCTTGATATGTTAAAAGATAAACTTAAAATCTTGAAAGGTGAAATAGCTTCTCTCAAAGAAATCTTGGCTAAATTTGCACAAGGAAGACAAGCTTTTAGGTAGTCAAAGATTAGTATTTGATAAAACCGGACTTGGATATAAACAAGGAATTAAAGAAAAGTTGTATGTAAACTACTTTGTGAAAGCTAAATAACAAGTAGCATAATCCATTACTTGTCATTATTGCAATAGAAATGGGCATTATAACAACACATGTTTACACAAGAAAAATAAGTATAATGGACTTAAAATGATATGGGTACCTAAGAGAACACAACTTAAAGAAATTATGCATGCTAAAATGGTCAAGATCTTTAAGGGTAAAACTAATATCTATAGAGTCAAAGTCACTTGGGTACCAAAATAAATTTGCCATTTTTGCAAGTATTGCATGTGAAGAGCAACAAGTACAAAAAGAAGTGGTTTCTTGATAGCGGTTGCTCGAGACACATGATTGGAAATAAGAAGCTATTTCTCCATCTAAAGAAAGAGGAAAAGAAAGATGTGATCTTTGGAGATAATAGCCGAGGCAAAGTGAAAAGTATTGGTACAATTAACCTTAATTCAATCACAATAAAAAATGTCTTATATGTTAAATATCTTAAATATAATTTGCTTAGTATTAGCCAATTATGTGATTATGAATATAAAATCATGTTTCTTATGAATGGTTTTGAAGTATTAGATGATCATGAAAATAAATTATTCTATGCACCTAGGAACAATATGCATATGTAATAGAACTAGAAAAATTAAATGAAATGAATGACATATGTTTGCAATCTCATTGTGATGATTCTTAGATGTGGCATAGAAGGCTAGGACATTATAGTATGGATTTATTGCAAAAACTTGTCAAACAAGGTCTATTGAGAGATATTCCCAATCTTAAAATATACAAAAGACAAAGTATGCAGTCCTTGCCAATTAAGAAAACAATTTAAAACCTCTTTCAAATCTAAAAACTTAGTTTCCACAACTAGACCTTTAGAACTTCTTTATATGGATCTCTTCGGACTAAATAGAGTAGCATCATTAGGAGAAAAATTATATGCATATGTAGTTGTAGATGATTACTCAAGATTTACATGGGTTTTCTTCTTGGCAAATAAAAGTAACACATTTGAAACTTTTAATAAATTCTCAAGACAAATTGAAAATGAACTAAACTTCAAAATTATAAAAATTAGAAGTGATCAAGATGGAGAATTCGAAAACAAAGAATTTGAAAAACTTTGCCATGAGAATGGATATTCTCACAATTTTTTTGCACCTAAAATCCCACAACAAAATTGAGTCGCCGAAAAAAAGAATAGAACTCTTTAAGAGATAGGTAGAATAATGCTAAGTGAATATAATTTACCCGAATATTTTTGGGCTGAGGTTATTAACATCACGTGTCATATAACCAATAGAGTTATAATTAAAAAGATTCTGAACAAAACTCTATATGAATTAATCTTTTAAAGGAACCTAAAATCAAATACTTTAAAGTTTTTGGATGTAATTGTTACATTCTTAATGCCAAAGATAACTTAAGAAAATTTGAGTCGAAGTCTGATCTAGTAATATTTCTAGGCTATTCATCCAAGAGTAAAGCTTATAGAGTTTTCAACAAAAGAACTTAAGTCGAAGAAGAAAGTGTGTACATAACTTTTGACGAATATAATCCCGACTTAGCCAAATTAATTGCTAAAATAAAGGAGAAAGAATTAGAAGTAATTGAAAATTTAAAAATACTAAACTTGAATGATGAGTCCTTGAAAAATCAAAATCAATTTATAAAAGAAAATCAAGTGACTAAGGAACTCCCTAAGGCATTGAAATATAATTCTAGTCATCCAAAAGAACTAATAATAGGAGATCCCTCATAAGGAGTAAAACTAGGAGAAAAACAAGAGAAATTGATGATAATCAAGATGAAGTTCAAAATCTAGTCTTTGTCTCTCAAATAGAACCAAAACAAGTGTAAGAAGCCTTAAGTGATGAAAATTGGTTAATGGCTATGCAAGAAGAATTAAATCAATTTCAAAGAAATGATGTTTGGACCTTAGTACCTAGACTAAATGGTTATCCAACAATAGGTACTAAGTAGGTATTTAGAAACAAACTTAATGAAAATGGCAACATCTCTCGAAATAAAGCTAGATTAGTAGCTCAATGATACAATTGAGAAGAGGGAATAGACTATGATGAGACATATGCTCCTGTAGCAAGATTAGAAGCTATTAGAGTACTCTTAGCATTTGCATGCTATAAAAATTTCAAACTTTATCAAATAGATGTGAAAAGTGCGTTTTTAAATGGTGTTATAAATAAAGAAGTTTATGTAGAGCAACCTCCCAGCTTTGAAAACTACAAATTTCCAAATTATATTTTTAAACTCACTAAGACACTTTATGGTTTAAAACAAACACCTAGAGTTTGGTATGAAAGACTTAGTAAATTTTTGCTAAAACATAATTTCTTAAGGGGGAGTGTTGAAACTAGTGCAAATCTAATAAAATGTGAATTTGAAATCAGCATGATGGGATAATTAAACTTCTTTTTAGGATTCTAAATTAAATGAATAAATGATGAAATCTATGTCTCCCAATAAAAGTACATCAAAGAACTTTTAAGAAAAATTGAAATAATAGAAGGTAAATCTATTATAACTCTTATGAGCACTTCCACTTCACTAGACAAAGATGAAAAAGGGAAGAGTGTAGACCAAATATTATAAAGAGGCATAATAGGATCGTTACTTTATTTGACCGCCTCTAAACCCGACATTCTCTATGGAGTGTGTGTTTGTGCGAGATTTCAATCCAATCCTAAGGAGTCACATCTTGTAATGGTAAAAAGAATCTTCCGATATTTAAGAATGACACCAAATCTAGGATTATTTTATCCAAAGGATGATGAGTTTAGCTTAAAAGGCTACTTAGATGCTGACTATAAAGGATGCAAAGTAGATAGAAAAAGTACAAGTGATACTTACTATTTTCTTGGAAACGCCTTAGTGTCATGGTTTAGTAAGAAGCAAAATATCGTTGTACTTTTCACTACCGAAGTCGAATGAATATCCGTAGGCAATTGTTGTGCACAACTTTTATGAATTAAATACCAATTGCAAGATTATGGACTAAATCTTAGTAAAATTCCTATTCTATGTGATAACACAAGTGCCATAAATCTAACTAAAAATCTAGTTCATCACTCTAGAACTAAGCACATAGAAATTCGTCATCACTTCATTAGAGACCATATTAATAAATAAGACATTTGCTTAGAATATATAAACACAAATCTTCAATTAATTGATATTTTCACAAAACCACTTGATGGAGATCGTTTTTGTGCAATTAGAAAAGAATTAGGAATGATAAAAATTGTTTGATCATTGTTGAATATTTCTTGTTTGTGTGTGTAATTGAAAAATTTAGCTACTGGAATGCATTGGATCGATATGCCATTAAAAACATATTGATACCTTTATAAGTTAACATTCATGTATCGACACATTCTCTTGACATATCGATATTGTAATTCATTTCCAGTATGTATCGATATGCCTACTCTCAGATCAATACATTGCATCCAAACAATGCACAATCACTTGAATTTTTGAAATGTGTGAAAGACAAGTCGTTAACCGCAAAAATTAAATGTTCATTAAATACTAGACTAAAATTTGAATCTGCCTTTATGTATCGATACACATAACCCCAAGTATCAATACTCATGCTTAAATGTCAAAATGTATCGACCTCTCTTCAAGACGATATCGATTTATCATTTCAGATCTAGAAATAAATCGATACGTTAATAAAATATATTGATACTTTTACGCGAATTCATGTTTAAAATCAAATTCAGAATCCAAAAGTATCG
Organism: Cedrela odorata; assembly: GCA_035584115.1. Taxonomy (NCBI): domain Eukaryota; kingdom Viridiplantae; phylum Streptophyta; class Magnoliopsida; order Sapindales; family Meliaceae; genus Cedrela; species Cedrela odorata. The sequence continues at coordinate 9,785,611 of JAXCLQ010000011.1, forward strand.
ATATCACTTCAGCTTCAAAATCTCTCTTGCTCAAACCCTTAAAAACTCTCCTCTTACTCAGATTCCCAAATCAATTTCGAAAATGCCTAGAACTAATAATGCCAAAACAAGTCAATAAAAAAGACAAAAACAACTGAAACCTCTTCCTCACATACTAACTTTCAGAACCTTGAAGCAGAGGATCGGTACCTCTCCCTCTTTCTGAATCGAAAAGTTACTCCTAGTTATGTCTTGGATTTTAATCTTCTCATTTCTATCCAATTTTCCTATCTCAAAACCTTTGAAGAATTTGGATGGATCGAGTACCTGAGTTTTAAATGAAAATACTTTGACAGCCTAGTCAAAATTTTCTATTCAAATATGGAAGTCAAGGATCCTCATACCAGAAGAGGGTATTTTATATCTGGCAGGCTCATTTCGACCTCTTGAAGCGTGCAAGGTAATCTTCAACAATTCAAACTTAATGAAAGTGGACAACAAACCAATCTATCTAGGCATTCATGAGAGAATTTTTCATCTCATTGCCTCTTACAACCTCAACGCACGTTCTAGACGATATTTGGAGATGACATACGAGGATATGTGGTGGATGCAGTGCATCATGGAAGGGAAGAGACCTGATCTAATATCGTGGATTCTCCATACGATGGCGAAAACCATAATGTCCAAAGCCAGCTATCTACACTATGGCTATGTGGTCTTCACAATTATTCGAAAGAGTCCATCTTGGATACACGCTGAGACTGATACTATTGAGCCGCCAGTTGCTGCTATGCTATCAGAAATAACCTTACGCTACATGCACTATGAGTAGACATCTGATAGGCGATGGATAATTCAAGCTCGATACAGGCATCTATACAATTATAAGCAGTAGAATATGCAAGACCAACCACAAGATATGGCTGTACAAGAAAATGAGCCACTTATACCTCCCTCTCCTGCTCCTTCATCTCAGACAGAGCCACCGACTCAGTCCACAGCTATATCTGCACTTTTGTCTATCTTGGAGAATATGCAAAGTTAGATGACCCGTATGGAAGAAAAATTTGAGACGACTATGTTAAACTTCGATGAGCGACTCACCAGTTTGGAAAACATGGTCACTATGCAAATGTATAAAATTGAGGAACACTTAGCTTGGGGCGGCGACACGATAGTTCAGCTTGGAAGACTTGGAGTAGAATTTTGTAGTAAAACCCACAGATTTATGCATAACTTGGCTAAAGCATCCACACCAGCACCTGCACCAGCTTCTGCTCCTACCTATTATGGACTTACGGCCTCCGCAACTTGTTCATGACCTACTGCTCCCCAACCTACCTACACTTCTGTAGACCTAGATGTCGATAGTGAGAGTCCTGACCCTTTTGGCACCCTTTGAACAATATTTATCTTTTGTATGTATTTTTCTGTGAAATGAAAATTCTTTTGACCAATAAGTATTTTGTCCTTATACTTCTTTGATATGATTATGTTACCTATATGATTGTGTTACTCATATAATTGATTCGCATAATTGTTCATTTTCCTTATTTGATTGTTGACAAAAATGGGGGAATATATAAATATATTATGCTTGTATCAAATCTTAATGGATAAAGGGGAAGAAAACTCAAAATTAAAAGATAAGTTAAAGCATCACATTAAGGAGGAGAAAAATCAATTCACATTGAGAGTTAGACACTCATCTTACCTTTATTTTATCACCATAAAAAAGATGGAGATTGATGATATCATAAGAGAAATTGATGATATCAAACATAAATATATGATATGTTTTTTATAATGACTAAATTAAATATGTCCTAAATTTGTCTCAGAATTTTGAGTGAATATGCTTGAGTTTATTCCTTAACAAATCTTTGTCCAATTGTATTAAAAAGCAAATAGATCGACACTTAGAGACAAATAGATCGATATGGGAGGAAATGGATCGATACAAGTTTAATTACAAATCGATATAAAGAAATGAGGATATCGATATTTGCTAAGACAATGGATTTAGAAGAAATTACCAATGTAACTAGATCGATACATGGAGATCAATAGATCGATGCATGGCCTTCATAGAGAGTTACAAAACAATAATAGAGGCAACTAGATCGATATATGGAGATCAATAAATTGATACATGGCCTTCATAGAGAGTTACAAAATAATTACAAAGGCAACCAGATCGATACATGATCTTCACAGAGAGTTGGAAAATAATTACGGAGCAGACCAGATCGATATCCAACAGAAATAAATCGATATACTGAAACCCAAAACTACTTCCAGTACAAATAGATCGATACTTGGAGAAGTGAAGATTGATACTTAGGATGCAAATCATACTGTTCACTTAAAGAGATCGATACATGAAGAAATGGATCGATACTCTCTCTAAATTTAAAGCTCAACGTTAATTTTTGCAACATTAATAACGAACATTCAGTGCACCAAATTAAGCCGTTGGACATGGGTAGCTTCACAAAATGGATAGATATAAATAAAAGATATACAGTGAAGTTTCAGATAAAAATTACTTGCAATCAATATCAAAGAGAAATCATTGAACAGCACTGAGATATGAAAACACTAAACTTTCTCTCTCTACTATAACTCTTTCAAATCTTATGTGAGAGAGATTTTTCTTGTGAAAAGCTTATTGAAATATTCACTTTAGTGTGAGAGCAAAAATAAAAGAGTGTAAGTTTTCCCTTCACCTTAGAAAGAGTGTACTGGGCTGCTTATGTCCCGTAAGAAAAAGAAATTAGTGGAACCTCGGTGAAAGCTTTTTGCATCCGAGAGAGTGGACGTAGGCTAAGAATTGTTGAACCACTATAAAACTGTATTTGTATTTCTCTCTCTAATTATTGTTTCATTACTACACTACAGTACATACAATTTTATTTGCTAAATTTTAAAAACCCAATTCATCCCTTTCTGGGTATTGCCAATTGGGTTAACAAAAAGAAGAGAAGAGTGAAGAAAAGGGAGAAACCGAGATGGAAGAAGGAGAAAGGAGGGAAAGAAAGAAGAGAAGAAGAAAAGAGAAGAGAAGAGGAAAAGAAAGAAGAGAAGAAGAAAAGAGAAAAATGAGGAAAAGAAAGAAGAGAAGAAGAAAAGTGAAGAGAAGAGGAAAAGCAAGAAGAGAAGAAGAAGAAAGAAGAGAGGAAGAAAGAGGGAAACCAAAAGGGAAGAAGAAAGAAGAGGAAAGAAAGAAAGAAGAGAAGAAGAAAAGAGAAGAGAAGAAAGGAATAAAAAGGAAAAAGATATTGGCTTTAAATGAAGTAAGAAACTCTTCAATTTGTTATGAATTTTTCGAAATTTTTCTAATTTGATTTTATGATGTATGTGTAGTAAAATCATATGGTTAGTGATGACGAAATGTTTAGAAAGTGAGTATTGATTGTATATGGTAATGATTATGTATATATATATATATAATAGTGATTATGTATTTATATATTATATATATATATATATATGGCAGTGTTTTGGTGCATAAACATTGTAAAATTGAGATGTGATCATGCATTATTATGGTGATTAAATTGTGTTGAATTATAGGGCATGATTGTGGAAAGTAGTTGGCAATGAATATTGTTGATATATAGTAGTGTTTTGATGCATAAATATTGTGAAATTAGGATGTGATAATGCATGGATATGGTAGCTGAATTGTGCTAAAATGTAAGGTAGTGAATAGACATGTAAAGAATGTGCATTGTGATTGTCGAAAATTCTGGACAGGGTTTAGTAATTTGGAAATAGAATTTGGAAATAGAATAAGTTTCAGACATCCAATGATTGAACCGTAAAATTCTGTGAAAACTATTTACAAAAAGAATAACATAGTCAAAAACCATATTATTTCATGCAAAGATGAGTCCTTAGTAAATTTTAAAAGTTGGCTTCCCTGTTATGATACTGGATACTATCTCATTTCTGCGTAATGTATAGTCATTTATTTATAACTCGAGCGTTAGGATTCAAAATTAGAATTCTCAAAATACCATAGAAACTAGACTTATAAGAGAAAATTCTATAAAAAAATTCAGCTTATGTTATGTTCCCATTTGATTACAGTGGAAATTTAAAGTCATCTCATGTTTAAGTAAAATATTACTTAAAATAATTGGAAGAGAAATTATGGTTCCCCTATTTAACCAACCTCAATGCGAGTTCCATAAAATCCAAAGGAATCATAAACATTCTAATTTCCCATTGGGGTGCATCGTTTATGCAAGATATACTTATTCATTCATGAGACAAGTATATGACATTGCGAGTTTTAACGGAAGGACATGTATTTGTAGATTGTCGACCAAATCAATCGCCAACAACACCATGACTCTGATTAGTCGAAAGTTAACTTGTGAGTGAATGTTTTATTTCTTCTAAAATATTGTTTAAACTTAATGTTGCATTATAAATGTTTTAAGAATTGATTTGAGTAGATTAACTATGATTGAGTATAATTACCTGTAGTTTTACTGTTCATGATTATTTTGATATGCTTTGAATATGTTAATGATCAATTGGGTTGTATATGAGTTTCTTTTGAATTCATGACTTGAAACATAGATATTGGAAATGATTTTGATACACTTTCATGGAGGTTGTAAATGGTTTGGTTTATGATTTCAAAGCATAAAGATAAACTTGTTTCAAAATATGAGTTTGATTTTAATTTACAAAGATGTATTTTGGGGGACAACAATACATAATGCCTCAAAATACCAGAGATTTATAGGGATATATCTAGGGGACGGTGATACGTAATGCCTTTAGATACCAAAAATATACGGAGATGTATTTAGGAAGACAATGTTACGTAACGCCCTTAAATACAAGTGTTTTTAGCAAATGAAATAGTTTTTAAAGTGATTTTATTATAGCCGATTTTGAACTTGATTCTGATTTTAAATTTTAAGTTGAATTTATTTACAGTATAATTTGGTTTTCTGATATTTATGTTTCCTTATTTTATTATATCCACTCACTAAGTCTTTCATGACTCAACACCCCTCCTCCCCCCCACCTTCCCTTTTTTTATTTTTTTTCAATTTTGCAGATCTAATATCTAAGGAGGCGTTTCGGTATAATGGAGACATGAGTAGAGGAGAGGGTACACACTGTAGTCACTAGGTCATTTGAGTCCATCGTGTATAGGGTGTAATGCATGTTACTGACAGAATTATATTTTAGAAGAGTCATTGATGATAGATCAAGCCGACGGTCAAGCCCACTATTGGATGCTCGTGATCAAGTTGTTCGTGATCCTTTACATATTCCTCAAGGTCAGATAACTAGATCCAAAGCTAAGAAGGTTAAAGAGGCATTGAATTGACCTGTTTAGAATATAATAGCACAGGAGACCTAATCTATTACTTCACTTGCACAGTTGAACTCAGTTGAAGATTATGGATAGTACAATTTCATTCAAGCATCAAAGAAGGAGAGTTAAAGCCCTTGATAGGCCTCATTACACCTGAACCAAATTTGTCACTATGCCTTGACCTAATTATTCTTGTTCTAGTTTAAGGATATTTTGGTCATTTTTTGCTCGTGGACTTTTCGATCCGAATTTTATTTAACTTGTAATATTTTATGAGACCTTGTTATGGGTCAAATTTCAAACCCAAACTATATCATTAGAGTTTTCAAATTAAAAACCATAATTTTTAAGAGTATGATATATTTAAGGGTGCTATAACCCTTGGCCAAAGGGAAGGCATGAAAATATATATTTTTAATTGTGAGTTAAGTTTTTTTTTCAAATTCTTTACATAAACTTGAGATTTAGAACTTATCAAGAGTAATCTTGTGGCATTTTCTTTCAGAATATCGCTAGTTAATTGCTTAATCGCGAGTTTCGGGTCAATGGTTAACTTTTTATCCTTGGTTTGGCTATTCGGGTTTCTATTTTTTTTTTTTAGTTTTCAAAGCATCGTTCTTTGGAGATTCGCATCAATCATGCATAGTATTTATTTTGTATGTATTATAACAGATGATGTAGAGAGTTTCTAGATTTTGTATAATTTATGGTTTGATGTATCACCCTTTTGTATTCCATACATGATTTTGATACTATTATTCGCCTATAAGAACAATGGAATAATATATGATTTAGACAAACAGATAAAGGCTTAGGGTGACGGTAGTTTCTGTCATCTGCAAATAGCATCTCTGAATTTGGAGATATTACAAAGTTGGTATCAGAGCATGGGTTAGCAATCTGTGTCTACAGTGGGAGGGTGTTAGTGTCATGTGTATAAGGTATTCCGAGATACTCATATACAAGAGGCTACCTCTTCAATATCCTTGTTCCTCGTGTTGTGTCTCATTCCGTATAGTATAGAAATAATTTATGAGATTACCTAACCCTGTTTATTTCCTTATAGACATAGTGCCACCTTGATATAAACCCAAACGTGATGATGTACCACAAGATGTGGAGTTAGACGAGAGGTCGGCTACACCTCCTACAGAGATAGTGAGGGGTGGTAGAGTTAAGTTAGTTTGTGATAAAGAGAGAGGAGATGAGAATGTAATAAAACATAAGAAGAAATATAAATTGATATTATGGCATTGAAAGTAGGCCACTTAGTAGAAAAATGGTTAATAGAAGACAAAAGTGCTAGAAAATCATTTCAAGGTTTGTGAATGCTACATTTTAGGAAAGTACGCTAGGATTAAATTTGGTGTTGGAATATATATACAACCAAGAATGTACTAGATTGTATACACTCTGATCTGTGAGGTCTTTCTCAGCTAACATCATTAAGTGGTTCTAGGTTCTTTCTATCTATCATAGCTGTTTACTTAAAAAGACAGGAAAATGCATAGTAAGAAGGGATGTGAACTTTGAGAAAATGAATTGCTTAAACAATAAAAGCAAAGATGTTGATAGGTATGTTCTATTGAAATAGGTTTAAGAAGGAGGAACATGAAACTATTGGGTTTCAAACAAATTATGGATAAACTGAAAATAATGAATATATAACTTGGTGAGGGATAAAGCTAAAAGGAAAATAAAGCCACCAAAGAATTATGCATATGTTGATTTAATAGAACGTGCATTATTTGTGATGATAAAATTAACAGTGAATTTGTTGGGCATAGAAGCTGAAAAGAAAAGTGGTTGATTTGGGTGAATTTAGAGTAGAGTTAAGTAATTAGAGTGTCTAAAATTAAGTACTGAGATCACCTGAAAAAAAAAATACTGAAAAGTAGTAGTTGACATATATAAGTTGATTTGAAGGAACTGAAATGTATGAAGCTGAAATTGATTTCAGGTTATGTTGTTTGAAGCATGGTGATATAGGTCCATTGGGTATAATGCAAAAAAAATGTAAAGAAAGTTTGAATATGTTGAGTATAGGTGCAGAACAGTAATTGGTTTTAAAGAGAACTTAAAGGCGAGCTAGTGTATAATGGTTATAGCACATGAATTGAATTTTTAGAAAGTTGTTTAAAGAAACAAAATTAGTTGTAATCTTAAACTCTCTTGTATTTTCCATTGAAGAAGAAGATAGCTAGAAAGAGTGTGTAAATCTTGATAGAATAGAAAAGAGAAAGAAAGGAGAAGTTGTGAGATAACGTTTTGGAAACTCTTGTAGTATTGATAAAGAAATAAAACATATTTTCTGAATTGCATATGATTGATAGTGGAGAATTATTAATGGGGAATGATATGATATGTAAATTAAAGAGCATAGAAACTATTAAAATGAAATTACATGATGGAGTGTGATGCGAACTCGTAAGTAAAGTAGCATAAAAACCCACGAACAATTGAATCATAACCTAGAAAGTCAATATGATCAGATAACGAACTTTAGACCTGTTGAGGAACTAGTCTCAAGACCTAGATTGCAAAGAGATGACGTTATAAAAGAATTACAAAGCCTTTGACAAGTCTAAATTTACACAATAATTCAAAAAGAATTACTCACAACTTTACACAAAGTTTTAAAATTTTATTTATCAAGAGTTGCTCAAAATAATAAATTTAAGTTGTTTAAATACTAAACACCTAGTCCACAAATACTATAGCAGTTTCTAGTTCACGGATACTGTAGCAAGCCCACATAAATTGAAGTCTTGTTTCCTTTTTAAAACATTAGGAAACCCTAAAACAACTAAAATAGACAATTAAAATAGTATAAGCTAGTTAATTAATTATACCAATTCATTAACATAACAATAATATAGACTAAATAAATTAAACAAAATTACATCAAGCCCACATATAGAATACAATGTGTCCATATATGCCTTCATGTCTAAAGTTCATAATCTTATCATATTGGACTTGAGCTTCATTGACTTGTAGCATATGTATTAAGGCCGATTCTTCATCTTGCAAGTCTATCTTCTAACTTGTCATTTTAAACATTAGGAAACACTAAAATAAGTAATTAAAAATAACTATGGGCTATTTAATTAACTATACCAACCCATTAATATAACAATAATATAGACTAAAATAATTAAATAAAATTACATCAAGCCCATATTTAGAATACAATCTGGTTGTATATGTTTTCATATCTTCACTCTTGGACTTGGACTTTAATGACTTATAGCACATGCACTAAGGCTAGTTCTTCATCTCGCAAGCTTATCTTTCATGATGTAGAGCCCTTTGTCTGTCGTCTATGTATTGTTTCAGTCATAATCATTTGAACAAGCTCATTCATTACTTTTTTGATTTTCTTTACACGTGATCTTGTAATAAGCCCATTCGGAACATGCAACAGATCTTGAACAACTTGATCAACTTGTGGACTATCTTGAATTTTATCATTCCCCCTCTCTTCAAAATGATTTATCATCAAATCTACATCAAACAAAGTTAAATAAGAAAAATTGAAAATAACAAAAACATTATACTCACCTGAAAATCCACTTTGTAGGCATTGTCATTGTTCTTTTAAAGTATTTGAAATAGTCCATCTCTTTTCGGCATCAACTTGGATTTCTTATGATTCAAAAACTGCTTCTTGCACATGTGTACCCAAACCCAATCTCCTAGTTCAAATATCACATGTTGCCTTCCTTTATTAGCTTGAGACACATAATGCTCATTCCTCTTCTTAATTTGAAGCCGTGCCTTCTTATGAATGGATTTCACAAGTTCAGCTTTCTTTTTCCCATCAAAAGCCTTAATGATACAAACGAGCTTACATAACAACACATATAAGAAGGGGAACTCACACGTGGGCTTAAAGGGACTCAAGGACAGTAATCACAAGATCCATTAAATTTGCCAAGTAGGCTAATCACAAGATTTAAGGCTAAGTATTTTAAAGAAGTGTTAAATGGGCTGATTCAATAAGTTGGTGAAATGACAAATACATAGAGGCCCAGCATATGTCTAAATCAGTTTAAAGGGAATTTAATCACTATAATTAAGGCTCGAGAAGAAGTTTCTTTTTATAAGTCAAATTTCTAGTTTAATAGTTTCTTTTAATGCATCAAATTTCTAATTTAGTAGTTTATTTTAATAAGTCAAATTTATAGTTTAGTAGTATCATTTTCTAAGTCAAATTTCTGAATTAGTAGTTTATTTTTATAGGTCAAATTTCTAATTTAACTGTTTTTCTTTTCTTATTTGAATTCCATAATTTATGTTAAATTTTAGAACTCTATATAAAGAAACAAACATTATACGTTTTTATTAGTCAAGAATAATATTAAGGAGTTATTTCGTATTTTTCTTTTAATCTTGAAAGGATTGTTAAACTTATCAAGTTTATTCTTGTGACATTCAAACAACCAAACTTATCACCTAGACTCTTAAGTTGGTTTTGAGATTCTTGATTTGGCATCTTCAACTACCGTATATAGTTCATGGTTATCTTATTATGTAACGAGTCAAGACTCAACAAACTTGCATGTTGAAGATCTTGGGGTTCAATACTACATTCGGTATTGGGTTTTGTCACATTGTTAGTGAGGTTCATATCACTTAATCATAGAGACTAAGTTTCTCTTAGACTGATTTGAACATATACTGGGCCCCCACTTGTTTGTCGTTTCACCAATTTGTTGAATCAGCCCATTTAACATTTCTTTAAAAAGCTTGGCCTTAAGTCTGATGATCAGTCTACTTGGCAAACTTAATGGATCATATAACTACTGTCCTTGAATCCTTCTAAACCTATGTGTGAGTTTCCCCTCTTGTATACGTAGTTGTGTAGGCTCGTTTGTATCATGATGAGTACCATAGTGGATTGATTGCCAAGATTACTGCCAATGATATATTGCATATTCCAAATGTACCAATCACAAGCTTAAGAGCAAAGAAGATCAAGGAAGCAATGGCTGGACTTATACAATCTACTTAGGCTGAATATAGATATTCATGTAGCATGACTTCAACATTCAAGATGGGCTTTAATAAGGAAGGACCAGTCTTAATTAATGTAATTCAAGCTAGAGAAGAATTAGGCTAATAAGTGCTGCACTTGGTGCTGGAGCATTAATGTGAACTGAACATTTATTTATGACTTTAAATCAAACTTTATAATTATTATGGGCTTGAACATTATTTATGTAAATGGGCTAGTACAATTAATTAAATAGCACATAGTTATCTTAATTATTTGTTTTAGCTTGTCTTGGGCTTCCTAGTGTTTAAAGGAAACAAAACTTTAATTTGTGTGAGTTTGTGATAGCAACCACGGATTAGGGTTTGCTACAGTACCCGTGGACTCGGTTTAGTATTTAAATACCCTTAACTTGTTATTTTAGACAATTGTTGATGAAATAAAAAGGCTACTAGAATTGTGAGCAATTCTTTTTGTGTTCTTGAATGAACTTCTAAACTTATCAAGAAAGCATTTCATTGTAGCGTTTAACCATCAAATCTAAGTTCTTGAAACGAGATTTCAATGGATTTAAATTTTGCCATACTTTTGGTTCTTGTCTTCTAAAGACATTGGATCAAGAGTTTTTACCTTCTTTGGCTTGAATTTAACATCTTGAAGTTCTAGATTTCAGATCAAATTGTGGGTTCAATAGTGTTTCACCTTACGGGTTCATATCAACCTTGTGATTTCATATCATTTGGTAATCATAGCTTCGGTTGTCTATTAAGTCTTCTATTTTTAATTTCTTGTTATCTTCATTTCAATTTCGTTCTTCATTTTAAATTATAGAGTAAACCTTAGGTCTTCATTTTAGATTTCGTAAACTCTAGGTCTTCAAATCAAATTTTGTTGGGGTTCTCTTTATTTCAGTTCTGAAAAATCAAAAAAGAAAAAAAGAAAAATAAAATAAAATAAAATAAAATAAAAAGTTGGAAAGCCAAAATCATTCTTAGTGTTATTTACTGATTTGTTCTTGTTCCTAGTGTCATTACTTGTTTAAGGTCTTTTGAATTCCATATTGCTTGTTTGCTTATTCTTGTTTCAAATTTTTGTTGAACTTCTGTTGGTTGAACCAATACATTGATTTATGGAATTGGTTGAGTTCAGCTAGTTCTTGAAGAACTTGAAAGTGAAAAAAAAGAGTGGTAAAAGGCAAGAGAGAGTAAGATCAGTTTTGAGAAAATGCCAAGAAGTGTGAAACACAAGTAAAATGTCATTCTATGAGTGTAAACATGTGAAGGAGTGTGTGAGTTTTTTTTTTCACTAATCTTACTCTTACAGGTTTTCAAATATGTCAAACGAGAGTGAAAACCAAGGGGTAGAGGCAGGTGGTGCATTCATAATGTAAGCCATGCACCAACAATTTGAGCGGCTAAACATCTTGTTTTATAACATCAAAGATAGATTGGATGCACAAGATGCTGCCATAGCCACTTTACAAAGAGGACAGCCGTAAGGTCCTAATGTTAGGAGGTAACATAGCGTGTTCATGACCCAATGGCCGAATATGATGATGAGGACGATCATGCATTTGAAGCTGAAATGGTAGAGGTAGACATAGAGGAGTTAAATGTTGAAGAGGACCTTAAAGAAACCTGGGGTCCGAGATAAGGTTGATGGGAGTATCAAAATGAAAATACCACCTTTCTAAGGTAGAAATGATCTTGAAGCTTATTTAGAGTGGGAAAAGAAGATTGAGTTGATCTTTGATTGCCATAACTATTTAGAGGAGAAAAAAGTAAAGCTAGCGGTGGTTGAGTTCAAGAACTATGCTATTGTATGATGGGATCAATTAGTGATCAGTAGAAGGAGGAATTATGAGTTACCTATTGATACTTGGGATGATTTAAAGGCTCTCATGAGGAGGAGATTCATATCTAGTCACCAGTATAGAGACCTTTTCCAAAGATTCCAAAGTCTTACACAAGGTTCAAAGAGTGTGGAGGACTATCACAAAAAGATGGAAGTTACTATGATTAGAGCTAACATTAAAGAGGATCAGAAAGCCATAATGGCAAGGTTTTTGAATTGTTTAAATTGGGACATAGCAATATAGTGGAGTATAACATTATGTGAAGTTAGAAGACATGGTGTACATGGCCATGAAGGTGGAAAGGCAATTAAAAAGAAAGGGGATAGCAAAGTACTCTTCAGTTTATACTTCTACATGGAAATCAAAATGGGGCAGCAATGATGCAAATGAAAAGGTTGCTTCCAAGTACAAGTCTGAGACATCTAAGTGCAAGGAAGATGACTCCAACAAGTATAAAGCTAAATCTGATTCCTAAGTCAATTGTAACCGTGACATTAAATGTTTCAAATGTTTGGGTTCATGACATATTGTTTCATAATGTCCAAACAAAAGGGTGATGATTATAAAAGACAATGGGAAAGTGAAGACTGCAAGTGAGGGAGATAGTGATGATATGCCATTTTTTGAAGATATTAATGGTGATGAAGAAAAGGCTTATGCTGAAAAGGGTGAACTTCTTATTGCTAGATGTGCTCTTAATGCACAAATTAAAGTGGATGAAACGAAGCAGCAAAGGGAAAACATATTTCATACTAGATGTTGTATTAACAGCAAGGTATGTAGTATGATCATCGATGGGGGAAGTTGCACTAATGTTGCTAATACTCTTGTTGAGAAATTGGGCTTGCCTTTCTTAAAATATCCGAGACCTTACAAGCTGCAATGGTTGAATAATTATGAGGAGATCAAGGTGAATAAGCAAGTCTTAGTGTCTTTCACAATTGTGAGGTATAGTGATGAAGTGTTTTGTGATGCTGGCCATATCTTGTTGGGAATGCCATAGTAATATAATAGAAAGGTGATGCATGATGGGTTTAGGAATAGGTACAGCTTTGTAAAAATGGCAAATCTATTACACTTGTTCCTTTATCCCCAAAGCAAATCTATGAAGATCAAATGAAATTACTAAGTGAGGTTGAGCAAAAAAGAAAGAGTGAGTTCAAAACTTCAAGTAAAAATGAGAGTGAAAAGAAAAAGAGTGAGAAGAAAAATAAAGTGGTGGCTGAAAATAATGGAAAAATAATAAGGCCACAAGAGAGAAAAGAATATGTTGAGAGAGTGGAAAAAACCAAAATGAGTTTTTATGCAAAATAGAGTGAGGTTAGGAGGGCATTCATGGTAAACCAGCCACTGATTTTGTTGATTTATAAGGAATCTTACATTAATATTGATGAAACTAACCAATCTCTTTCTTGTTTGGCTGTTTCTTTGTTGTAGGAGTTTGAAAATGTATTCTTTGAGGAAAGTCCTAGTGGGTTGCCACCCATTAGAGGCATTAAACATCAAATTAATTTTGTACCCAAAGCTGTTATCCCAAACTGACAGCCTATAAGAGTAATCCCAAGGAAACAAAGGAACTTTAAAGTTAAGTTTTGGAGTTTATGAGTAAAGGATATGTGACGGAAAATACGAGCCTATGTGCTGTACCAGTTCTATTGGTGCCTAAAAAAGATGGGACGTGGCATATATGCATTGATTGTCAAGTCATCAACAATATTATAGTAAAGTATCGTCATCCTATACATAAGTTAGATGATATGCTTGATGAGTTACAAGGATCTTGTATCTTTAGCAAGATTCATTTTAAGAGTGGATACCATAAAATAAGAATGAAAGAAGGTGATGAGTGGAAAACAACATTTAAGACTAAATATGGATTTTATGAATGGTTGGTTATGCCATTTGGTCTTACCAATGCACCTAGTACATTCATAGATTGATGAACCATGTGTTGCATACTTTCATTAGAAAATTTGTAGTTGTTTACTTTAATGATATTATAATGTATAGAAAGAGTTTAGATGATCATGTTGAGCATTTGAGATGTGTACTTGCTGTTTTAAGGAATGAAAAGTTATATGCTAACTTTAAGAAATGTACTTTTTGCATGGAGAAAATTGTTTTTCTTGGTTATGTTGTTAGTGCAAAAGGTATTAAAGTGGATGAAGAGAAAGTCAAGGCTATTAAAGAGTGGCCAACACCTAAAAGCATCACTGAGGCAAGAAGCTTTCATGGTTTAGCTAGCTTTTATGGACGTTTTGTTAAGGACTTTAGCATAATTACAGCACCACTCACTGAAATTGTTAAAAAGAATGTTGGATTTCATTGGGGCAATGATCAAGAGAATGTATTTGTTGTTATTAAAGAAAGGTTATTTCTACACTTATGTTAACATTACCTAACTTTAACAAAACTTTTGAGATTGAATGTGATGCCTCAAGGATAGGAATTGGAGCTATTTTGATGCAAGATATGCATCCCATAGAATTCTTTAGTGAGAAGTTGATAGGAGCAGCCTTGAATTACCTAATTTATGACAGGAAGCTCTATGCACTTGTTAGAACTTTAGAGACATGGCAGCACTATCTATGGCCTAAGTAATTTGTGATCCATACTGATCTTGAATTGTTGAAACATCTCAAAGGCCAAGGTAAGTTGAACAACAGGCATGCTAGATAGATGGAGTACATTAAGACTTTTCCTTATGCCATTCGATATAAGCAAGGTAAGGAAAACGTTGTTGCTGATGCTTTATCTTAAAGGTATGTGTTTCTTACTTCTTTGAGTGCCAAGATGCTTGAATTTAAATAAGTGAAAGATATGTATGCCAATGATACTAATTTTGCTAAAGTGTATATGGCATGTGATAAGGCAGCATTTGATAAGTTCTACAAGCATGATGGTTACTTGTTTAGGGAAAATAAGTTGTGTGCCTAACTATTCAATTTATGAAAAATTGGTGCGTGAGGCACATGGTGGGGGACTAATTGGACACTTTGGTGTTAAGAAAATCGTAGAGATCTTGCATGAACATTTCTTTTAGCTTAAAATGAAAAAAGATATCATTTGAATTTGTGACAGATGTATTACATGTAGAAAAGCCAAGTCTGAGGTTACGCTACATGAGTTGTATACACCCTTACCCGTTCTTAGTGAGCCGTGGGTAGACATATCTATGGACTTTTTTTTAGGGCTACCTAGGACAAAAAACGGTAAAGATTCTATTTTTGTGGTTGTGGACAGATTTAGTAAAATGGCACATTTCATTCCATATCATAAAATAGATAATGTCACATACATTACTGATTTGTTTTTTTGGGAAATAGTGCGACTCCATGGTTGCTAGAATTGTGAGTAATTCTTCTTGTGTTCTTGAATGAACTTCTGAACTTATCAAAGAAGCATTTCTTTGTGGTGTTCAACTATCAAATCTAAGTTCTTGAAACCAGATTTCAGTGGGTTTAGATTCTGCCATACTTTTAGCTCTTGTCTTCTAAAAACATTGGGTCAAGAGTTTTTATCTTCTTTAGCTTGAATTTAGCATTTTGGGGTTCTGGATTTCAAATCAGATTGTGGGTTTAATAGGTTTTCACCTTACGGGTTTATATCAACCTTGAGGATTCATATCACACCTTTCGCCTCCTCTTAAAAAATATTTGTCCCCAAATCATCACCTCTTGTTTAGAACGTCTTTACTTGGGAAAGCGGTCGCTCTGCATGTGTAACCTAACCCAATCTCTTAGTTTAAAGATAACCTTATTGCATCCCTTATTGGCTTACTTGGCATATTGCTTTGTTCGTCGTTTTACATGCTACTTCACTCTCTCATGAATCGTAATGTTGTTAATGGCTTAATAATTAACACACATCCTCTATATTCTATCCTTTTTAGGCACTAGTAGTATCGAAATTGTACAATAGCTCATGCTCTCTCTAATATACTTCCTCTCCATTAGCTTGTTGACTTACGGTTGAAGTTTCTTCATTTTATAAGGATTACTTTTATAGGCTAGTTGTTTTGGAATTACTGGACTGGGAACAAAATCAATTTGATGTTTAATTTCTCAAATTTGAGATAAGCTAGGGGCACTTCCTTGGGAATAACACCCTCGAATTCCTGCAAAAAAGAAACAACACTGCTCGACAAAAATTCAACAAAACCATTAGTATACAAAAAGGCCTCTTTTTACATGAGTACTATAAGGGGCAGTTGTGAAAGTAAAGTTCACTTGATCTCACTTTTTTTTGCCATGAAATTGGATTTTTCCTCTCTTGTACTCACCAAGGCAGCAACTCTCTTTTTTTCCCTCATCTCATTTTCTTTTATCTCAGCTTCAATCTCTCTCTTTTTTTCTTTTCTCTTTTCACTTGCTTTTTGTGTCTTTAGTTGGTCTTCGAGAACTTATTTTGGGGTTAATGATACAAGTGATATAGGCTATTTTTAATGATAAAAGAGTACCTATTGGTGAAACCGTCATGTGTGACTCGCCAATCGTACTGTTACGGTCTTCCCAACAAAATGTGACATGTATTTATAGGTACCACATCGTAAAGCACCTCATCCTCATACTTGCCAATGGAAAACGCCACCAACACCTATTTTGTTACCTTAATTTCTTTGCTATTATTTAGCCACAGAAGGTGGTGCTATTGTGGATGCTTTATGGTAGATAAAGCTAATTTCTCCATTAATTGAGTACTGGTCACGTTGGTGCAACTTACACCATCAATTATAAAGTTGCAAATTTTGTTATTTACGAAACACTAAGTGTGAAACAAGTTTTTCCGCTAATTATTTTCTTCTTCCTTAACATGTACGCTAAGAGCTTATCTTGCTATTAATGATTCTCCTTCCACAACACATTACCCTTTATAGGCATCTTCAAGAGATGACATATCATCTATTTTATCTTCTTGTTCATCTTTTGACTCAACCTCCCCTTAAGCATTGATCACCGTCACCTTTTTGTTCGAGCATTGGCTAGCTATATGACCTCTGTGATGGAATCCAAGATGCTCCATAAGTTGTTCAGGATCCGTTGCATGTTTTGGATAGGCCTATTACGAGGTCATGTGCAAAGAAAATCAAAGAGGCAATGAATGGGCTTGTTTAAAGGGCCATGAATAAAACCATGCATAGACTTCAGTTAAAAGGCTTTATATCATAGAAGATAGGCTTGTGAAATGAAGAACTAGTCTTGGCGTATGTTCTACAAGTTATTGAAGCCCAAGTCTAAGAGTGAAGACATGAAGGCATATGCGGCCACATTGTATTCTACACATGAGCTTGATGTAATTTTATTTAATTATTTTAGTTTATATTATTGTTATATTAATAGGCTGGTACAATTAATTAAATAGCCCATAGCTATTTTTATTATTTGTTTTAGCTTGTTTTAGAGTTTCTTAGTGTTTAAAGGAAACAAGGGTTTGAGATTTTAGGAGTACTAGTTCAACTAGGACATGCATTCTTATTAATCGAGTTCTATTTCAAGTAGAAATTCATTTCTATTAATAGAGTCCTAGTTTAACTAGGATATGCATTCCTATTAGTATGAGGGTAGTATTAGAATTTTATTATTTAAACAACTTTAGGATGTTATTTTGCAACAACTCTTGATGAATAAAATTTTGAAACTATGTGAAAATTTCTAAGTAATTTTTCTTAAGTTCTTACGTGAACTTAGACTTGTCAAAGGTTTTGCAATCCTTTATGGTGTCATATCTTTGCAACCTAGGTTCTTGAGACGAGTTCCTCAACAGCTTTAGGGTTTATAATCTAATCATATTTGCTTTCCGGGTTAAGACTCACTTGGTCATGGGTTTTTAGGCTACTTTCCCTATGGGTTTACATCAATTGGTAGAGATTTTATTTTTGTGGTCATAGATAGGTTTAGCAAAATGATGCATTTCATTGCATGCCATAAGACTAACAATGCTACAAACATTGTTGATCTATTTTTTAAGGAGATTGTTCATTTACATGGAGTGCCTAGGACTATTGTTTCAGATAGGATTGTTAAGTTCCTTAGCTACTTTTGGAAAGTATTGTGGGGTAAGTTAGGTATTAAACTTTTATTTTCTACTACTTGTCATCCACAAACCGATGGTTAAACAGAGGTAGTTAATAGGACTTTATCTCGACTTTTGCGCACTGTTATTAATTAGAATTTAAAGTCTTGGGAAGAATATTTGCCATTCATTGAGTTTGCATATAATAGGAGTCTTCATTCTACTACTTCACTTTCTCCTTTTAAGATTGTTTATGGATTTAACCCACTAACACCTTTGAATTTGATTCCTTTACCGATTGATGAGTGTGCTAGTTTATATGGGAAAAAGAAAGCTAAACTTGTAAAATCCATTCATGAGAAAGCATGGCTTCATATTTAGAAGAGGAATGAATATTATGCATCTCAAGCTAACAATAGAAGGTGTCGTGTGACATTTGAGCTAGGAGATTGGGTTTAGGTACACATGCGTGAGGAGCGATTTCTGAATCAATGACAATGCCTACAAAGTGGATCTTCCAAGTAAGTATAATATTATTGCTACTTTCAATATTTCTGAATTAACTTTGTTTGATGCAGATTCGAGGACAAATCCTTTTGATGAGAGGGGGAATGATGGAATCTAAGATGCTTCACAAGTTGTTCAGGATCCATTGTATGTTTCGGATGGGCCTATTACGAGGTCACATGCAAAGAAAATCAAAGAGGTAATGAATGAGCTTAGTCAAAGAACCATGATTGAAACCACACATAAATAACAAACAAAGGGCTCTACATCATGGAAGATAGGCTTGCGGGATAAAGAACTAGTCTTAGTGTATGTGTTACAAGTCATTGAAGCTCAAGTCCAAGAGTGAATACATGAAGGCATATGCGGCCACATTGCATTCTACATGTAAGTTTGATGTAATTTTATTTAGTAACTAGCTGACCCCAAATCATTTTTCAAAAGTAGCTAAGGAACTTAACATCTTTATCTAAAATGATAATCCTAAATACTCCATGTAGTTGCACAATCTCCTTAAACAATAGATCAACAATGTTTGTAACATCGTCAGTCTTATGGCATACAATGAAATGTGCCATTTTGCTAAACCTATCTACGACAAAAAAAATAGAATTTCTACCCCTCTTAGTTCTCGACAACCCCAACACAAAGCCCATTGATATGTCAACCCAAGGTGCCGTAGGAATTGGCAAAAGAGTATATAATCCTTGAGGTAAAGCCTAGATTTGGCCTTTCTACATGCAATGCAACAATCATAAATGCGAATCACATCCTTTTTCATCCCAGGCCAATAAAAATATTCATGCAATATGTCTAAAGTCTTCTTAACACCAAAATGTTTTATTAAACTACTAGAATGTGCCTCTTACATAAGTAACTCTCTCATAAAATAATTTGATACACACAACTTAGTTTCCTTAAACAAATACCCATCATGCTTATAAAATTTATCATATGCACCCATATTACACGCCAAATATATATCAAAGAAATTAGAATCAGTGGCATACAATTCTTTGACAAACTCGAAACCAAGAAATTTTGAACTCGAAGAGGTAAGAAGTACATACCTACGAGACAACTCATCAACAACAATATTTTTATTATCTTGCTTATAACGAATCATATAAAAAAAACTCTCAACGAACTCAATCCATTTCTCATGATGTTTGCTTAGCTTACCTTGGTTCTTGAAGTGCTTCAATGATCATGATCGGTGTGAATCACGAACTCCTTTGACCATAGGTAATGTTGCCAAGTCTCTAATGCTTGAATCAGTGCGTAAAGCTCTTTATCAAAGGTAGGATATCACAACGATGCTCCACTCAATTTCTCACCAAAGTAAGCAATTGGCTACTTCTCTTGCATTAAAACGGTTCCAATGCCTATTCTTGAAACATTACACTCAAGCACAAACATTTTATCAAAGTTAGGTAATGTCAAAACTGAAGTAGAGCATAACCTATCCTTAAACGTTTGAAACGCATTTTTTTCTCTTTCGTCTAATTAAAATTAACATATTTTTTAATAATCTCGGTGAGTGGTGTGGCAATGGTACTAAAATCTCTTACAAAACGCATATAAAAACTAGCTAAACCATAGAAGTTGGCCACTCCTTAATAACCCTAACTTTATCTTCGTCAACCTCAATACCATTCACACTAACTATATACCTAAGAAATACAACTCGTTCCTTGCAAAATATATACTTCTTAAAACTTCTCTTTCCGTAAAACATCAAGCGCACACTTTAAATGCTCTACATGATCATCTAAACACTTGTTATATATTAAAATGTCATCAAAATATACAACCACAAATTTACCTAAAAATGTACGCAAAACATGATTCATCAATTTCATAAAAGTAATAGGTGCATTAGTAAGTCTAAAAGGCATAACTAACCACTCATATAACCCATACCTGGTTTTAAATGCAGTTCTTCACTCATCTCCCTCTTTTATGTGAATTTGATGATATCCACCTTTTAAATTATTTTTTTGAAAATAATGTGGCACTATGCAACTCATCAAGCATATCATTTAACCTATAAATGTGATAGCGATACTTTATCGTTATAATGTGGCACCATGCAACTCATCAAGCAGTTTCTCACTCTTTTTCTTTCCACTCTTGGTTTCTCTCACCTTTGTGCTTATGGATTTTTTAGTTTCACTCCTTTTTTTTCTCTTGGAACTCTCAGCCTCACTCTTTAATTTAACTTGATCATCGAACACTTGTTTTGGAGAATGATGAACTCCAAGATGGTCCACAAGTTGACCAAGTTATTCAATATCCAGTGCATTTTCTAGATGGATTTATTACGAGGTCACGTGCAAAGAAAATCAAAGAGGCAATGAATGGGCTTGTTCAAAAGACTATGACTGAAACCATATATGGACGACAAATAAAGAGCTCTACATTATAGAAGATAGGCTTGCGAAATGAAGAACCAGCCTAGTGTATGTGTTACAAGTCATTGAAGCACAAGTTTAAGAGTGAAGACATGAAGACATATGCGGTAACATTGTACTTTACATGTGGGCTTAATGTAATTTTATTTAATTATTTTAGTCTATATTATTATTATGTTAATTGGTTGGTACAATTAATTAAATAGTTCATATTTATTTTTAATTTTTTGTTTTAGGGTTTCATAATGTTTAAAAAGGAAACAATGCATTAAGTTATGTGGGCTTTGCTTCAGTATCCGCGAACTAAGTGTTTAGTATTTAAATAAATTAAACATGTTATTTGGCAGTAACTCTTGATAAATAAAATTCTGAAACTTTGTGTGAATTTGAGAGTAATTTTTCTTGAATTCTTGCGTAAACTTAGACTTATCAAAGGTTTTGCAATCCTTTGTGATGTCATCTCTTTGCAACTTATGTTCTTGAGACAAGTTCTTTAACGGGTCTAGGGTTCATAATCTGATTATCATATTGGCTTTTCGGGTTAAGATTCACTTGTTCATGGGTTTTTAGGCTACTTCTCCTACGGGTTCACATTAGTTAGTATTAAAGCTTAACTCCAAGATTAAGTTATTCTATCATCTGTTTTTAATTCTATGTTCATCGAGTCAAAATAAAAATAAAAAATATATATCTAAATATGATATATTCGGCCTTAATGCACTAACATTCAAGGGTTTGAATATATTGTTTTTAGTTTATCTTACTTGTTAAGTCATTAAATCAAAAAAAAAAAAAAAACAGTTTTGTAATTTTTTTTTCTTTTAATCACCTTGTTTCTTGCGTGTCTTTCTTGTTTCTTATGTGTTCTTATGTCTTGTTGGCATTTTCCTTGCTGATTTAATGTTCTTAGGTGATCTTATCTAATTCTTTTGTTTAATTTTTTTTAAAAAAAAAAAAGCAAAATTTTCGTACATAAATAAGGTAATCTCTTTGTTCCTTGTAAAAGTTGTTTATTTGGCCACCAATAAAAGAATTATTAACCTAATCCACTTAGAAAAGATTCCTACTTTTCGGCCAAAGTACTAAATTTTCAGTTTTCCTTGTTGCATTTTAATTCTTTGCTTGGATTAAGTTAAAAAAAAACTAGAATACGACAAGCAACACAAGGATAAATTTTGAATTTTATTAAATTTGGTGATTAAACTTCTGCATTATTTTCTTTTCTTGTGTTTTCCTTGATTGAGTCTAGAATTTAATCTTGTATTGTTGTTGTCTATTCTTATTCCTTGTTTCCTAAATTTAATTTCTTGATGGGATAAAACTTAGGGTTCTTATCTACGATTGAGTCTTTTAGTTCTTAAAGAATTTGAAAGAGGAATTTTGAGTGGTAAAAGGCAAGAGTGTGTAAGCACAATATCCAAAAAAAACCTAATTGAATGTAAATATGAGTGTAGTGACAACGTCAAGTACAAATACATGAGATTGAGAGTTTATTTTCAATGTTTAAAGAAGTTGCTGCAACACATAGTACCAACGAATCAGCTCAAAACGAAGAGATCCCAACATTTACAATGCAAGCCATATTTTAGCGGTTTGAGCGATTAGATACGATGTCTAAGAAAATGGGTGATAACATAGAGAAACAAATGATGAACATTATGCACAAGATGGATAGACATGAGAGAGTATTGGCTAATGTACAAATGGGGCAGCCTAATCAAGTACAAAATTAGAATTTACAACCTTGGTGTAGGTAGTTACATTTAAATGAGTTTGAAGTCAAGAATGAGTGGGATGATGGTGATTTTGATGAGTATGGGCATGGACCAACTATGGGTAGATTTCAACCAAGGGTTGGAAGACATGATGATGAGTTCGAAGTGGTTTTAGAAAGAGATATAAAGTCGATGAGGACTTGAGTAAGATTAAGATGATGGTTCTCTCATTTCAAGATAGGAGTGATCTTGAGGCATATCTTAAGTGGGAGAAGAAGATGGAGTTAATTTTTTAGTGTCATAACTATTACAAGTATAAGAAAGTGAAGTTAGCCATAGTTGAATTTATAGATTATGCAATTAATTGATGGGAACAGTTAGTGACTAATTGGAGGAGAAATTATGAAAGATTCAATGAAACTTAGGCTGAGTAGATGTCTATCATGCGAAAGAGATTCGTACCGAGTCATTACTTTAAGGATCTTTATCAAAAACTCCAAGGGCTTATACAAGGTTATAGGAGTGTAGAAGGCTATCATAAAGAGATAGAATTAACAATGATGAGAACTATTGTGGAAGAAAATAAAGAAGTCACTATGACACAATTTTTGAGTAGTTTGAATAGAAAGATTGTGAATATAGTGAAAATTTAGTACTGTGTGAAATTAGAAGACACGGTACACATGATTATGAAGGTGGAGAGGTAGTTAAAGAAGAAAGGGGCAGTAGAGTACACTTCAGGTTTAAGTACACCTTGGAAACCAAAATGGAATAATAGTGGTAAAAGAGATGGGGCTACTCATAAGCTCAAATTCGAGCCACCTAAATGGAAGTAAAGATTCGACCATCAAGCCTAAGCCAAAAAGTGAATCTTAACTTAGCATGAACCGAGACATCAAATGTTTCAAATGTTTAGAAACGGGCCACATTGCTTCTCAATGTCTAAATAAAAGAGTTATGATAATGAGGGATGATGGTGAAGTGGTAACCGTAAGTGAGAGTGAAGATGATGAGATGGCAGAGTTGGAGGATGCTAATGATCATGAGAATATTGTGTTAAAGGCTGATTGGAACTCTTGTTGCTTGGCGTGCATTAAGTGCACAAGTTAAAATTGATGATATGAAGCAGCAAAGGGAGAACATATTTCATACGCGTTGCTTCTTTAACAACGAGGTATGCAGTATGATCGTTGACTATGGGAATTGTACCAATGTGGTAAGTGCTATTTTGGTAGAGAAGTTAGGGTTACCCTTACTTAAACCTCTCAAGCCCTATAAATTACTTTGGTTGAATGATTGTAGAGAGATTAAAGTAAAGAAGCAGACGTTGGTTACTTTTTCGATTGAGAAGTTCAATGATAAGATGTTATGTGACATAGTTCCTATGTATGCTAGTAACTTGTTGTTAGGAAGATCATGACAATTCAATCAAAAAATAACTCATGATGGTCGTACGAATTGGTATAGCTTTGTTAAGAATGTTTTTTTGTAACAACTCTTGATGAATAACTTTCAAAATTTTTGTGTGAACTTGTGAGTAATTCTCCTTGAGTTCTTACATGAATTTGGACTTATCAAAGGCTTTGAAATCTTTTATAACGTCATCTCTTTACAACCTAATTTTTAAAAATGAGTTCCTTAAAAGATTTAAGGTTCGTAATTTGATCATATTGACTTTTTGAGTTATGATTCACTTGTTCGTATGTTTTTAGGTTACTTTGCCAACAGGTTCACATCATGTACCTCTTTGGTTAAGTTTTCTTCTTGATTGTGTGACATATTTAGAATCTGCAAAAACAGGATTCGAGACCTCACAAGCACTACAAGTGTTTCACTCAAATAATTTTCAACTCTCTGGAATTGCAACATATTGATTTCATGATTTGAGGTATCGGTCTAGTTTGTTCCGTAAATATTTTGCAATTCTCTAAACAGGATATGTATCGATTTTCTTGAACTTAGGTATCGATCTGGTCTGCTGATAAGTGCCGAGTTTTGCATATTTTCCTATTAATTTCTCTTCATTTCTTAGCTAGTTTCTTGAAATTCTTAATCTTAATTATTTATTTTTATGTTTTGTAGGATTCTTAGAGACAAACCACCAAAAAGAGAAGAAAAGCTATATTTCAATGTAAAAAAAATTCAACTTACAAAATTTAGAATTTTAGAAGGAATCAAGGACATCAAATATAGTAAAAGAGATGTGCACATAAGGTTTAATGGGCTGAATTATTTTGGGCTCCAAAAATTAAATAGAATAAATAAGTCAATTAAATTATGGTGATTAATTAGATTGATTTTAGGCTGAGTTTATTATTTTGGGCTCATTTAATATTATTTGAGAGGGCTAAATTACTATTTATATGAATAGTAATTTGCACTTGTATTTAATATGTTTTGAGTCCTATTTGAATTAGGAAAATCAATATTAGTCTAATTAGGAAATCTAACCCTAATCACTCATAGAACCCTTTTAAAACAAGAATAAGTAGGGCTTTATAAAAGGAGCACAACTTAAAGATTTTTGGAAAAAAAAAATTTCTTTGAAAGCCGTAGCAGCGACAAATTCCAAAATTGAAGATTACAAACCACACAACGGAATTTCAAGAAAGGTGCCGTAAAAGTCAGAATTCAAGAACAAGAATTAAGTCTTTTGATCTTTATTCTTTTTATGATGTTCTTTTATAATTGTTTCTTCTATGAATCTTGTGATTACTAATTTAAGGATGAGTGACTAATTTTCTTTTTGGTTAGGAATGGTTTTAAAACCCTAGACATGATTTTATTTCATTAATTCTATAATATCTTTCATATATATATATATATATTTTAAAGATGTTTATATTCTACCGTTTGAATGTCATGAATTATTTTTTTGTTTATTTAGGATGGCCAAGTAGATAGACTTGATTTTGATTCCATCGCTAGTCTAATGTCGTCGATCCGTAATTGTCAAGATTCCGAGACAGGAGTAGTAATTGTAGTTAAGGATTGTGGGATGCGTTCTGGTAATTGCATGTAGAATATAACACAAGTTAAATAAACTGAGCTTATGTGTTTATTACTTGGAACAACTTATCTTTCTCGTTCTTAATACTTTTGTTAAATTAAATATAGAGAGCTTATTTTAGGTTGTTTAATGGTTAGGGAATAAGTGGAGAGCCTGTTTTGCTTAACGACGTAATAAGGAAATATCAAAATAATCGAGCTTATAATATTTTATGGCTGTTATTTTTAAAAGAATATGAAAATTATTCTAACTATTTTACTTCATGTCTAGTGGTGGCAAATGATTTCTTAACCATTATATCTCATTATATTTTATTTGTTTTTCTTTAAATCTGGTTGTTATTTTTCAGTTTTGTTGAGTTGTCTTCTTTTATTTTATTTACATATTGAATAATACACCTCACCACCCCTTTTCGTATGCGTGTCTTATTTAGAGTAATTTTAATTCGTTTGTGTCAATAATGTTTAAATTAAGAGCAATCTTCTGCGGATATAACCCTTGTTTATTACTATATTTAATAACGATATTATATATTGCAAGGATTTAATTTAGTGTGTTTCTGAGTGTATCAATTTTTGGCGCCAATGTCGGGGATTGTTTATTTTAATTTATTTGTTATTCTTTTTTATGTTTTTTTTGTTTTTTTTTTGATAATTTAATATTGAGTATAATTAAATTTTTTTTATTTTGCATGTTCGAGCTCACCGAAGAGGAAGTAAATCAAAATCGACTTCAAAAGATCTTGGAATTCACAGCAGTTTATCGCCAATCAAAAGAGGAACTTTTGAGTCGAGCACGACATACACCTCTTCCAAGTGACTCTTTAGATTAATTTGTACAAGAAGAGATGGCAGTGAACAATCGAACACTTAAGGAGTTGGCAGCACCAATTTTGGACCAACAGCCCCTTTGCATTGAATTTATACAAATCGAGGCTTTGTTTAAGCTCAAATCTAGGATGATATATCTCTTGCCGACTTTCCATGGTTTTGCAAGTGAAGATCTAAACAAGCATCTCAAGGAGTTCCATGTAGTGTGTTCAAGCATGAAGCCAACTAGTGTATTTGAAGAGCAAGTGAAACTGAAAGCTTTTCTGTTTTCCTTAACGGATAATGCAAAGGAGTGTCTCTATTACCTACCATCCAACACCATTAATACATGGAATGAGATGAAGAAACTTTTTCTTGAGAAGTATTTTCCTATATCGAAGGCCACAAACATTCGAAAAGAAATATGTGGTATTCGACAATAAAATGGAGAAAGTTTGTACGAATATTGAGAGCGATTTAGGAAGTTGTGTGCATCATGCCCTTGTCATCAAATCAATGAACAACTCTTAATTCAGTATTTTTATGAAGGATTAATGCCAATGGAAAGGAGGTATGATAGATGCCACAAGCGAAGTAGCATTAGTTGATAAGACACCAATGGCTACGAGGGCATTGATCTCTAATGTTGCCGCTAATTCTCAACAATTTAACAATCGATCAGAGCAACCACCACATAAAGTAAATGAGGTTGAGGTTACATCAAACAGTGAGCAACAAATTGCTAATCTTATTTCACCCGTTCAAAATATGGCAATGGTTAACATTTAACAATTGAAGGTGTGTGGAGTATGCTCTAGATTGATCATCCAACTTACATGTGTCCATCTCTACAAACGGGACATTTAGAGCAAGCTAACGCTTTAGGAGGTTTTCAAAGGCAACAGATGTTTCCAAGGAAAAATTATGATCCATTCTCCAACACTTACAATGTTGGATGGAGGAATCATCCTAATTTTAATTAGGGGTGAACATAGGTTCCGGGTCAACCCGGAACCTTGTGGAACTGGACCGGCCGGTTCGGTTCTTGAACCGGAACCGATTTGTTTCGGTTCGGTTC
>JAXCLQ010000011.1:9817207-9849915 GCA_035584115.1 Cedrela odorata
ATATATACACATTTGGGCTTGGATTGGGCTTGCATAATTGGGTTTGGGCCTAATGAAATAAATTAGGCCCAATACATGTATATAATAATATATGTTAAGCCCATTACATATACTTTACTAACCTAAGCCCAAAACATATATATATACATATATTATTAGTCCACTTAGATTATATTTTAATTCATAATCCAAAATTCCACAATAACCTTGTTAACTATAAAAATTCTCATTTATACCCTTCATGTCTGCTACATATTCCAGATTTATGAAAATAAACGTATACATCTACAAAAGAAATCACAAGTGTTTCAAAATATTAATTAATTTAATTAATAAAAATGCATAGATGGCTTAGATTACTTTAATCAAATCCAATGGCTCTCCTTTTTCCACCCAATTTCCATCAATTATTAATTAATTCTAATTAGTTAAACATATGGATGGTTAAGATTAATTTCACAAATCCAATGGACCATATTTAGCCACCTCATTTTCTACTAACATGGCTCATGTTTATCCTTTTACAAAATATGCTTAGAATTGTGCCAAGTAGATGGTTTAGATGTTGGTTAGAGTGTCAAATGGGCCATATATGAGTTATCAGCCTTTCTTACTTCTTTAATTTGATTTTTATCAAGGTCTACCAAAATCTACTTCTGAGTGGTTATAAGTGTGACCAGCCGTCCCGAAGACTTCTGACTCAAGGCATCAGTCACTGCATTTGCTTTCCAGGATGATAATTAATTATACAATCATAGTCCTTCACTAATTCCAACCATTTCCTTTGTCTTAAGTTTAATTTTTTCTAAGTAAACAAATACTTCAAGTTTTTATGATATGTAAAAATATGACATGTTTGCCCATACAAATAATGCCTCCAAATATTTAGAGCAAAAATCACTACTGCTAATTCTAAATCATGAGTAGGGTAGTTTTGCTTATGATCCTTAAGCTACTTAGAAGCATATACTACAACCTTTCCATGTTGCATCAATACACAACCTAGACCTTTCCTCGAGGCATCACCATATATCACATATCCTCCACCACTAGATGGAATTGTCAAAACCTGTGCCGTCACCAGACGATTCTTAAACTCTTGAAAACTTCTTTCACATTCCTCACTCTATACAAATTTTGTATCTTTCCGAGTTAGCTTTGTCAAGGGAGAAGCCAACCTAACAAAACCTTCCACAAATCTCCGGTAATATCCCGCTAAACCCAAGAAACCTTTTACTTCCATGACCGTTGAGGGTCTTTCCCAATTAACTATTGTTTCAACTTTAGCTGGATCAATAGATATTCCATCCTTGTTTACCACATGCCCCAAAAACACCACTTGTTTATGCTAGAATTCACATTTTTTAAACTTAACATACAACTTATTTTCCCTAAGGGTTTAAAGCACTATCTTCAAGTGTTCCTTATGGTCATCATCACTCTTTGAATACACTAATATATCATAAATAAATACAATTACAAATTGATCTAAATATGGCTGAAACACCCTATTCATTAAATCTATAAAGATGGCTGGGGCATTTGTTTACCCAAAAGGCATTACTAAAAATTCATAATGTTTATACTGAGTACAAAAAGTAATCTTTGACACAGCCTCATTCTTAACTCCGATCTGGTAATATCCCGATCTCAAATCAAGTTTGGAAAATATACTCGCTCCTTGCAACTGGTCAAACAAATCATCAATTAGAGACAAAGAATACTTATTTTTTATTGTGGCTTGATTCAATCTCCTATAATTAATATAGAATCATAGGTTGCCATCTTTCTTCTTAACAAACAACACCGAAGCACTCTAAGGTGAAATGCTAGGGCATACAAAACCTTTATCTAACAATTCCTACAGTTGACTTTTTAATTCTTTTAATTCCACAGAGGTCATTCTATATGGTGCTATAGAAATGGGCGATGTACACAATGCTAACTCAATACCAAACTCAATCACCTTTTCAGGAAGTAACCTGAGCAAATCCTCTGGAAACACATCTCAAAATTTTGAGACTATAGGAATATCCTCCACACACTTCAGTCTCACCCCCCTTAACCATATAGGCTAAGAAACCTTCACACCCTTTTTCTAATAACTTAGTGGCAGTAATTACACTTATCAACTTTTGACACACCACTGATCGTCTCCCCCTAAAACTGAATTCTGGTTGACCCAGAATATTAAACACTACTTCTTTAGTAAAATAGTTTATTACCACATGATAAACAACTAGTCAATCTATTCCTTGAATAACATCAAAATCACACATCTCAAGAGGAAATGAATCTACAATAAATTTTCACTCCCCCATACTAATTTTATAGGCTTTGTAAACTCGTTGTATCATCACACTTTCACCCATAGGTGTGGCAACAAACATAACATACTTCAAAAATTCATGAGGTTTATCAGAAAAACAACTAAATGCACACGACACAAAGGAATGAGTAGCACCCAGATCAACCATATAACTGTCCCAACTGCGGTGTACTCACTTAGGGCGCCTCTTAATAGGTTTATCCTTAGGCTATTTACTTGTAGCTACAATTATAACAAACTTGGCCCTCTTGGCTATATCACCACACAATCAATGTATAAATCCAAGAACACAATCATTTATAACACATCATTTTCAACAACATTATAAGGATTACATTCTCAATATCAGACTTGGCTTCATGGCCAAACACATATTTATTCAATCCATAGGCCATTCATATCTTAAGCCCACTGGGTTTTACTCGCTAATTATCAGTGCTTAATATCACATATGCATAATATAATGAATTCCAAAATTCTAATTAATTATAACATGTACTAAATGTGATGTTCGTGAATAATATGTCTACAATTCTTTAGTTTGACACACATTATTTTACAAGGCTTAACTTATGAGGCCATTTATCCGATTTCTAACAACGAAACCTCATGGCCGTAAATATTTTAAATTTGCATATATTTTCATTACAATACTTCAATCACACCACTTAATACTATTTAACATTTCTTACGTGAATTATTGAAATCCCCAAATTCTCATTTTTGTCTAAACGGATACATTTATTCCCAACGACGTTCAACGCTTATTTATAATATCATATAGTTTCAATTAGCACAAATCAACACAAACAAATTTTCTATACGAAAACCAACTTAAATTTTAGATGAACAATAACCTTTTATCCCAATATGTTTACAAATCATGAAATCAAACTTATAACGAGTTATTAGACTTATTGGTACTCTGTGGAAACTCTTAAAAACTTTGAATCTCCGTTTAAACACAAAAGGCCCAAATTCCACTTCAAAACCCAAATTTCTTCTTTGCTATTTCTCACATTTTCTAGCCCAAAATTAGTACTAATATAAAAAGGAGAGGACAGGTGATCATTTAGTGGTAGAAATTTGATAGAAAATTGGAGGAATTTAATAAATCAAAGAGATAGAGAGGGAAGAGAGAGAGAAGGGGTTTTAGAGAGAAAGAGATGAGAGTTTTAGTGTTTTAGAAAGAGAGAGAAGCATAAAGAACTATTAGGGCAATGGGTATATATAGAAAAAGGGACAAAAGAACAAAATGCCCTTAAAAATCTTTAAAAATTTTTTGAAATGCCCAAATTCGTTGCAAACCGATCGACCGGTTGCTCTTCTTCACCTTGACACCGCTATTGTTCGTTTACCAGTTGCTACAATACCACTACAGTAACTCGGTTTTTGTTGTTTAAAAATTTTACAATTTGATCCATGAAAACCTTGCAGTTTCGTCCATTTTTCAATTTTTGAAAAATACGAATAAGTCCGTATTCCAGGTTTCAAAAATACATCTTTAAGTGTATTATGAATGTGTTGAAACTATACTTTTACATAAAATAATTGAGCTCACAAACATTACACAATTACACACATACAAGCTTATTTTCTAAGATTTAAAAATGAATACCTTTAACTTGTTTTTTGATTCTTTAAATTGAATCATTAATACTTCCTTATTCATTTGCTTGATTTAATTAATATATTTGTTATCATCAAAACACGAGTTTATGAGTCTGTGTGACACTAAGGTCAACAAATAATTATACCTTCCATGACCGAATTTTAAATCTTAATGCCATGTCTTTCTTCTAAGATTATTCATTTATATTCTTAAAAGAAGCTTTCTATACTCTGATATTCATTTCTTGGAGTTTATAATACAATTAAATTCAGTGAGTAAATAAAATACATACATATATACATACATGCACACGTATTTTCAAATCATGGTATTGGGATTACTCTTCAACTTATGCATAAATATATATATATATATATATACAAGTTCGTTGAAATCAAATAACTATAAAACAATTCATAGGTTTGCATTTAGTTTAAACAACAAAACTGGGTTGGCCATACTTTCTCGACTACTGCCTTGGCTAAGGTAATATCGAAACCATCAATGAGCTTTTCATGTAATAAAACCACATGCAATTGAGTTCGTAAATTAGAACAACAATTTTTCATTCTTTATAAAATCATTTATTTTCTGTAAAGCATATATATATAAAATCATACCTATCTCATTGATGTTGGCCTCAAGTAGTTGCTTGGTGACAGGAGTGACTGCCCTCATCATAATCGTCAAATCTAAGATATCCATATCAAGCCGCTAAGACTTTTCATAAGGTATCTATAATCGCACATACATGCACAGTACACAGTGGACTTGTCGTGACCTTCCCCTCATATACCAGCCTTACTGCGGCTCCATTCACCTCTACGGCCTCTCATAGGTTCGTTCATAGACTATCTCCTTATATATACTGTCAATAAATTAGCCCACTAGCTATACAACAATATTTGGCCTTACCAGCCTCATGACCAATATACATGCATAAAAACAAATTAATTTCAATCAATGATTTCAAATCATATAAACAAATCAGGCCCCCCAAGCAATCTCAACATATATATTTATCATAAATTTTTAACAGTAGACCATATATAAATATTTTCCAATATCAATATAAAGCAAGAAACACATTTATTTCAAGTTCCATTTTAACAATAAATATAACACGCATATATTTACATACTCATATATGTATAAATTTACTCACAATAAAGTAAGGAAAACCACTCCCACTAGGTCTTTCTTCTAAGTTCTCGGTGCCTAATACCACATATACATTATATAATGAATTCTACGATTTCAAATAATTTAACATATATGTATTAAATGTAATGTTCATGGAAAATATGTTTAGAATTCCTTAGTTGACATATATCACATTACGAGGCTTACTAATAGGTTCTATTTATTCAATTTTCAACAACAAAATCTCATGGCTATAAACATTCCAATTTCTCATTTATGTCTAAAACGAATATTCATATTTCAAACGATATTCAACGCATATTTACCATCATATACTTCTAATTATCACAATTCAACACAAAACTATATTTCCTACTCGAAATCAAATGGAAATTTTTGAATGAACAATAAACCCCTAAACTCCAAATGTTAAAAATCTTAAAATCAAATCTATAATGGGTTAATAGGCTTACCAATAATTTGTAGAATCTCTTCAAAATATTGAATTGCTGTTTAAAAGAAAAAACCTTAATTTCTCCTCGAAACTCAAATTTCTTCCTTGCTCCTCCTCGCCTTTTCTAGTCCAAAATTGGTACTAATTCAAAGAAGAGAGAATGGGTAATCATTTGGTAATGAAAATTTGTAAGAAAATGGAAGGAATTTGAAGAAATCTAAGAGAAATAGAGAGAGAGAGAGAGAGAGAGAGAGAGAGAAAGAATGAATTTTAAAGAGAGAAGAAGTGAAAATTAGATTTTTAGAGAGATGAGAAGAATGAAAAACTGTTAGGGTCATCAATTTATATATAAAATGGGCTAAAAGACCAAAATGCCCTTAAAAAATTTTAAAAATTTCTAAAAATATCTAGATTTTGCTTCGAACCAATAGACCATTTGCTGAATCAGTTAACCGGTTTCGTTTTCACCTATGGTAACTTATGCCGATCGATCAGTTCACCGATCTGGTAGATCGTTTTGGGTTTCTCTCTCTACCAGTTGACCTATTCCACTATCCGATCGACTAGTTCCCTTTTACATTTTGTCGGTCAACTAGTTCCCTTTTCCATCATGCTGGTCGACTAGTTCCTCATTTACACCTATCTAGTTAACCAGTTCCCACATTTGGTCGATCGATTCCACTTTTTCCAGTTTTCTATTCTTTCGGACTACCGATTCCCTCACCTGGTCGATGGATTCCATGTTTTTGTGGGTCCAAAAACTCTAAAATTTTAAAATCGATCAACTCTCAATCGATCAACTCTAAGAACTCTAAAATTTTAAGCTAAAACATGTTATTCAAAAGAACTAATTTTATTTTCTTTATGAGGCTTCGCCCCTTGCACCCTCATAAGGGTGCTGCCCCTTTACCCTGCTCGTTAACTGGCTTGCGAGATCACTAAATATGTAAGTGTTGGGCAATATACTGAAATCCACTATATGTTAAATCCAAATTTCTTAATTCACTCCTTATACTTATATCATTAAACTAACTTAAATTCACCTAAACTTCATTAATGTATCAACTAGTCATGAACAATGCATGTATGAAAATTAAAGTCAAACAGTGACTATTTTACTCTTATATTCGAATAATATGGTTTATAATCCCAATAGAAAGGATTGGAGTTTACATCTTAATAATGCATTTTGAGCATATATGACAGCATTTAAAACACCAATTGGGATGTCACAATTTCGCCTAGTGTATGACAAGCAGTGTCACCTTTCGGTAGAGTTAGAGCATAAGGCATATTTGGCAGTGAAGTAATATAACATAGAGATGGACGTTACAAGAGACTATAGGAAACTACAACTTAATAAGCTTAAGGAAATTAGAAATGATGCCTACAAGAGTTCACGCATTTACAAGGAGAAAGCTGAGCCGTTTCATTGTAAGATGATATCACGGAAGAATTTCATCGTTGAACAGAAAGTTCTTTTATTCCATTCACGCCTTTATGGTACAGTAGAAATACAAAACCTGACGATGGAAAAGGAGTTCAAAGTGAATGGACACAGATTAAAGTCATACTATGAGTCATTTTATAAACTGGTGGTTATATTTCTCGTGATCTTGTGATCCCTAGAAAATCGATGAATTTGGGATCATAATTCTATGATTCCTTAAAATACTAATGAATTCGAAATCATGATTCTATGATTCTTTACAATTTTAATAAATTTAAGAGACATAATGGTAGTTGAATATAACAGTCTATAAAAAGTAAACAGAAAACAACCGGGTAATAGATTAAATTCAAAGTATTAAATTACTGCCATTATTCTTTCCCAAGCACTTACTAAAGAAAAATCATAATTTAAACATCAAAGAATTTTTGTCGGATCACTGGCTTTATCCTTGATATCTTTTTCTAATTTCAGGTGACATAGCAATCCAACAAGTAAAGAGGACAGTTTTAGTACACAGAATTCTAAAGAGAATTTTACTATATCAAAATTATTTATTAACTATTTCTTTTAAATATATATATAATAAACAAGTAATAAAATTGAATTTATTTATAATAAAATTTTATAAAATTATTAATGAAAAATATTTTAAACAATAAATAATATAATGCATATTATAGCACATTGTAGTACAATACTATAGCGACTAAAACGACTATAGTAGCGTGGATACTATAGTGGCATGAATGCACTGTAGTGTGTTTTTAAGTTAAATAGTAATGAGAGTTAAATGGTCTAAATTTTATGAAATTGATCCTTGGGTAAAAATAATTTAGAGGTAGTTATAAATATAAAGTAGGTAAAAAATAAGATTATTTAGAAAATTTTACTTGTGTTCTAGTGTACCACCTATTTATTTGCCCGTTTTAACACAAAAAGACTTCAGCTGTTGGATTGCCCACAATACAATCCAACGGCCCGTTTTACTTATAGTTATGGCAATTACTAGTACAGCAGCTCTGCCCCATTTTTATCTTATTTGTAACCAAAGTACGAAAAAATAAAAATAAAAACTCAATCCAATCACTCCCTTTCGAACTGTGTCTTTCACACGTCAGCAACAAAGAGTGCCAACCATTGAAGATAGCAAACCATCTCGAAATCTGGCCACACGTGTATCACCAATATAAATTTTATCAATATCGCTGAATTTTTTTGGTAGTCTTAGCTTAGAATTGCCGCTGAAATTTAGATAAAGACACAGAAACAGACCGGAGTTTCTCTCACCAACCAACTGTTTAGAGAGAGAAGATGTCAACAGCTTCCCTGTGTTCACCAACAACTCAGATCAATGGCTTTGGAGTTGGCCTCAGGTTACAAACAAACAGCCTTTGTCCACCCAGTTCACTCACTCATACAAGGTACACTTTTTCAACTTCTTTTCTCAACTGTTTCTGCTTGAATTGGGTTTATATGTTTATCGGAGTTTTTCTATCCCAGAATGGAAAATCTTTCGTTCTTGGAATGAAACCCCAGTTCTTAAATGACGTCATTTCCTTGCACGAGCCTTTATATATATGTCCTAATGTTGAGTAAGTTTGGGTTGTATTTGGATATTGTGATTGATTCTAGGTATCTTATGGGTAAAAATGAAGGCGAGGTGCCTAGTTTATTTGTAAATTTGTTGACAATTGAAGAAGTTAAAGGATTTCTTTTTTCACTATGATTTTTATTTTGGTTATAGGAAATTTATGAGGATGAGTTTGTACAATTAGTCTCTACCCGAGAACCAATAATTTGTTTAAAATGAAGTGTTCTAGCCTTATGGTTATAATTAAATTGCTATATCAATTGTGTGCTTTGCATGTTTGTGGTTATGCTTTTAAGAACTTTAAACCGATGCTTTGATTACGTTCTTAAACAAGAAGTTACATGGAATTCTATGGTAGCTGTGAATCACAATGAGATATACAGAACTTTATATTCGGTATATGGTGTCTATATTTTTTTTCTGCTAAATTGTAATTAATTTTTCTTTTCCTCATATTTTCATTAACTTTGGTGAAAATGCAAAATGTTCATCCCTCTATTATATTTCCTGTAAAATCAATTCTTGAGCGTGGAAACATCCCACTGGTATAGTCTTCTCCTTTATTTTCTGTACCTGCACACCTTATACAACTTGTTTGCTCCAAAGGAATTTCCACATTTATCCATTTGTGGAACACTGAAAGGATTCTCATGAATGTGTATCATCAAAATCTTTGCTGCAGTTTGATAAAGAAAGTATAATGAAAGTAACTTTTTCTATTTCTTCTTGGCTCTTCTAAGCATTCTCATTGAATATTAGTCTGTTATTTTTATTATTTTGTTTTCATGTTAGCGATTCTTTCAGTGGAATGTTTAGTGTGATTTACCAAAAATCTCGATATGGTGCTACTTTTTTATTCACTATCTTCGGATAATATAATACTTATTGTTGCTATTATCGAATCCCAAGGTTGGACAGAATTTGACAATATTTTATGGATAATTTGTGCAAAGGTAAAATGTTTAAAGATATTTATTGAATTGCCTATTGTTGCATTTGTTAAAAATCTTATCTATGTTCTTTGTTTTATGTTGATGATTTAGAAAATGTTTCAAGCAACTTCTTAGGGTTCAAGATCACTAACCAGTGCATTCCAGCCATTCTCCTCTCTTGAATATAATTCAGTATTCATTGAGGATCTGTATGCTTGTTACATAGAAAATACTTGTGTCTCTTAACTCTCATATCTGTGTTGAAATGTTCCAGATATTATGCCCACATTTCTTATATGCTTCTATCACATCTTGTTATATGAATTCAGGAAGAAAATTCAAACTGTAGTGAAGGCAACAACTCGTGTTGATAAGTTCTCGAAAAGTGATATCATTGTTTCTCCATCAATTCTCTCTGCTAATTTTGCGAAGTTGGGAGAGCAGGTTAACGTTTTCTTTTAATCTTTGTTACCAAAATTCCAGTTCAAATTTTAATGTGATGCTATACATCCGAATGGCTTAGATATTATCATGCCTTACAGCCGAATGACTAACATGTCAATTTTCAACTTCCGATGTGGGGGTATAATCCTTATTATTGCATACGTTTGTCGCGTTCGGATATTATCATTTGAACTAGTTGCAACTTCTTTAGTGAATAAGTCAGTTATACGCCTATACATTTGTTTTTTTTTTTTTTAAATATTTGCTGCATATTGTAGTCAACTTTATCAGTATTAGAGTTTTACTTTCATTGTATCTTAGGTAAAAGCAGTGGAGCTGGCGGGTTGCGATTGGATTCATGTTGATGTAATGGATGGCCATTTTGTTCCAAACATTACGATCGGACCTCTTGTGGTTGATGCCTTGCGCCCTGTCACAGACCTTCCTTTAGATGTGCATTTGGTATTATTTCTTTTGCATAGTTTTCCCATTAATTCAGTTACGTTCAAATATTAATAGTCTTGCTAACATGAAGCTGAAGTATTGCAGATGATTGTTGAACCTGACCAACGAGTACCAGATTTTATCAAGGCTGGAGCTGACTTAGTCAGCGTTCACTGTGAGCAATCTTCCACCATTCATTTGCATCGCACACTTAACCAAGTAAGATTTTCCTCTGAACTAATCATTACACATATTCCTTTCTATTAAAAGATGTTAGTCTTTTGTTGTCATTGAGTTTTTCTCATCTTTTCTCCCCTCTGGTTTATTTTCTTATGTATCCTCAGAAAAATTGTTATTAAGGGCTGGATTGGTAATGTTGTGACTTTTAACATCATTGTTAGCTGTGCTAAAGAAATAATTAGTTGTTGAGAGAATCGGCAAGGTGTTTAATAAATTATAATTTTAAAAGTGCTGTAAAATTTCACTCACTTGGTCAATCCCATTGTTGAAACTCTGTGAGAGTATGAAATTGACTAAAATAGGCACCAAATGTGTATTAGATGTTTGTGTTGAAATTAAATGTTTTGTGTATGAATATATTTGGGTTTGTCAAAGGGGTGATTTTGCTAAAATTGAATGTGAAAATTGATGTAGCTCCAAATTGGAAGAATAAAAAGGGGAAAAATGAGGAAGAAAGGGGGAAAGACAACAGAAGAAATAGAGGAAAAGCTTCATAATCTTTATTTAACTATCTTCAAATTCTTCCCTAAAACTAAAATTAAGGTTGTATTTATAGTTTCCATAATTCTAAGTAAAATAGAAAAGAAATCTATGAAACGAACAAGGAAAATCAAACCAACTAAAATAAATGACCCAAACACCACTCCAATACAAAATTAGTCTGATCTAACTAAAATAAGTTTAACAAAAATAACACTAAAACTAGCCTTACTCGTTCTACATAAAAAAATATTTTATCGAACGCTTAAAGTGAAATTTAACTTAAAGTGAAATTTAACTTTATCATAATCACTTTTAGCTATCCCAGCAGCAATCTTAAACTGATC
Source organism: Cedrela odorata (assembly GCA_035584115.1). Lineage (NCBI taxonomy): Eukaryota > Viridiplantae > Streptophyta > Magnoliopsida > Sapindales > Meliaceae > Cedrela > Cedrela odorata. Next base: position 9,828,677 of record JAXCLQ010000011.1, read on the forward strand.
CTCAGTGTGTACGCTGTATAGAAAGCGCCCATTAAAGTAAAATGTATGTATGATGGGATAAATATCCATCTAGACAACATACATACAATACGTTGTCAATTCCAAATTTTGGAACATATGAACGTTGAGATCAAGCCATAAAATATGTCTGTTTAACTAAGGTTGCAGATCATAGGCTTTTGAATGCAACAAATGTTGGAAATTGCAGAAATAGATGGATAATAGATATTAGCAATTTATAAATAATACAATAATCCAATGCATGCATAATATTATTGACCTTTAGGAAAGATTTCGCTCTTCTAAGACAATGTTCTGGTGCAAATTAGGCTTTATAACAGTTTAACCTCCATGATTTAATGTCCTAGTTGTATAACGGTACACTCTTAAGTATAGAACCCTTGAACAACTACGTAATCCTTTATTCTCTGGTGACAAAGTAGAAAGCTGTACTGAAGGGATTATCTCTCATATTCTTAAAGAAATTGGTGGCCCCCTTATTATAGTAGAGGATATTATGCCACCGTTAATAAAATTGACCATTAAACCATAGTTTTGTAACCAACAAAAATGGTCAAAAGAATAATGACATAATTGGTTACACTATAATATATACTATAATGGTCAAATTAATTATGATATAATGTATTTTGAGATACAAATACATAAAATGTCCTACAACAAAAATTATTCATGAGACAGACTTGTACCTTCTCTTCAGGATTAATGAATCATTTGGTAACATTTGATTTAAGCCTATGAATCAGTCCCATAATTCATGCTCAATGCTTGACCAGAACAGAATCTTTTTTCTGTTTTTACCTTTAGAGCTTATGTTATGACTCGACGGAAGACCTTGCGGACTTGCTGGTATAGCTGTCTATTTCTGTTTTTATTCTCATTCTTACATCTCTATATGTTGTTCATTTCTCATTTGGTGCTTCTTGGTTTTCACTCATTTTGTACTCTGTTATCTTTGTTGTGATGCAGATAAAAAGTTTGGGGGCTAAAGCTGGAGTTGTCCTTAACCCTGCTACCTCGCTTAGTGCAATTGAATATGTCCTTGACGGTGAGTTTTTTCTGTTCCCTCTCAACCTCTTCCTTTTTTATTCTTTTTATTTTTTTTATTTGTTGGGATACAAACCTTTTCTGTTTTTTCTAAAGATGGCTGTAGAGAAGGTTTTGCTGTCAATGTTCATTCTACTGACAAGAAGAAATATATCCTTTTGTGCAATGAAAACGAAGTGTATTTCTTCTAACATTCTTAATTGGTGTAATTTGATTCTTGCTCTATCTCTGTTTCTCTTTATCTGTGTTGTCTTTTTCTTGTTAAGAATGAGCCAGTCTTTTACTTGGCTGTTGTTCAGCACAACAGGCTTATGAGGCAAGGCCATCCTGCTCTTACTTTTAATTCCAAAATATTTCTGGAAAGGATCCCTGGGAAAAAGGAATAAAAGGAAAAAAAAGAAAAAACTAGAAGAAATTATGAAAGTAAAGAGAGCAAGGTCGAAGGATAGAATTTGCTAGAAGTTGATCTAGTACCATAGTTTGGGTTGTACTGACAATTTGCTATATCAATCATGTGACAGTGGTGGATCTTGTCTTGATCATGTCGGTGAACCCTGGCTTTGGTGGGCAAAGCTTTATTGAGAGTCAAGTAAAGAAAATTGCAGACTTGAGAAGAATGTGCCTAGAGAGGGTATAATCATGCTCTTCTGAGTGTACATGTGTGTGTGCATGTCTGTTCTTGTTTAATACATCCATTTAGGCTTTGATACGTCGTTTCTCAATGTATTCAAAAGCCACTGATCTCTTGGTTGCTTTCTGTTCAGGGAGTAAACCCATGGATTGAAGTAGATGGTGGGGTAGGTCCGAAAAATGCATATAAGGTATTCAATATGTGATCCATCTCAACTTTGTCTATTCTAGAATATCAGTCTATTTATGATGATTTGTGAATCAGTGTTCCAGTACTTAATGAAGTAATGGTTTCCTCTGCTGTTGCAGATGAGCATTATTCCAATGGTTCTTCAAAAATCAAAATATATTTCTTACATTTTGAATTTTAATTACAGACCTGAAACATATTGGATGCTGTCTTTTTCTGAATGTTTCAAGTAAAACCACTTTTTGCTGAGTCAGCAAATTTTCAAGTTTCCTTTGGATCTGCTTCTCTTTCTGCATTTATGATTTTTTTATGCACATTCTGGTTACCTGGAAGACAACTGCCTTGGATTATTATTATTCCTGATATCCCATCATTTTCAAATAAAAGAGAAGGGAAGAAGTTGAGGGACAGTGGGTGGAGGGAAAAAGAACTAAAACCTTTTGGCCCTCTGCATTGTGATGCTATTATCATTGTGCAATTAAAGCTTAATTTATCACCCTCAGGTATCTTTTAAAATTTTTGCACTATCCAGTTCAGTGTCAGTTTAGTAAATCCAGTGTGCGATTGTTCTCTATGCTGGCAGGTTATCGAGGCTGGAGCTAATGCTTTGGTTGCTGGTTCAGCTGTCTTTGGAGCTAAAGATTATGCTGAAGGTAGAGTCAATCAGAACCTTTATTACTTTTCATGCACAAACATTTATGTGTTTAACCTTTTTTCTCACTAAAATTAATTGTTTTACAGCTATAAGAGGGATCAAAACCAGCAAAAGGCCAGAAGCAGTTGCAGTGTGAACAGATGATAACTGAAAGAGATCTGATTTGGTTGAGTTTGTGATATCTGTATCTTTCATTCCCACGTATGTTACCTTATCATTTCATCTGAGTTTCTTGATTGAATATTGGAATATGAACTACATGTAGTGATGGGAATTAAATCTCAAGGCAAGATTGCTGATTGTAGAAAATCATTTGAAAATATGATCTGTCCTGTAAATCCATTTGAACTAGAAATAGCAATAATCATTTCATCAAGGTTCTGCTCAGCGAGGGAAACTTTGAATATGTTCCAAACTTTCATGTTGCATAAGACTGAATGTCCACCAAGTTTGTTGTATATTGTTTTGGTGCTTCTTTCAAACAGTTTTATTTATTTTTATTTATTTTTATTTCATGACAAGTTTTGCTTATTGAGATGGGCAGAGTTGATTCATGTTTGGAGATATTATAAAAGTAGATAGGCAGCCTATTCGTTTGTTCATGTCATTGTAGAACTGTTGTCACTTGTTGCTCATTCTCTCTGGTGTAAAGGATAAAAACAACAAGAAATCAAGCCTGCGGTAAGACTGCCATTGTGAGGCATATTTTGTACCTTGCGTGTAGGGATCAAGTAAACTAACGTAATTTATTTTTAAAAAAAGTAAAGTAATTTAATTCAAACTTGCTCAATGCATTTTGGGTTTTTGACCTGGATAGCTTAAAAATATCTTCCATTTATATTTGCTATCTATCTTCTAAATGTGTTATATTTGGGATCAAATATAAGGATTTTGAACAAAAATGTCAATGTTTTTTGTTTGTATATCTCACTAATGCAAATAAGTAAAAATTTAGTTTTATTCTATTTTAAAGAGTTAAAATAAATTAAAATGATTATAGTTAGAGGTATCAACAATTAAATTTTATACATTCACAATGTTAGTCAGTATTTGTTTAAACGTGTTCATTTAAAGTAAAATCAACGAAGTTATATTTTCATAACAAGTAAATTTTTTTACTAAAATATGATAATTATGATTTGTGTTATCTAATTATGCATGTAAAAAGCTTAGAAATGTGTTTAGTATAATTTTTATGCATACATTTTATGTGTTACTTGTTAATAATTTAATATTGATGATTTTTAAGAATTTTGGATCGAAGAATAGAGTGAACAGTACATCCCTTGATGATTTTTGAAGAGTTAGGAGTGCATATCATAGAGAAATGTATGAATTTTGTCGAGAAATTCAATACTGAAATATACATCCCTCGATGATTGGAAATATGTATAAAATTTGCATTAATTCTATATTTAATGAGTTTCATCAAGGGAATTATAAATTTCGTCGAGAAAATCAACACTAAAATCACACATCTCTCAATGATTGGAAATGATGTATAAAACTTGCATCATTTTTGGATCACTCGACGGATATCATTGAGGAAAGTATAAATTTCATCGAGAGATCCAGTATTGAAATTATACCTCCCTCGATGATTTTCATACTTTTCTCGACATTTACATTTCTTATATATATGTTTAAGCATCTTTTTCAAAATGAATATCTAGTAATTATATTATTTTTACACAGATGGAACGAGTTCATTTGATGATTGTATCTGGAGGAACATGGACGAGTTCACCAAAAGGAAACGAAATTTACAACGGAAGGTGTAGTTTTGGTTTAATAGTACGAAGGAATATAAACTATCTAGAACTCGTCAATGAATTGTATTCTATATGTTAGGAAAGTCCAAATGAATTTTGTATTAAAATGAGAGTTGTGTGCAAACATTGTGTGCTCTCATTTATTTTGCGTTCGGGACCGAGTGATGTGATTGATGATGCAGATGTAATTTTTTTTTTGTATGTGAATAGTCAAGTTTCGACATTTGGAGGGTTTACACTGCTATTTATCACATTTGAATGTCAAGATACAGGAGTATAAATAGCAAGGTCTCCCAATGTTCAAGTTACATAGCTATTTGTTTGTCCATTGTAGACTAATTTTGAGAATTCGTTTACTTTTTCAAGTGGTAGTAACCAAGTCAATACTACAATCCCTATTATGGTTATCAATGCACAATACTTTTTCATACGGTATAATGAAGAAACTAACCTCAATGACACATTATTTGCACCTACGATCAACACCAATGTTTAATCAACTCCCAATGTGCGAGTATCCTCTTTCACATGCGAAGATGCTGGTCTATCATATTACGATCTGCTGCAATTCATTTGCATTATGGATATGTCGTGTCCAAGATCATCCACACCGATCCGGCAAGAATTTATAGAGACGTCGACATGATCGAGCCTCCTTTTGCTACTACACTATCGGAAAGTATACTTTGTCATATGCATTACGAGCAAAATGCAAATGGTGACTAGGTACTACAAGCAAGATATAAGTATATGGCTCTTGAAAGAGGATAAATGCAAGAGTAGGCTGAGGAAGAAGGACAAGCAGAACCCTAAGCGGAGGAAGACCTAGTGCCAACAAAGGACGTTTCTGAGCCTACTGTTCCGAATCCTACCACAGCGCAGATTACACTGTCGTCATCAGCGGTAGTGGACGAGATTCGGATTGCATTTCTTGACGTGGTTGAGCACATTAGTAGTATTGAAACTACTATCGTGACTCAAATGCACAAGATGCAGGATCGACTTGAGAGAGGAGAGCAAACTATGCTATAACTAGTACAATTGGTTCTTGCTTTTTAATCGAAGACAAGTAAATTCATGAAGAGTCTATTGAGAGAATTTACAACTACATATTATTAAGGACATGCTTCCACATATCATGGTTTACAACCACCTCCATCTAGATATTAGTCTCCTTACGTTTAGAACCCGGCTAGTTCGTCTCATTCTGTTTTTATTGATAGTGATGATAGTAGTAGCAATGATCAAAAGTTTATGTATACATGTTTTTATATGGTTAATTGTATAGCTCTTGGTTCTTGTCGTCCATGTTCGCCTTGTTTTGCATATTTAACGCCACTCATTAGTATCAATTACATTCATAACAGTAATCAACATTAACAAGTAAAAAAAAGTTAAAGATAAAGAAAGTAATGCTTGTAAAATGTCAGACGAACACAGAAGAGGCAGTATTGCTTGTGTTTCTTTTCTAATGAGGCTCAATTCTTCTCTAAACATTTCTTCTTACTTTTGTAAGAGGCCTTCATATCAACACGCTTCGCCATAATTGCCTCCATAACTAATGCTAACGGCACATATTAAACATGATCTCTAGAAGGAAGCAAACTTATACCAGTGGGCTCAGTTGGAACTGGCTCTTTAGATGTAGATCGAGATAGTGGGGTGTACCCACGATTAGCCCTGATTGTATCATCTATTTAAGCACGGGTCACATGCACCTACCCATAAACAGCTTTGATTAGTAATATTCTGTAAAATTTAAATAGTTAAACGGCTTATACCTAACTAAATTTACCTGATCTTTTTCCGCTGACATATTGTCAATATAATAAGAGAAATTTGCATGTTGTGTAGGTGAATGAACCTAATTTCCCTCGTTTTCTTCGGCTATTTTCCTGATGGAATGCAATTGGACAACGTACGATGATGAACTTTCCGTATCTGTAGTAATTAACTCACACAACGGAGTAGGCTATATAAATACATAAATTTATGTCAATATCACGTGCACATTGTCAATATCAATTCTCATTACATGTTTGTAGAACATAAATAATTACTTACAGTCATGATCGAAGACAACGTCTTCCTAACTTTGTTATAGCGAGGGCTCTTAAGTGTTATCCACCTTAACATGTGGGGGACTTCGTAGTTTAACTTTTGCCTTTACAATCCGAGACATACGGCAATTGCCTCGTATATCCAAATCTGCATTACCACCAAAAACACGTAAACAATTCGCCTTCTAAGTTGTAATTGACAAGAAAGAAATATGTAATTGACAGTATGAAAGCGTATACTATATTCACACATACATACTTGAAATGCAATGGGAATGTCTTTTAAGTTGTATATCTCGCACTTATGTTTATTATTCTTCTTGTGCTGTTCCTTAAATTTTTTCGTTTTCAGTTAATGCTTGCGACAGATATTTGTAAGTCAGTGCCCATGAAATTGTGCGCTAAGAGTAACTGTTAAAGGCAGCTAGGTCATCTACCAATTACAACACTAATGAGTCCACTTTCTTACGATTGTCCCTCTCTAATAAGAATCTCTCCATAAAAAAAAAACCAACGCCATCTTCAACTCATCTTGGTCATCTATATTGCTAAAGTTTGTATCATCCATAAATTTATCTAGCTGTAATTGCTAAATTAACTGCACCAAAGGAAAAACTTATCTCTCAATCGATATGTACTGCTTCTACTCCCCAAAATGTCCGATCCTTTATGATAATTATAAAAATTGAGGCCAATTATCAAACCAAATTCAAATTTAAAAAATCGGATCATGCGATCGGATATTAAGAACTATAGTTGTTACTCTGCTTCTACCTTGGTGGCGTACACTTCTCTCAACAAGACATTATGGAATAAAATTCTTGAGAACCCAATCTTTGGCACTTTTAAAAACCTCCCGAAACAGTATTTTACAAGTAAATCTAGCTGCACTGAGATTAGTTTTTATCAGATACTATCAAGTGCCCACGTGTGAGATAGTGATGTGATGATTCCAGGAAAAATATATTTTTCTGATGTCTTTAGTGTCCTACTTAATTCCATTATTATTCCTAACTATATTACAAAATAAATATAAATAAATCAAAATATCATGGAGGAAAAATTAAAATGTCTTTAATACACTTGGAAAGAAGTAAAAAATCATTAATCAATTCTGAATCCCTTGATAAAAACCATCGAGGGATCCATAATTAAATTCATACACCCCACGATTATTGGAAAGAAGTATAAAAATAACAATCAATCATCGAGGGATGTATGATATTCATCAAAGGGATCCATTAATGAAATCATACATCCCTCAATGATGGTAAAAGATATATAAAACTTATTAAATACAACTTCTCTCAATGAAAATTATCGAGGGATATATGAATTTTGTTGAGGGAACTAATATTAAATTCATACATCCCTCAATGATAATAAAGATATATAAAACTTGTTAAATACAAACCTCTCAACGAAAATCATCAAGGGATGTATGAATTTTGTCGAGGGATTAAATACTGAAGTCATACATTCCTCAATGATGGTAAAGATGTATAAAACTTGTTAAATACAAACCTCTTGAAAATCATCAGGGAATATATGAATTTCATCGAGAGATCTAGTACGAAATTCATATATCCTTCGATGCTTGGGAAAAAACTTAATATTGACTAATTCTGGATCCCGCGATGAAAATTGTCGAAGGAAGTATATTTTGGTCGATGAATTTTTTACTCCTTGATGAAACTCAATTTTCCCTTGATGAATTTCATCGAGGATCAGGGCATATTAAATGTCCCCTCAGCGGAAAATCATACATCCCTCAATGATTTTAGTTGAGGAGGCAGCCAATTGTCAAACATTTATGTCAATTTCAACTTTTTTTAATCAACCAATGCTAGTATCCACAACTAAAATCAATAATTTTGCAGGTCATTTACCATAAACTAATTTCTACACCTAGGTCATGTATTGCCTACGCCTTAAATTAAGAAAATAGAAAGTTCATTTTCATGTTTAAAATTTGAAAATGTTAGTTATATTGTTTATAGAGGATATGCTAAAGTCATTTTTGTCGTTACTTTTGTTGTTATTGAGAAATTGATATCGTTTAGTTTGCTTGAAACTCTGACATTTGTGTGCTCTGTATGTTTTAGTAGGAAGAAGAAGTTTGTACATTCATTTATTTGAAAGCTTAAAACTTTTAGAGGAAAAATAAGAAATGTAAATATTTTTATCCGAAATCTTTATAATTGACCTCAAATATAACACATTTAAAAGCTGTGCCATAAGCGTAAATGGAAGTATTTTTAGCTATACAAACCAAAAACCCATGAATTTTTGTAACAAACCAATAGTCCAATTAATGTACAAGCTCTTAGTCAGTTTTTCATAATATTCTTTTCTAATCCATTAAGATTTTGTGGAATAAAATGAATGAATAAAACACAGATCTAATTAAATGAAAACTTGTTCTTTTTACGTCAAATCGTTAAAAAGTATTGCAAATCCATCTTTGTTTCATGAGCTGATCTGAGCTGGCCATTAAGAGGGGAAATTACTGGCAGAATTGAATGCAGTTTTTCCCCTGGAAATAAAAATAATAGATAAAAAAATCACTTTTCATGGAAAAAACTTTGAATATGGATGCTCAAACCAATAACAAAGAAGTCAAATCGAGGAATAAGGACCAAACAAACTTGAAAATTTACAATGGACAATTGCTAGGGATTGAGCACTACAAAACTAATCATAAATCATATGATATAATGAAATACTGGCTGGTTCTGTTCGGTTGATTGCGATGCCAAAATCTCTGTTAGTTCTTCATTCCTCCGGCAGCTGCATGCTATTCAATTTCTTCCACCTCTAGTTGCCCAGAAATTGAATAGCATGCAGCTAGAGGTGGAAGATATTGATGATCATCAATACAAACAAACTACACATACAGGACTAACGGTTTAAATTCAACATCCTTCCTGCACACTAAAATACAAACCTAAATACATTTACACATTCCGTCTGCATACAGGGCACGAACTATGTCTGATGAGCCACTTGTCCACACATGCCAAGTGAAAAGTGTGGTGGCAACTAGGCAAGCTCCTTGCGAGTTCCCCTACTACAATATCCTGCAAAGAACAAATTATTATTCTCATTATCATGCTACCAGAAATGCTTAACAACTAGTACGATGATTTTTTTAAGAAAATGTATATAAACCAAGCCCCTTCCCAACCCAAGATTCAAACCGCATAACTTGTGTACAACTCCAAGAGGTAGTTGAAGGAACTAGCACCTAGTACTACTATGATCAAAATAATGAGTAATGTGAAAGTGCCAGAATGCCAACTAAAACAGTTGAATATATAAAAAGAAAACCTGTAAACATATAGAGCAACAGATACTCTGTGTTGGCTTGATTTCATCCAATATCACATGACAAGGTAATTTCTTCAGTGACTCTCCCGACAATCCTCTGGTTACAGCTCTGCCATAGATATCACTTACATCGTAGCTCATACTAGCAATGCTTACCTGCTCATTCCAATACAAATTTATTTCTTGATCAAATCTCCAAAATATAGTTCAATTTATCATTAAACTCTTTCACTGGTAATTGTTTTCAAAATTTAAAATTTTGAAATCAGAAATATAATGACACATCAATGCCACATTTCTATCTTGATATGCATTCCAACTACACTGTTGACATTATTCAGGGAGTTCTAATTCTACAGACTGAGCCACCAAAAAGATGGTTAGCACAAGGAGGAGAAAGAGAAGTAGATTGAACAAGGAAGCATCAAAGCCTTTTAAAGACCTTATGCATCCCAAAAACCTGCGTAGACTTGTGAAACAGTACCAGGCTGGCTGTTAACTGTAGCAGCACATCCACGTCTGTCCTGTGCTGGATCTGGATTCCAGGCATGGCCCATTTAAAATAAATAAAAATTTTAATATTACAAAAAAAAAAATTTAACATCTCTATGGCAAGAAGCAGCATTCCTTTCAAAGAGAGTCATGTCTCTCTTTAATAAACAGAGACATAGGAATGTCAAATCAACAATAGAAGTCTAGAATTTCTTATTTTAAAAATTTAAGGATGTTTGATGTCAATTTGATTATGGTTAGGATAATCATTTGAACAATATTTGAATTATCTATTCAATTTATCTTGATAGATAGATTAGTGTTTATCTTGAATGTCCAATTTGACAGAGTTGATGAATGAATAAAATAATGTTGTCCTGATTATTTCTCCCCTTGTATTTTTCTTCCCCTCTAATCTGTTTCTAGCTCTTTTCTACTTGATTCTCTCTATTTCCTCTCTCCTATCTTAAATCTTCAATATCTGATCTTTCTTCTCTATTTGTCTATCATATCTTTGTCATACATCAAATTGGTATCAAAGTTTATCCACATTTCACACACTTTCGAATCATTAAACACAAAATTCCCATAAAACCCTATATTAAAAGTCACAAAAAAAGTAAAATCAAACAGAATCATTTCTCTCAATTTTTTTTCACAATTATGGACAAGTTTAGAAGCTAAAGTGCTGTTTTTGATTGGTGTATCTTAAACTAGACATTTTGGGACAAGATCTGAATTTGCATAACCCACGTTCACTCGTCAAAGTCTGAGTCTCTTTAACGAGGGAGATGATCTAGAATCAAGAACCATATTTTAGAAATTTAAGGATATTGATATTGCTTTGACAAAGATTGGGATAATATTGGGACTATCTATTAAGTTTATTTTAATAAATAGATTAGGTTTATTTTAATAAATATATAAGCTTTTATCTTTTGGCCTATTTATTTTGACAAAGTTGATGAATAAATAAAATAATGTTGTATTACTTTTCCCTCTCTATTTTGTTCCTTGCTTTTTCTTCCTTGTTCTCTCCATTTCCTCACTGCAATTTTGTCTCTCCAATCTCTAATTCTAATCTTATCACAAAGTTTATCTTTTCAAAGAACAAAAGAACAAAAAGAAAAAGAAAGAAAAGCTAGCAGCAATTTTTTTTTTAATTTAAATTTTCGAAGGAGATGAAGTTGAAATTCCAAAGAAGATAAAGTTTAAAGCATGAAAGGGTTTTTCCTTTTCTTTTTGTTTTTTCATTAGAAAATAGAGAGGGACTTTTGTGTTGGATGTTTGTTTGTTATTCAACTTTTTAGCAATTATATTATTCCTTTAAAATTATTTTTCAAGAATAATTTCTTTAAAAAAATAGGTTGGCCTACCATATTAGAACTAGGCTCGATAAGCATGAAGCATGACACAACCAAGATGGGTTGTGCTAGATCTAACTTATCCCTTTTGTGCCTTGTGTCACGCCTCGGGTTTTTTCCCAAGCCAATGGGCTAGATTTGCCTAACATAGAGGTCATATCCTTCTAGATGTTTCTAGAAGATTTTGCATTAATTAGATGATATTGTATATATGTAATGTATCACAATAATTATGGGAAAATTGTGGGAATAATGAGAGAATCAACTATGTAAGGTAAAATTCCTTGATTTTAGGGATTACATTTAAACTTCTCATTCTAGACCGTTAGATGAGATTCTAAGAGTTTAATCTCAACCATTCATTGTACATATGTTTTAAGTACAAATAGAGAGGCCTTATTTGGCCAAACTATCTAAAGCATTTTTATGCAAAACACTCTCTAAACTATTGTGTTTTCTTTTCATCTCTTTCTGTTTTCCAATTTTCTGAGTTTGTGTAAAGTAAGGCTGACTTAGTGACAATTGTTTCAAATTGTACTTTTAAGGCTGCACAAAGAAATAGGTTTGTGGCACTTGATCAGCTTAACATGCTAGCCTTCTTAGTCTAAAAATATATGGACCATGCCAGGCCGACACAACCCGTTTTACATATCTAAACCTGAGTATCCCACTTTTATATGCTAAATTCACAACTATCAACTTGAGGCATCAACACACCAGATGTAAACCCTGTTCTTCGAACTAAAGGGTAAAATAGTCATTTCATAATATTTAGTTTCATACATGCATTGTTCATGATTAATTGACACATTAACGAGGCTTAGGTGAACTTAGTCAGCTTATGATATGAGTATAACAAGTTTCGAGTAATTGAGAATTTTAATAATTTGTGCATAAGAAATGTTAAATAATGTTAATTAATGTTAATTAAAGTATTATGAAGGAAATATGGCTTAAAAAATGTGAATTATAATAAGTTGGCCATAGGATTTCATTTTTGGAGATCGAATAAATGGTCGTCGTTAGTTAAGCCTCTAAAAGTGATGTGTCAATTAAGGAGTTTTTTAAACATATTTTATACGTACGCATGTGTGTTAAATTGTGAAATGAAAACGTTACTGTTGTTATTATATGATATTGGAAAATGATTTGTATATTGTGGTTTGCTGTTAAATTATGTTTTAATATACATGCATGTAACGGCTGGGGAGGCCAAAACTTGGATTTAAGTTTGTAAACATTGTTTGAATATGTTAGGGCCGGGGAAGTCAGGTTTTGATTTTCATAGGTTTATTATTAATTTGAAAATGAAATGTTTTTAATGCATGTATATTTGTGATGTGAGGCCGTTAAGGCCGGATATTATTGTATAGCTAGTGGGCCAAGATATTTACTGTATTTACAGAGCTGTAACCAATGGACGAACCTATGAAAGGCCGTAGAGGTTACTGGTGCTACAGTGGGCCTCTATAAAGAAGGTTAAGCCATGGTAAGCTCACTATGAGCCATTGCGCGAATGCGCGATTAACAGCTTTATAGGGATCTCATGGATTTGATGGATGACGAGGACAGTCACTTTATCATCAAGTTACTACTCGGGCCAACATCAGTGGCTATATGTTTTCAAATATGCATGTTTTACAAAGAAATGAATGATTTTGTAAAGCATGACAAATGATTTAGGGTTTTCTGTTTATAAAGATTGCATTGCATATGGATCTTATGCATAACAAGCTTATTGATGGATTTCGACATTAGCTCGACCAAAGTAGCGGTTCAAAAAGTATAGCCAGCCTAATTTAGTTGATTTAAATGAATGCAGATCATCTCTACATTATTTTCAGTTATTTGTTGAAACATGAAATGTACATATATATATGTGTATTTGATCATATTAATAGTGAAATCCCAATGTCATGGTTTAAAAAGTGTGCGCATGTATGTATATAAATATATGTATGTATTTACTTACTGAGTATATTTGTATACTCACCCCTCACAATTTCAGCTTTCAAGTAAGGTGTGCTAGACCTCATAGGGTTAGTAGTAGTAGCAGAAAACCCACGACACACTGTATAGGTTTTCCTCTTGACTCATTAAGTAATTGGGTCCATTGGATGTACTTAGTTTGGTGATATATTTTCATTTGGAAAATTGTTAAATATTTGTAAAGTAAATGATTTTGTAAATGTTTATGTTTTGTTCAACCTGAATGGAAAATAATTTCTATAATGTTATTTTTATTAATGAATAATTATTGTGGATGAATTGATTATAGAAATAAATTCTTTAAAGGTGATCCCATAGGTGAGATCTATTATTTATAAACTATTTTCAAAATAAAATGGGTTGATAGGAAAGCCTTACAGGCCAGTATAGAGGATGTATTATGAGGGTTTGTGACGATTGTCACGAGTGGACTCAAGGTTTAGGGCGTGACACCAGATACCATATAATAGTTTCAGCTCTGTTCTCTTCTTAAAGTTTCTCACTATTATTGTTCATGTTAGGCCATAACTTATATGGACAACGACTTCATGTTCCAGTTGTTTGGGAAGTATTGGGACATGGCTTTGGCTGTTAAGAACCCATGTCACCTTAACATGGCAGCATGTCTAATAAAGCTCAAGCGTTATGAAGAAGCCATTGCACAATGCACCATTGTAAGTAAATGGTTTGATCACTTTTTGATGAGTAAACAAAATATAATTTCAACTCAACAAAATAATCAGAAAATGTCTAAAATCAATGCTTAAACATAACTGAAGCTGACTTACAAAATAGATGGGAATATGCTGCTGATGTTTGAAAACATTTAGTGGTCGCTTCATAATTTTAGTGTCTGTTTGATTCTTCAAAAGAAGAAAAGAATGCGGAAAACACCTTCTTTTCTTTGGGATATTTGGGAATTGTCTTATTTTGCAACTAAGTTGCGACTGATTGGTAACATAAAATCTTAGTTGCTTTTAGCTTATTCAACTTCATATATGTTTAGCTATCTGGAAAATGACATCTTGCTTTTCAGAACACCACCATGCTGCTCTTTTTCTCTCTCATAGAAGCACACCCAAACTCATTTACACTTTCAAAGTGTGACCAGTATGGTGAATAGGTTACACTTGACTCTTAATTTGATCGCATGATGGACTCACAGGTACTGGTGGAGGATGAAAATAATGTGAAAGCACTTTTCAGATAAGGAAAGGCTAGAGCAAAACTTGGGCAAACAAATGCAACCCGGGACGACTTTTGAAAGGCATGTAAATTTGCACCCGAAGACAAAGCAATTGCAAGGGAATTACGCTTGCTTGCTGAACATAACTTCATGCTTATTTGATAAACAGGGTACTCAATTTTCGAACCGTAACTAAATTTAGAAACTAAATTTATTTAAGGTAGGTTACGGTTCCGAGTGGAACTGGAACCTGTTTTGAACACCCCTACTTCCGAGCTATTATCCTAATCACTATTTACCATCACAGTCCTATTGATGAAAACCATATCACTTGTGATAACCATTGGGAAGTGCACTATTACTCCATAACAAAAGGCTATAAATAAAAACACACCTGCCAGTGGTAAGCAGTTAACACTGCTGGAGTAAACTGTTCCTCTACAAACCTTCCACGGAGAAGCTCCTCAACAAAGTCTGCCTGGACCCAAAATGCATAGAATTAGTTCATAACTGAAACATTAAGACAAGAATTCCTCATTCAGACTGATACCTTCTATTAGTCATCTGTATCAAATGGATAGTAATTGAAAGTACATAAAATTTTAAGTTTAAGAGCTTTCAACAACAAACAAACAGCTTTGTATTAAAAATCATTACACAATTACCTTCCTCATAAACGCAAATAATGGGTAATCACAAACAGCAGTAAAACCAAGCCAAACATATAAATGATATATCGATAACTAACCATAGATGATGAGCCCCTAGAACCAGACCGTTCCAAACACCAGTAAGCACGAGAAGCCTCCAAAACCTCTATGGAAAGTACAGCCCCGGCAATGGCACCCAGCCCAACCCCTCGCAGGACACCACAATCAGAAGCCCTGCCAGCCAAAGCACCAGTAATTGCTCCCGTGAAAGCTCCAGCTGTAAGCAAATCGACAAAAACATATCAACTGTCAACAAAAACACATTCAACACAGAAAATTATTCTCAAAATATCTCACCAAACATATTCCCAAATGTTGAAAATACACAAGTTCACTTTCTCGTTTTCGTTTTAATAAACAATAACTGAACAGGAACTCGGTAATCCAGTAAATTCATCAAGGTTGGGCATCTCAAAAATGAAAACAATACAATAAAACACGAATTTGGGCATTACCAACAAAGCCAAACTGAATCATAATCATCTGGGTCAGAAGCAAGAATATCTAAAACTACCTTTAAAAAAATTGATAACAATAAACAATTACAAATCAATAGAAAACAAACGTGAGTAGGAAAGGTGATTCGAAAATTGATGAAATTAATACATAGAATGAATTAAGACGCTAATAACAATACAACGTACCGAGGGCGAAGAGTCCAGTTAGAGTGCCAGAAATAGCACCAGCAATAAATTTGGGTATGAAGTAGAAAAGGTTAGCATCTTGAAATTCTAAATCATCCATGGTTAGTAACAGAAAGGAGGAGCTGCCGGCGGAGCCGCAGCAAGGGCGAAAGGCAGGCGGGTATTCGTTACGGACGGAGTGAGGGATCACATCTACAAAGAGATTGAAAATAGAATTTTGGTTTTTGTACGGATTAAACCGTAAGGGTAAAGAGAAAGAATAGGAGCTAGATTTAGGGAGACAAAAATTTAATAGCACAAATTTAGGAGGTTAACAAAGTCTCTCTCTCTCTCTCACTCTCTCTCTCTCTCTCTCTCTCTCTCTCTCTCTCTCTCTCTATATATATATATATATATTTCAAAGTGGAAACCTTTCATACTTTTAGCCTTTTTTCCGTAATTTTGGTTAAATGCGTCAAATTTGGATGAAATTGCTCCTACCACACTTTTGTTTTTAATCCAAATAGAAGATAAAGATGAGAATCAAACAAATTGATCCAAACTCATTTGTTCTTCAATCCAAGCTCTTAATCTTAACAAACTAATTGGACAGCATTATTGCAATAAGTTTATGAAGAAATTAAATTCTCAATTTATGTGTTGATTTTTTCATTTGGAATATAATGTCTTTGTTGATGTTTTTCTCCCATTATTAGAACAATGTACTGATAATAAACTTATGTGAAAATGCATGAAGAGCATACTGAAAATGTAGATCTGTGTACAAAGTTGATGAATTTGTAAAATTTTTTTTGTTAAAGATGGATTACAGTCTCTCTCTATGAATTGTCAAATTCCCTTCACAATTTTAAAAACATCAAGGGATATTAGTGTAATTTAATTTTCCCTAGACATTGCATTAAGGGAAATTGAAATTGTATTAAAATCCCTCGACGATTTGGAAAACATCATGGATTATAATACAATTTCAATTTCCTTTGATGAATAACGTTAGGGGACTAGCAAAAGCAACAATCCCTCGACATTTTAGATAGTATCAAATTTTGATGGTTTTTTCGTGCTACAAAATCTTATAATGGTATTTACTTTGATATAGATGGCAAGAATTTATTTAATGATTATTTTTGGAGGATCATAGGAGGGTCAATCATATGATGTAGAGGTGGTGACACCTTTAGTTTAACAGTTGAGAGGATTATAACGTATCAAGAACTTGTGAACAAACTGTATTCATTGGTAAGGATATATTCAACTAAGTTCAACATTAACATGAGAATAGTGTACAAACAGTGCTTGCCTTCATCTTTTTTTGTCCACGCCCGATCGACGTACAAAATGATAGATAAGTTGAATTTTTTGTTGGGATAAAGAGTCAAGTTTTAACATTTGGAAAGTTTATAGTGCTATTTGTAATGTTTGATGTTCGAGTTTCTGTGATGACCTGGCTAACTAGTATTATATTGTTCGCTTTGACATAACTCAGGATGGCACAACAAACCCGATTCTGACCCTCACAATTTTGTTCCTTGCACCCAAGATTTCAAGCCTTAGGCCCAAAAGGCCTCATACTAATTTAGAGGGACATAACATTTATCAGCACATCACCAGGCTAATTCCCAAGAGATGTAGGATTTCACAATTCATCCTTCTTAAAAGGCCCACTATCCTCATTAGCACATTTCCGGTTGGGTGAGCTGTCTTTGATACTATTTGTGATGACCCGACCTAACTAGTATGATATTGTTCGTTATAGCACAGCACTGGATGGCACAATTGGCTTGATTTTGGCCCTTTAAGTTTTGTTCCTAGCACCTAGGATTTCAAGCCCTAGGTCGAAAAGGCCTTATCTTAATTTAGGGGGACATAGCACTTATAAGCACATCACTTGGCTCATTGCTAAGCGATGTGAGATTTCACAATTTCAGTACAGGCAACACAACCACCCATTATACAATCAACAAAGCAACTCATTGTACAAGTTACAAAACTTCTCGCTCATCAACTGTAGAGAAATTAACAAATCTGTTTGTTTCTTCAATCGTTAGTAACCAAGCTAATGCCCCAATTCCTACCCCTATTATTCATGCACCATACTCTTTAGTTCGCTATATTAAAGATCTTTCTTATGGTTATTATGACCAAGTTACTGAACATAAGACTAACTTTGAAGACACATTGTTGACACTTGGGATAAATGATGCTTCAGAAGATGAAATCAATAATGGTCGGTGTGACAATCAAGTTCACAAATGCCAATCACATCTCAATGTCACAGGAACCTTTGTTGCATGTGATGAAACAAGTTCATCATTATACAATCTGTTGTAGTCTTTACCTTTGATTCCTTCACCACTCATATTTTCACCTGATGCGTTCTCAAGTTTCGATGATAGTCTAGTTAAAAAATACATGCTAACAAAGAGAAATTACATTAGGATTTGAGTTTGCTTGCAATAAAAAAGAACTTTCTGTTAAAAATTTATATGTCCACATCTCATTGCTTCAAGGCAAAATGTGTGGATTGATACAAGAAAACACATATTTTCAAATGTTGTGAATTAACGAGACATAAATATGTTTGTCAGACTAACTTTTAGATAGATATTGTCAAGAGAGTTCTTGCTTTATTGGTAAACTTATTATTAAAGATAAATTTGCAAATTTCACCAAGATATACACAACTAAAAATATTTAAGATGATATTAAGAGTTAATATGGTATGTTAGTATTGTACGCTAAGCTTAGGCTGCCAAGGGAGCTACATTTACATTGGTATCTGGTGACCCTAAAGATTCATGTAACTTACTACAACTATATTTTCATGTTCTGGAGTCTTCAAACAACAACACTGTCACACATATAAAAAAGGACGTCGATAGCCGTTTTATGTACTTTTTTATGGCGATTTGAGGCTGTATCAATGCGTTTCTTTCACCAATTAAACTAGTGATTTTAGTCGACAGTACTTTTTTGAAAATAAAATATCATGACACCTTATTTATGGCAACTTGCAACTACAAAAATAACCACATATTTTCATTGGCTTTTGAAATTAAGGGTAATGAAAATGATGACTCGTAGGAGTAGGTTATACAAAAGCTACAAGGAGTCATTGGAAATGTGAAAAACTTGTTGTATATTTATGATCGACAAGCAACAATTGAGAAAGTAATACTTATTGTTTTTCTTTAAGGAAAACACGACATCTATGCTTATCATGTTTCAAGAAAAGTGCATGCTAAGTTTAAGAAGAGGAAAAGCATGAAGTTGACAAGTTCACGATAGCTTACTTTGTAGTAGCGAAGGTGTATCATGTCAATGAATTTTGTGAGCAAATATCAAAATTAAGGCACATAATCACTGAAGCAACCAAATATTTAGAGGAAATGGTTGGTTGCATAGATGGGCACAAGCCCTTTCCACAAGTAGAATGTATAATATAATGACCATTAATATTGCAAAATATTTAAATGTAATTCTATGACATGCACGTTATTTCCCCGTTATCTTATTGGTCGAATATTTGAGAAATTTGTTGTAAAGATGGTTTTACAAAAAGGAAGAACAAAATTTGCCAAGTAGAAACACACTTGACTAATTGGGTTGAGGCAAAAAAAACAAACGAATAAATTTCGTAAGGAATATGTTAGTTTACCTCATGGATTAGTATGAGTTCCAAATGAAGGATGAAGATAAAGATGGTACAGTGAACTTAAGCACTAAAACTTAAACTTATAAAATGTTTGACTTATATAAGCTTCAATGTGCCCAGTCCCTTTGCACGCAATATTACACTATTGAAGTGCTTATTGCTACTTATGCACATCATATGCATCATATTGGCCATCAATCAAATTAAGTGATTCCTTATGAGTCGTGTTCATCAATTTTACTACCACATGTTTAATGCCTATAATCTAGTTAATGTAGAACATAATGAAGACCATTCGCATGAGAGGAACTGCTAAGGCGAAAGTGTTCCCGTTGCCATCAATATGGATATAATTGATAAACTTGTATGAATCCTATGTCATTGCATCTGAATTAGACTAAAATGAATTTTCATGTGTAAATAAATTGCACTAAAGTTTAATTAAATCATGTACTTGATTTTGTATTTGAATTATTGAAATGACTATGTACGTTGATTTTATTTACTTGAATGCTTGATTGAGTTAAATTATTTAATTATTAAACATCATACGCCTTTCATGGTCTGACCTCCGAATGATTATTGAAAATAAACAGACACTTATAAAGGTCGGTGTGTATTCAATAAAGAATTTGTCATTGTCACTCCATGTGGATAGGGCAAATATCCATAATTAAGCATGACTCTAAATATTTTCCTAAAATGATCATATGATCATGAGTGAACGAATGATCTTTAGAATCATTTTGCATTCAATCTTTGATCAGAGTAATCATTGAAACTAAACTTCTAATGTTTAAGATAAAATTATAAAAGAGTTTATAAATATTAATTATGAAGTGTGAATCTAAAAATAAAGTTGTGTATAATATAAACTTGATGGCATAATTTATGTTTACATACTCAACTAGGATCTTAGATGACAAAAGGACTATACGTATGTGGTAACTAAATTTGTACGATTCATGAGAGTTCATGTCATTTGGGATCACCATGATATGTAGGTGGACATTACACATAAACTTATATAAAAGTTTTATATGACCAGCGTGAACAGAACAGTGAGCATGAACATGCTCTGTTTTCCATATACAGCGGAAGTGCGACGCACAAAATGAAGTTTCGAGCGCAACACCACCGCAGGGGAGCCTTAATTGTCATTACAAACTTGCGGAACAGACTCCCTAACACTCTATATGTGTATGCATGTGTATTTCAGTGTACAAATATACCTTGTTTTGTGAACAAAAACTAAAAATAAGGCGAACCTTTGTCCTAGCAATCCAAACCAGCAACTGAACAGAACCGGCATCACCATGCTCTGTTCCTGCACGCAGCGGAAGTGCAACGCACGGAATGGATTTTCGGGCGCACAACCGCTGCTGGGGAGCAAAGATTATCATATATATCTGCGGAAAATACTCCCTAATCGATCGATATGTGCATGCATGTGAGCTCAGTGTGCAAATTTCATTTTCTGTTTTTCAAACAAAACAG
>JAXCLQ010000011.1:9850015-9882717 GCA_035584115.1 Cedrela odorata
CTGATCGATCCTCTAGGGAGTCTATTCCGCAGATTGAAGTGTTCATCTAGACCCCCCCAGCAGCGGTTGTGCGCCCGAAAATCCATTCCGTGCGTCGCACTTCCGCTGCACTCCAAAACCGAGCATGCGTTTTTCAGTTCTGTTTACAAAGTTGTAGTTTTATTTTGTTGCATTGTAATGAGTTTGATGTAAGTGTTGTCTCCATTGACATGATTAGTTAGTTGTATAGTTAGTATACTATAAGATGTGTTTGTATCTACTTGGGTTGTATATGGTATCAGCGGCGGCATATCGCCGCCTTAAGTTGTTCAAATATTTTCTAAGAAAAGTATTGTGCAGTTATGTTTAGAATTTGTGTTTAGACAGGTTGTATAAGGCTTAAAGTGGTGGGGTGTCCTATCACTTGCTGGTAACATCTCAAAATTTTGGTATGTTACATGCATGAGTCATGAATTTGATATGAGCATGATGGGAGAGTTAATGTTCTTTCTTGGTCTATAAATCAAGCAATTATGAGATCAGATCTTCATAAACCAATCTAAATACATTAAATATCTTCTCAAAAGATTTGGGATGGAGAACTCAAAAAGTACTGCAACTCCAATGAGTTCTACCCTAAAACTTTAAAAAGATGAAAAAAGTACCAATGTAAATATAAAGAAATACAGAGATATGATTGGGTCCTTATTATATTTAATCGCAAGTAGACCTGATATTATGTTTAGCCTATGCTTGTCTGCTAAATTTCAATCTTGTCCTAAAGAATATCATCTACTTGATATAAAATGCATATTCAAATATTTAAATGACACAATTGATCTTAGTCTTTGGTATCCTAAAAGAACACACTTTAAATTAATTAGTTATTTCGATGCCTATTTTGCCAGTTGCAAAATTGACAGAAAAAGTACAAATGGTACATGTCATTTTTTACGAAACTCATTAGTTTCGTGGTTTAGTAAAAAATAAAATTTTGTTGTTATTTTCACAGCGGAGGCTGAATACATAGCCACTGGTAGCTGTTGTGTACAGACACTTTAGATGCAACGCACTCTTAAAGACCTTAGTATCACACTTAAGAAATCTCCTATCTTTTGTGACAATAATAGTGCTATTAATTTATCTAAAAATCTGTTATGTCACTCTAGAGCTAAACACATTAAGATTAGAATCATTTTCTTAGAGACCATATTAAAAAAGTTGATATTACTATAGAATTGGTTTTGACCAAAAATCAAATTGCAGATATTTTTATAAAGCCATTCTCAAAAGATAGATTTTGTTCCTTAAGACAAGAACTGGGAATCTTGAGAATTATATGATATTTTATTGTCTATGATTTGTAAACGCATGTAATTTTTTTTTCAAATAACATCATACATTTCATGCATAATATTTCATACATTTCCACATGTCATCGTTGTGTTTTTCACATCACATGCATTGTATTTTGCTCAAAATGGATATGAAAAGAAATCAAATCAATTATGGTTAGATTTTTTTTCTAAAGTCAAACATTAATGCTCTAATATTATGGATTAAAGAGAACCACTTGCAAAAATCAAAAATATTATGAAACATCATCCATATAAAAAATGAAACATAGACTTTGTAGCTTGAATAATTAGTTCCAAGGATGAAATCATTGAATCCGGGCTTGAAAACAATCAATTGGGAAGAAAAATAAGCAAGTGAATGAATGGGCAGGAGAAACCAGTCAACCAGTAAAAAAAGAAATGCAACTAACCGACCAGTTTTCTAAACTGGTCGACTGACAGTAAATGATTCCAAACCTGTCAACTAGTTGGCTGGGCTTAAAAATCACCTATTAGTCTTCTTCTTCCCATTTTCTTCATCTTCTCAAAACACAAACATATTATCTTCATCTCTCCTCCAAAATCTCTCATTTCCAAAATCTCTCATTTTTGAGTTTTTTTTTTCACCAAATTCATCATTCAAGCTCTTTCTTACCACATTTACACACTTTTTAACTAATCAAACTTTTGATTTTATATGTAAATCAACTTTCCCTCTTTCAAACCCTAAATCTTGAAAAATTATGAAATTTGAAATTCCTTCACTTTAAATGAATTTTTCTCAAAATTGAATCGATTAAACACTTCCTCAATACATTATTTTACTTTCAATCCAAACATTTGTCCATTTGAATACAAGAATCAAAAACCCTCGAATTGGACTTTCTCTCTCTACTTGGCCGAATTTTTGAATTATATTAGTGAGTTATTCTTAAACTATTTTACATCAAATTATGTCAAGTTCATTAAGGAAAAAGGAAAGGAAAGGAACCAATAATCAATGTAAGTGAGGTACGTCCTAAATCAAGATTAGATAGCTTTCTTTTTTATTCAAATGCACAAGCTAAGTCATTTGAAACCTCATTTAAGAAAAAGAATTATAAATCTAGGTTAATTAATTGATCCTAAAGTACTAAGTATCCTAGATTTAGAAAATTCATTGCATGAACAAGCTTAGGGTCATTTAATTCATCTTAGGGAGGACATATATCCAAGATTGATGAGATTTTTTTATAATAATCTTACATTTAATTATGATGATTGTGTGATTATCTCTAAAGTAAAAGGGATTAAAATTGTTCTTGATTATAATAAATTAAGTACACTCCTTGAAAAACCAAATAATGGAAATAAATATTATAGCAAACCAATTTTGTGGTTGGTTTGAGTTTAAATCAGAGCGCAGTCTACAAAATTATTAGTGATCCCAACTATGAGCCAAATGAAGGATATACGGTGGCAAATCTAGAATTGTCCATTAAAAGCAAAGTTTTTTCTCATATTGTCTTAATAGCTTTTCTACCAAAAGCAAGACACAAGGGGGATGTAGGAAACATGGAGAAATTTCTAGTTTGGGTTATATTATCCAATAATTCTTTGAGGTTAAGTTATGTAATTATTCACTACTTGGCCAAGATCACACATAATGTAACAACAACTCTTCATTTTGGCCAAATTTTGACTCTTATATTTAGGAGCTTTGGTGTCTCACTTGACGATGAAGAAACTATCAAAATTTTTTTAAAAAAAAACTCTTTTACCTTCACCACAATTACTCAAATGGGATACAAGTAATTAAGAAATGGTGCTTGGGTTAGAAAA
Source organism: Cedrela odorata (assembly GCA_035584115.1). Classification (NCBI taxonomy): domain Eukaryota; kingdom Viridiplantae; phylum Streptophyta; class Magnoliopsida; order Sapindales; family Meliaceae; genus Cedrela; species Cedrela odorata. The sequence goes on from JAXCLQ010000011.1 coordinate 9,853,153, forward strand.
GATGCTATGACACAAAGATCAATTGAAGCTTCATTAAATCAAGAACAAATTCTTGAAGAGACTGAGACCCTCTCTATGAAAACTCTGCAGACTCAACTATTTCTTTTACAAGAAGATGTCATAGTTTGCAAAATTATATGGCAACTAGTTTCGCAAGAATAAACACAATAAAATGAATGGAATGCAATGTGACATTGCAAAAATCTTACGACATCTTCGCAACCAATCCAGGGCATCTCCTCCTTGATTATTGGACACATGATCTTTCTCATATTTATTTTCATGCGTAATTTCATATTCATGTCTTTAGGTATCAAACTAGTACTTTGAAGTTGCTATGGTTTGTAATGGCATGCACTTTGAACTTTATGGTTTGAACTTTGAACTTATCTTGTTTGAGTTCGTGGTTTTATTGTTGTGGAATTGTTATTCTTATGCTTAACATTTCTCGTGTATGTACTTATTTTTAAAGCACTATGAAAATATGGTATCATAAATATTGTTAATCATTATTTTTTATGATGCCAAAGGAGGAGAAATGTTGTTGATTATTGATTATCATTATTGTTGATTATTAGGAGAAATGTTGTTGATTATTTTGTTGATTATTATTATTGTTGTTGTTGGTTATTGTTAATAATCATTATCACGGATATGGTCTTGGTGGAATGATCATTATATAAAAGGGGATATTTGATTATTGTTGATAGGGGGAGAAATATTGTTATGCATAAGGAAATAAATATTATTGTAATTTAAAAAGAAAAGAATATTGATATAATATTCTTTTATGTAACAAAAATGGAGCATATAGGGATGAATTATTACATGGTTATAGAAGTGCTTCTTTTCTTTTCTTGTAGTAATTATTTTGTAGAGGGAGTTTTGTTCAAATTCAAAGGGGGAGCATATCTTCATTTTCAAGTAAATCCTTACATGGATCAAACATTTTGTCATTATCAAAAAAGATGAGATTGTTGACCTTAGTGTCATACAAACTTATGTTTTGATGATAACAAAATATGTAAATTCAATCAAGTAAATGAATAAGGAAGTATCAAATACTCAAGTTAAAGAATCAACATACAATTTAAAGGTATTTATTCTTAAATTTTAAAAAATAAGTTTGTATGTGTAAAATTGTTGTAAGTTTGTAAGATTATTTATTTTGTGCAAAAACATACTTTTGATACTTATTAAATGTACCAAAAGACACACTTTTGAAACATAGCATATAAATTTAATCGTATTTTTTAAAATTGAAAAATGAACTAAATTGTAAGGTTTTTAAAGACCAAATTGCATGTTTTTCAAAAGATTAAAAACCAGGGCAAATATGAGGAATTAGACAACTGATTCCTTAATTCGATCAATTGGTTTAAACAAATCGACTTGTTTGAACTGGTCAATCGATTTGAACCAATCAACCGGTTCATGCAACTAGTTGACCGGTTGCTAGGCATTTTTGACTGTTACTCATTTTTGTATATTTGATCAGCCTGTTCAAAGAAAAGGTCGATAGTTTAGATTCAAAATTTAAATTTTTATGAGTCTAACAACTAGTTTTTGAACCTTAATTATAAATACAAGTCTCACATTCATTCATAAATAGTTTTGATCATTTAATCTCAAAGTCTAAGTGCTTACAAATATCTTTCTAGTTTTAAAATCAAATATTGAGCTTACAAAATGCTACAAACATATTTTATATACATATTTCTTTCACTTGTAATATTCTCTATTATTGGATAATTATTTGAATGTGTAATTTATTTTTCACATCTATTCTCATTTGTAAAAGAGTGAAAGAAATGATCTTTCAATTGGGTATTGTGAGATTAAGTGATTTAGGAGTGAAGTCACTTGTAAGGTTTTAAGAGGTATAAAAAATCCTCTTTGTTGTAAATTTAGTCTTGTAATTTTAATACTTGTTATTCACTTGGTTATAGTGAGGTTGAGTGATTGGGAAAAAATCATTTGTAAGGTTTGAGTACTAAAAATCTCCTTAGTTATAAATTGAGTCTTGGGGTTTCAAGACTTGTTTATAGTGGAATCTTCAAGTGGAGTTTGTAGGAGTGAATGTAGGTAAGATTGTGTCAAACCACTATAAATCCAATTTGTTCTTTCTCTTTTCTCACTCTTTTTATTTTTAAAGCTTATATTTGATTGTATGGTTAAATTAAAGCAAAATTTAAATTTGTCAAATTAAGTTTAAAAACCCAATTCACTTTCCCTCTTAGGTTGTATATCCGTACTTTAGAAACCTGCAATCTCTGGCATAATGCCTTGATTTGCCATAGACAAAGCACTTCATATTTTTTTTTTTTTGTGATTATGGGATTTTTTGAATTTTTTATCCTTGAGACCCAAATGTTAGAAATATGTCCTAAAACCAATCGTGTCATACGGTTTAGGGATATCATCCTTATGTATATATAACTTTGTAATTAATTGTAAATTAGTTTATGATTAATAAAATGACATTTATATCATTTTACATATACAGTTGCGTATATATATATATATAGATATTATATATAAAATGCAAAATGAGATCCCATGATGTATTATGATGTCAAGATTCTATTTACAAGGAGTTGTAGATATGAGTAAAAAGTATGATCTAAATACATTTGAATTAGTTCCCAGTTGAGGTATTGTCATTTGAGAGGATGACATTGTATGACTGACATGTTTTATGCTGCCAAGGATTAGTATTTGATGCTAATAGTTGGGTGACGAGTCTTTTATCACAAGAGCATAAACATGAGTAATACGTTGGAGTATGTGTTACTGAACGTGACGAATCACATGGGTGATTTTCTACAGTCAATGATACGTCACACAGCCGTACTAGTGTACCATTGGTCCTTTAACCTGAGGTATGAGGGCTGCCCTCTGCATTGAGGCACATCGTTCACTTGTATATATCACACCGGGCTAGTCATGCCTGGTGAAAGAAGCTTGCTAGTAATGTGTTTAGGTGTAAAACGGAATCTAATGGCTCAGATATTAGAGCTTGAGATCCTAAAAGGGGATGTCATACATGGGAAATGAAATCTCTAGCCAAAATACATATTTCCAAAAAGGTATTTTCGAATACATGATTCCTGTATATAATTCGAGACCTTGTTCCTATGATTGAGTTAGGGGTTTGACAATTTCATGAACCGCACTCGATCGAGAGTTGATAGAAGAGGGACTTTACTACATGTACATATGACTATATGGATTCATTAATGTCTGGGGGTTATGACATATTGTTAAAGGTTGCACATCATCATTAGGAACTTTGGTTACAAAGAGTTGTATCAAAGATATACGAAGGAGTTCGTGTCCACCCATGTCCAGCTCACAGTGAACTTAGAGGGTCACACACATAGTCGGTTACTTGATGATGATGGTTATTGCTGTTATGCAATAATCATTAATTAGTTAATGATATTATACAGATATTAATCGAGTAGCAATTTGATTCTTTATTATAAAGAATATATTTTCCGGCTTTGACGCGCTAGCATGCGTATGCGTGAAAAATATTTCAATTTTAATTTTGGGATACCGTAAATATGATTTGCGGATGTAATAATATTAATATATTAGTATTATATTTTAATATGATTAAAGTAATCATAAAAATATAATTATTGATTATATTAATAATAATAAATATCTAAATAATATTATTGATATATATATATATTATTAAGGTAATGATATATATATAATGATATATATATATATGTAAGATATTTATTGATATATGTGTATATAAAAATGTATATATCTATTAAAGTAATGTGTATATATATGTAATTATCTCTCTCTCTCTCATTATGATACATATATATGCTAATTTGATTAATGTATATATATTATATTAATAATTTATTAATGTATTAATGTATTAATATATATATATATATGTGTGTGTGTGTCTGTGTGTGTATTAATGTAATGCATAAATTTGATTATGAACGCACACTGCTGACCTAAAAATCCATGACTCATCTTCTTACATTAATTTCTTTATGATATTTTGAATATGCAAGTCGGTTGTTTATTTGTAGGTGGCGTCGGTAATTGATAAACACAAAGGCTTAAGAGTTATTTATACACACACACATATATATATATATATACAGAATACGTTATGAAAAAGAAAATACTTCTCTGTTTTTCGTTTTTCTTCTTTGTATTTGAAAAAAATAGGGAAAAAGCTTCTTCTTCTCCTTCAAACCATAAGCTACTTGAGGAAGCAAGCTTAGGAGAGCTTTGTTGTGAACCAAAGCAAAGATAGAAGAGGGAAGCAAGATTGGGCTGTAAACCGAAGCTTGAACAGAAGAGAGAAAAAGGAAACCATAGAGAGAGAAAGCTTTGTGAACTTGTTGAAGCTCAAACCAGAGCTTGCAAATCCCAAACAAGCCGAAACTGACTTCATCACACTGATGTGTGGATCACTTTAGGGAGCAAATTTGTTGCTGTCCCGAATTGCAAAGCCAAAGGTGAGTCTTATCTTTGTTTTTGAATATATGAACAGAGTATGTTTTTAAAAGCTGAAACGTGCATGTGTGCATGTCTAGATCGGCTGGGAGCTTATTCCGCAGGTTTATGAAGATAGCCATAGCTCCCCTGCTGCGGTTGCGCTCTCGGAAGTTCCTTTCGTGCGTCGCGCTTTCACTGCTCATGAAAAGAGAGTATGCGAGCTCACTATTCTGTTCACCAAATTCTAGTTACTCCTCTACATAAGTTTAGGCTTATTTACGGCACTGGCTTTTTAAGTGCTAGCATAAAAGTTTTCAATCTTATCTCTTGCCATTAAATCTTCTTCAATTCAAAGATGTTTCTAAACCTGTTCTAGAAAAAAATCTTTGGATTTATAAAGAATTTTCTTCTAATAATCTTTCCAAGTTGGTGGTAATTTTGCAATGATTGCACCAACTTGAAAAGATTCAAGAAGTTTAATTTTCACAACCTTCAGTTTGTTAATAATAACTTGCTATTCATGTACTTGAGGCAAAACATGTTTATCATCAAACATTTTGAAATCAAATATTTAGAAATAAAAAATTTCTTGAAATCTTCCTCCTCTACATTATATTTGAATTCCTATGCATGCCAAGTCCCTTTGACAGATAGAGTGTCGATGTAGAGATCATATAAATGGTCTAAAAGAGCATTAAGAATATGGCCACGACATATGAGTTCATCTTCAAGTCATTTCTATCATTCAACCTTCAATTGATCAAAGTTTGTACCTGTAAATTTTGGAATTGGTTCCAAATTTGGGTCCAGCTCATAAAAAATCTTTAGAGCAGCCAACAAGAATTTAAGTTTGTCATACCAATGAGTAAAATTTGTTCCATCAAAATGATCAAGTTTAACCATATCTTGATTCATCATTTTAATGATGTTAACATAAGTTTTGATCTTCATGACAATGAAATAATGATTTAAGATTGTTAGAAATCTTTAGAATGGAGACTTGAAACACGTATGTGATAAACATTCCTTAACGCATTAGCTGCCTTCTCTCTATTAAAATTACTTTATGGGATTCACAAGTAAATTGTTTTTGGGATATAAAAAGTCTTGAATGAATTTTGCACCAAATAACAATGAAAAACTCATATAAAATTAAAGAACAAATTTTGTCAAAAAAATCAAAGAAAAAGAGAAAATTAAAATTAGATAATTAATTTTGAATTGCTTCGTTCAATTTATAGAGATATGTCAATCATTGATAAGTACTATTTGAGATTTAACTGTTGACTGTGAAGAGTTGTAATTTTTTAAAAGTTGTAACATTTTGGAATTTTTAATTGATTTTCGAATATTTATAACGTTTTAAAATGATTTTTTAAAAAAATTAAAATGAATTAAATTAAAAAATTATTTCTTTGCGCCTTATAAGGGCCAAAAGTGCTGTGTGCGCCGTCACGTACAAAGTGCCCTAATATATATATATATATATATATATATATATATATTACATTAACTGTATTAGTCAATTCCGCATATTATTGATTGCTCGTTACTTGTATTCGACAGGCGACCGCTTCAATGTTAGCTAAAGAACTAATTCTCGCCAATCCGGCAACCAGCTCCAGAGCTCTTCAGCAACACCTTTTCTCTCTATTGCAAAGCTGCAAAAGCGTTGAAACACTCACCGAAATTCACACCCAAATAATCATTAACGGCTTTTGCCAGAAAAACTACATCCTCGTAAAGCTCTTATCTTTCTACATCACATATGGTAATCTCCTAAATGCCCATAAAGTTTTTGAAAAAATCGAAAACCCTAGTACTACTATACGGAACCAGATGATTAGAGGCCATGCCAGGAGTGAAACGCCGGAAAAATCAGTTGAATTGTACAAACAAATGGTAGAGGAAGAGAGTCAGCCTGATGAGTTCACGTATTCGTTTCTTATAAGTGCGTGTGCCAGATACGGCTCGTTTAAAGTGGGGGAGCAGGTTCATGAGAAAGTTTTGGTTAGTGGGTATTGCTCAAACGTGTTTATAAGGACAAATTTGATGAATTTTTATGTGACGAGAGGAGGGGATGGAGGGGTTAGGCATGCACGTCGCGTGTTCGACGATATGCCGGACAGAAATGTTGTGAGTTGGAATTCTTTACTAAAGGGGTACGTTAGGTGTGGAGATATTGATGGGGCACGAAAAGTTTTTGATGAGATGCCACAGAGGAATGTTGTTTCATGGACGACCTTGATTGCAGGGTGTGCTCAAAATGGGAAGTGTAAGAAAGCATTGTCTTTGTTTAATGAGATGAGAAGAGCCCATGTTGGAGTGGATCAAGTGGCAATGGTGGCAGTGTTATCAGCTTGTGCTGAATTAGGGGATTTGAATTTGGGAAAGTGGATACACTCTTATGTTGTAGAGACATTGTGTGTAGGAAAGGGAACAGTTTTGATTACTTTGAATAATGCACTTATACATATGTATGCTAGCTGTGGGCAGATTGAAGAAGCTTATCAAGTGTTTAGAAAAATGCAGTGGAGAAATACTGTTTCTTGGACAAGCATGATCACTGGGTTTGCAAAGCAGGGTTATGCAAAAGAAGCTCTTGTTTTGTTTGAATGGATGCAGACCTTGGGAGGGAAAGAAGAAAAACCTGACGAGATATCCTTTTTAGGAGTACTGTGTGCATGCAGTCATGGTGGGTTTATTGGCGAGGGCCGTCAATTTTTTCAGTGCATGAATCAGATTGGAATCAAACCAAAGATTGAGCACTACGGGTGCATGATTGATCTCTTGAGTCGTGCTGGGTTCTTAGAGGAAGCTTGCAGTCTTGTTCGGAGTATGCCCATGAAACCAAATGATGCTGTGTGGGGTTCTCTCCTTCTTGGTTGCAGAATTTATAACAAAGCTGAGCTTGCCTCTCAAGTGGCCCAGAAATTGGTGGTTGAGCTTGACTCTGACCAAGCTGCAGGCTATCTTGTACTCTTGGCTAATGTTTACGCTACTTCAAAACGGTGGCTGGATGTTGCAGCTGTGAGACAGAAGATGATTAAGATGGGTGTGAGAAAACCTCCAGGTGGAAGTTGGGTCCAAGTTAATGGTGTTTTTCATGATTTTTTGGCTGGTGACAGTACCCACAAGCATGCGTCTTTAATTTATAAGACAATCAGTGAGATCTCCTTGCAATCTATCTGGGAAGGCTACAACCCAGACATATTAGGAATGTGTTCAGGCGTTGAGGGCTAGACATATCAGCGCGCATCAAGATTGCTGCACAACATTAACATTTTTCCTTTTCTGTCTCGTGTTGTTCACTACATAGCTAAGAATTTACTGAAACATGGAGAACATTATATACACCTTTAATGCATTGATACGCCGAAACAGAAACATAATGTAAATAATTCCATTTTGTACAGTTATTACCATCGATCGTTTTGCATGAAAAAGAATTATGGCCAATTCCACTTGGTACTTTTGATCACGGCAGGAAATAGTTTGAATTTTGAATATGCTGCACTATTCTATTCTGCAAGAAACTACCGTGCTGGTTTAGATCAGGAAAGAGGAGACGTGGGAGTTAGGAGAAAACCATAGCTTACAGCTTTTTGTTGTTCTTGTAGATCACCATCAAGCGAACGGAAGGAATAATTCCTAGTGTGCATTCTCAATTTAACTTGTTGCCTAGGATTTCTATTTGCTTGTAATGGTGTCTGCTTTCGTGGCAGCAATTGTTCCCCTCTTCTCTCTCATATACTAAAAATTAACTCATTTGAACTGGTATATATATTATAAGCAATGAATCTTCAACCCTATATATAAAGATTAATCATATATGTTAACTAAATTAAAATTACTTCCATATATTTTGCTTGCATAATCAAACTTAAAACATCTGCATATATATAATTCATCTTTTTTCTCACTAAAATTATTATTATTACAATATATACATTTGTCTTTAATATTAAGTGTAAACTTTGAGTATCGCTAAACATGCAAAATTTTATACAAACTCATATGATAATGTTATATTCTCGTCACATATTATTCTCAAATTTAAAAAGGGTAAAATATTTATACTAGTAATATTATTTTATCACATTAATTATTGTATTTTGTAATTTTTTTTATTTTTTTATATTTGCATATATCTAGTATTACTGGTAAACTTTTAATTGTTAAAAATAAATGTTAGGTTACGTTTCGGCACCAAACTTGACATCCGTGAAAGAAAATACGTAAACCCATCCGCCAAGCAACCCAAAAATAAATAAATAAAATAATAAACCAAAATGTTGTTCTCCTATAAATACTAGTCCAATCGGATCCTTCCTTTCAGATAACAAAGCCTTCACTGCTCTTTCTTTCTGATTCTGAACTATGGATCCGACCCAAGACAGATCCGAGATCGCCTTCTTCGACGTAGAAACAACGGTACCGACCCGACCTGGCCAGGCTTTCGCCATTCTGGAATTCGGCTCAATTTTAGTATGTCCTAAAAAGCTGGTAGAGCTCGACAGCTATTCCACTTTAGTCCGACCTGCCGACCCTTCCCTCATCTCATCTCTCTCTGTACGCTGCAATGGTATCACTCCCGACTCCGTCGTTTCCGCACCTACCTTCGCTGATATCGCTGACCAAGTCTTCGACATTCTCCACGGTCCGTGTGTGCAAACTTCTCAGCTTTCTTTTTTCTTTCTTTCTTTCAATTTTTTTACTATTCCTCTTTTTGACATGGACTAGAATGAATATCTTTCCTTTTTTTTTAAAAAAAATTTGTTAATATAGGGAGGATATGGGCCGGGCATAATATATTGAGGTTTGATTGCGCGAGGATAAGAGAAGCTTTTGCAGGGATCAGTCGACCGGCGCCGGAACCCAAGGGAATGATTGATTCCTTGCCATTGTTGACTCAGAAATTTGGAAGGAGAGCTGGCGACATGAAAGTAAATATTAATTAAGCGGCTCAACTTGTTGAATTGCAAATATTTTGGATTAATATAAACATGTATATGTCGAAGTGCCTGCCAAAGATTTAAGCTTGTGTGTTTGCTTTAATATTTTTCTTTTGTGCTTTTTGGTTACTGTTAGTTAAATACGTTTTTTTAGAATCAGTTGGGTATAATTTTTGGATTGGGTACGCTATGTTGGTTGGAGGGAAGAGGGTTGCACGTTTCTCTGTGTTTGATAGGAAGGGATAAGAAGAGAATCAAACGTTCAATTGTCTGGTTACCCTACAAGATTGAAGTGAAGAGAAATCCATGCATTGTCAATTTGATTATTATATTTTATCTTTGCATTAAGTTATCTGTTTGGCATTGTTCTTTCTGCCTGTTTTATGAGAGAACTGGGTTTGTTGGGTTTGAATGATGGTTAACCTTCTGTCATTATTTTTTTTCTAGCCAAATAGAAGAAACGGTTTTTCTCTATTCTTTTCTTTCCTGCTTGCCTCCTTCCCTCTTATTTCCCTCACAAGAAAATATCCGCGGTATCATGACATGGTTTATGCATTTTGAATTCCAAAATTGTATTTAGACCATAATTTGGCTTAAAACATGTTAAAAAGTTGAGGCTTTCTTCACGTAATATATTTGAAGTGAGAGTTTCATTGGATAAGTTTTGAGAAATTGCCATTGGATTTTGAGAAATTTTTAAACATGATACCAGTGTTTTAGCCTATGAAGTATCATGCAATTGAGATTTTGTTATTGCCACTTATGTTAACAAAAAAAAAAAAAAAATAGTTGAAGAGCCCCTGCCTTGTGTACAATTTTCAGTTTTGCAAGATGGTTTTATATTTCATGTATATGATCATTGTTTAATTTTGGATGCTGATATCTTAATGCCTCTGCAGATGGCCTCTCTTGCAACTTACTTTGGGCTTGGACAGCAGACTCATAGGTATTTTTTCATCTGCAAGGGCTTATTTGACTTGCTCTTGCCTTTTTCCTTGAAATAACACTTTCTGCTAGAATCTTTCAGGAGCTTAGATGATGTTCGGATGAATCTCGAAGTTCTCAAGTATTGTGCAACTGTTTTGTTCTTGGTAATTCTCTAGTTTGAAAAGCAGTGAGATTCGCTTCTTGTTGAATGATAGCCGTTGCTAGTTTTCGAATTCCTTAGTACCTTTGTTTGTCTTATATGTAATTTTAAGCTTCAGCTCTATTTGCCATCCAATGTGTATGACATTCTCTGTTGCTAGTTGGTCTTTTCTATAACATGTTTTAACACTGATCAGTCCATAATATGTGCCAACAATACTTAGATAACTTTCCAGACTTTGATGATAGGTGAAGATTCTCCAGGAAGTTCAATGATTTAGTCTACCATCCCTCTGAAGTTTACTTTAATTCATACCTAAGTACCCTATCACGCCAGGTGAACATGATCAGCTAATTGAATATTAGTGCAATAGCTCTTCAAGTATCGCAATTTCTTTTTACTAAGTAATTTTGTAAGATGGTTAAAGCGCAGCATATGCTTCAATGAAGTGTAATGCTTGTCCTCTATATGCAAGCTTATTTTATTCTACCCATAGATGACTTTTGAATGAGAGTTTTGTTGGGTGACTGATGCACTTGCATGTTTCATAAGATCTCTTCTGTACCAAGTAACAATCAATTGCAATATTCACAGGAGTCAAGCCTCCCAGACATATTCACTGTGAACAGTTGGGTTTCCCCAAATGCTACTACAAGAAGTCGTAGCAGTGTTAAATCATTTCCTGAGGGAACAAGCCAAAACCTCAGTACTCCCTCTTCGGGAGTTAAGTTTGAAGATGCTTCAAATATGACTCCCCCAGATCAAGGAACGGGGGAAGACCATCCAATATTTTCTCTTATGACTCACAAAACTGGGGAGGACTCCATTCTAGCCGCATGTAGTACTGATCAACCGGATCCTTTTGATATGGGCCTACTCTGCAATCAGATGGAAACTAAATCCCTTCAACCTGATGTCATCATGGAAGAAAAATCTGAGTCAGAGTCTCCTGGGATGTGTTCCTCAGCATCTGTGTCCGAGGGCTCCAGTGGCTATGCTGGATTTGTAGACCCTGATGAAGTTTCCATCCCGTGCATCAGTGCATGTGTTGTCCCATTGTTTCCTGGAAGTCAAATTCAAAAAATTAAATTATTGCACGAAGATGTTAATTTACAGCTTTGTTGCTCCCGTTTGAGAGTTCGATTTGGAATAAGCACAAAGTTTGTTGATCATGCTGGCAGGCCACGGTTGAATTTTGTGGTTGACACGTCTCCAAGTTTATGTGATGTTCTCGATGCATGTGATGATGTTGCGCAGAAATTGGCCGGGGATTCTGGTAGCAGCTCTGATTGGAGGCCTGTTGTGACCAGAAAAAATGGTTTCTTCAACCATCCCACAGCAAGATTGCAGTAAGTTCTCCCTCCATTGTTTTAGTTCTTTCTTCTGGTAGGGAAATGGATGAGTTCTACGATAATATATAGATCACTATCCTAAGGGAATGAAATTTTGTTTTAAACATCAAACGCCTGCAGAAGGAATTTATGGTGCATGGTTATTGTTTTTTAACTGGTGCTTTCATAAAATAAAAATGAAAAGAAAAATGGTGTTTTTGGTTTGGCATTTTTAATATTCGAGAATATGTTTGGTAACAGTTTTTAAAACAATATTTTGAAATGAAAACAATAAAGAAAAAATAATTTGGAATTTTATTTTTCAATAAATTATATCAACTAAATTTTATGTAGTTGTTAATATTTTTGTCGTTTAAATTAATTTGATTAGTTCTAATTTTAAAAAAATTATGATTTAATATTGTTAAATAAATTGATCAAGAAGAGGAGGAAGAAGAATGTTGATCGAATTTATGGCTTAACTTGTGAATATTTGGAGAAGTGTTTTCAAAAAACCAAGTAAAACAACAACAAAAAAAATTATGAAAATCTACTCTATAACTAAAAAGCGGAAACTGTGTTGTATTTTGTAAATGCTATTTTACAAAAGCACTTACACTAAAAGTATCAAGTCGGTTTTTAGAAAATGAAAATGAAAGTGGGGCGTGTAAAGTGATAGATAGCTGGCCTTTAAATACCCTGATGTGTTTTCTTTCATTTGATATTTCTCAATATGTTCATTGATGCCCATTAAGTTGTCTTAGGTACAGAAGATCACATAATGAAAAGGAAAATGGAACAGCTGGCTTTGGAAGTTTTGACATTCATTTTTCCATGCTCAGTGATTTTCAGGCTTGTTTATTTTGTTTATTTTTGTAATGGTTTTAATGATATATCTGGGTTGGTGGCAGAAATGAAACATGACAAAAGTTTATATGATTTTTGGAGATAAAAATGGCTGTTGCAATATTGAACTTTCTTTTCTACGTTATATATTGGTATGGCAAGCTATTGAAACATTAATGTTTTGCTCAAGGCTTAAGACACAAACTAGAGTCTTGTTGTTCTTACATGTGTTGGCCAGCCTATTGGAAATATACAGATTAATTGTGTTTTGCTCTCTTTTTCTATAGTATACCTATTGTGGTAAATGGGGATATTGCCCAATACGCCACGGAGATTTACCAGAAAGAAGCATCCGGGACCATTCAAAAGCTTGCCTTCATTGAATTTGATGTTACAGAACTTGATGCCTTGTTGAAACCAGGGACCTTTGTGGATGCATTCCTCTCCTTGGATCTATACAACTATCAGCAGAGTGCAGGCATTCGATTGGTTGCCAAAAAATTGATTATCCATTCAGAATGATGGGAGGAGAAGGGATTGGACTGGCATGTAAATAGGAAATTGTTTTTCAATGTCCTTAAGATTAGGATTGGAAATAACATGATACTAATGCAGATGATATTGATTGAAAAATTTGTAATTGTAAATATCATTCTGTGTATATGAAGTTTAAAGTGATATTGGATGGTCTATAATGACCAATTCTATCTCATAATTAATTTATCTTTTACCTTAAGATCATCAAATTCTGATTAGACCCAGACCAGATCACTGCTATTGCTTGCCAATTTTCTGATGATTAATAGAATTGGTGTTTGCTGATCCTGATCCAAATAGGGCAAGCAAGTAGTGAAACAAGATCATCGATAGACAACAAATAAAACATGTGTCAAAGATTGTCCTTCTTTGATTCCTTTTACCCAAATATATATATATATATATATATCATGTAAAATGGTTCGACACCGAAGATGCGGCGGTCACAAGCAGTAGCTGGTTTGTTTAAATATCAATTCAGAGATACTCTACGGTCGTTGACTATTACAAGCCAACCAATTTAATTCCATTCTTATAATTTGATTTCTTATGACATTCAACGATTACTTTACGGCCGGAAAAAAAAAATTGTGAATATTAAGTTAAAAGGGTAAATAAATAGTAATAAAAGAATACAATTGATATTTTTATTATTAATTTAAAGAACAAATATAATAAAATATATTAAGACGACATGGGAGATATTTGATATGATTGCGAATGACAATTAATCCAAGCGATTTAAGAAATGAGTTTTTTCTTCCGTATACTAGCATATATATATATATATATATATATACACACACACTAGCATACACCACCACAAACGACCAAACAAGCATGAATTTATATATATACTAGCATACACCACCACAAACGACCAAACAAGCATGAATTTGTTTGCCCATTTTACAGTATTGGGACAGCTATGGACACGTTCGTTAAAAATTCAACAACTACCAATACATGAGCCAATCACAATAAGTGGTGAAAATCCACTAATTGCAACACTTCTCTTGGGATGACACCTCTTTAAATTATGTCGAAATTGTTCCCTAGTATCTCGTTAAAAACTTTGCCGGTAAAACCTACGAGGATAAAACAAAGAAAAAAAGAGAGAAGCCCATGCTTGTTTAGAATTTTTTTGATAACTCGTCTCTTTAAAAGAAAATGCTCTTCCCGGTGAAATTCTCCTCTTCAAATTAACATACATCAACTCTTCAATTTATATAATCGACATATCAATACCATGTATTAATTTCCTAAAAGTTGATATAGGTATAATTTTAGTGGAAATATCAATAAAATTATCTATTTATTATCAATATTTTAGCTCTATTAGAGCTCATGAGTGTAGAAGAATATTGGTGAAATATATTTTGCTTTATCTCCCTTAATGTATCATCCTCTAACTTAAACAATACAAACAATATTATCTTTATATATCATTGTAGCAATATTTATAGTAGAAGATATGTTGCATGTACTATAAATATAATAGACAATATATTGCAATCATATACATTCCTTGCTTGCTTCGAATAGTTTAAGAAACTCAGAGTAATTAGAAAATGTAACAATGAAAGTTTGCTTCGTGAATCGCCGTGAGATAATTGTATTGTTGTAAGTAAAAATATATTTTGTCTGTGAAAGAGTTTTATGGGAATAAGAAAAATGGACAACATATGTATAACCAACTAGTCCAGATTTTGTGTTGATTCATTGAAATAAAATAATCCAAAATTCATTGTTCTATGAAGGTAACGAAAAATATGTTTAATATAATTCCAATATTGGTGAGTAGATGCAGAACTAAATTTGGCTAATATATTTACGGAGAAAATTATGTCCAATCTAGTATATTGTACCAAATATATAAAGTACCAATTCTATTGAGATATGGTACTTCTAAACCAAATATCTCTTCATTATTTTCTTTTGAGCACAATGGATATTTTTAAAAATTAAGAGACTGAAAAATCATAGAGGTATTTAATGAATGATATTTATCTATATTGAAACGTTTCAAAATTTTTTCAATATAAATAAATTGATGGATAAATATTCTATTAGATTTGTATTCAATCTGTAGGGCGAGACAAGATTTGATTTTTTTCAAATCTTTCATTTCAAATTTCTTTTTCAGGTATTGAACAATTTTTATAACCTCTTAAAGATTTTTAATTATATTCATGCAATCGACATATATTACTAAAATGACAAACTCATATTATAATTTTTTTTATAAATACGCATCAGTAAATATGATTATTAGTATATTATTTTTTAATTAAGTATTCGCTCAAGCGATTATACCATATGTGTCCAGATTATTTTAATCCATACAGAAATCGTTGTAGTTTGATTGAGAACAAACTGTGGTAGATATGCCATAGAACTAATCGTGTCATACAATTCAGGGATATCATCTTTATGTATATATTTTTGTAATTAATTGTAAACTTATTTATGATTAATAAAATGACTTTTATATCATTTTGCATGTATAGTTGTTGATATATATTGTATATAAAACACAGAATGAGATCTTGTGATGTATTATGATGTTAGAACTCTATCTGTAAAGAGTTGTAGATATGAGTATAGAGTTTTGATTTGAATACGTTTGAATCTGTTCCTAGTTGAGGTGATGTCATATGAGACTATGACATTACATGACCGGTATGTTTGATGCTGTCAAGGATTAGTATTGGATGGTGATAGTTGGGTGACGAGTCTCACGTCACAAGAGCATAAACATGGGTAATGCATTGGAGAACATGTTACTAAACGTGAACAAACGTGACAAATCACATAGGTGATTATCTATAGTCAATGATACGTCACACAGCCGTACTAGTGTATCACTAGTCCTTTGACTTGAGCTGTCATAGCTGCCCTCTGCACTGAGGCATATGGTTCACTTGTGTATATCACACCGGGCTAGCTACGCCTAGTGAAAGAAGCTTGCTTGCAATATGTTTAGATGCATGAGGATAGATGATAGCCAAGATGAAATTCGCTTGCTTAGATTTTAGAGCTTAAGATCTTAGGTGGAATTGTCATACGCGGGAATAAAGTCTTTGGCCAAAGTATGTATATCCGGAAAAGTGTTTTGCGGATATATGAATCTTGTATATGATTGAGGTTCTAATCCTATGATTGAGTTAGGAGTTTGACGATACCATGATCCACATTTAATTAGAAGTCAATAGTAGAGGGACTTTATTACATGCACGTATGACTATATGGATTCATTAGTGCCTGAGGTTTATGACATCTTGCTAGAGGTCGGTCATGATCATTGAGAATTTTGGTTACAAAGAGTTGTACCAAAGTGATATGAAAGAGTTCATATACACCCACGTCTAGTTCATAGTGAACCCATGGGTCACACACATTAGTCGGTTACTTGATGATGATGACATTTGCTATTATACAATAATCATTAATTAGTTAATGATGTTGTTTCGATACTTTGATCGGGTAGTAATTTGATTCTTTATTGTAAAGAATATATTTTTTGACAAGGACGAGTTAGCACTCGTAAGCGTAGGAAATATTTCAGTTAATTATGGGATATCGTAAATATGATTTATGGATATTATATTGTTATATATATTGATATAATACTTTAATATTAATTAAAGCAATAATATAATATAATAGTAATATATATATATATATATGTATAAGATGTGTGTAAGTGTATGAGTATATATATATAATGATATATGTATATTATACATTTACTCTTTCTCTCTCTCACACACACATGCCCATCAATAAGCTTGACACTTGGATTGCTTTTGTTCAAATTGTTGAAATAAGAAGCAAGTCAGTAAGTGAGCAAGTGGGTAAGTAGGTTGCTTTTGTTCATTTAATGAAATGAGAGAAAAAAAAGTCGGTTATGATAGTTTTGCAGGAAAACACTCAAGTATTGAGTATTGATAACAAGCATTGGGATGCTACGTTATCATTAACCCATAATCAAAGTGAGAAAAAGAACTGACTCAAGTTTCTTCTTCTTCAATTCTCTCTGCATTCCAGTGAGTAATATTTCTTAGAGAAGGTTTGGTGAGATTTTGGTTTTGAACCAAAAACCAGTAGTGAGAAGAGGTGGCTAGAGAGAGAAAGCTACGGTTTTAGCTTAGTGAAGCTAAAACTGATCCCATAACGAAGCCAAAACCACCATCACCAACACTGACGTGTGTGGACCCAATGAGGCAAGTCAAGGAGTTCATTTGCAGTTCCGGTTGCTAAGGAAAAAAGTAAGACTTCTTGACTTTGCATTTTATGTTTATATTTGAAAAAGTTTAAAATACCAAAACATATATGTGTACATGTCTAGATCCAAAAGGAAGCCTTTTCGCATGTCTATGTGATTGGTATGGTCTCCCCAGTGGCGGTTGCGTGCCCAAGAACTAATCTCGTGTATTGCGCTTTCACTGCGAACGCGAAACAGAGCATGGTTTTCCTGCTTGTTTCCTTTCAAGTGGTATCAGAGCACTGTTGATATATGTTCATTTGTATGCTTGTTGTAGCTTAGATAATAAATGAAGTTATTTTGTATTGATTTGATGTGTTTTGGAAACACTAGAAATCGAAAAAAAGAACAGAGTATCGTTTTGGATGCACTGAGTATCGATACCTTTGTGGAAAGTATCGATACTTGGAGTAAGAAGACGATTCCAGATTGCCAAGTATTGATATATTTGATGCGAGTATCGTCACTTTTGTGAAAAGTATCAATACTCGTAGTGAAAGTATCGTTACTTGAGTTCCAGTATCATTTTGGATGAGTGAGTATCGATACTTCGAAAGGCAAGTATCGATACTTCAAAAGGCAAGTATCGATACTTTAAAAGGCAAGTATCGATACTTACCATTGTAACAGAAGTGAGTGTTGGCACATTGAGAAAGTATCGATACTTGCTAGTTGAGAGTATCGATACTATTAATAGTAGGAAGATACTTGTGAATTCGATGAAAAGTATTGGTACTTTTGGGAAAGTATCGATACTTCCCAGATAAATGCATGAATATCGACACTTTGGGAAAGTATCGATATTTGCATTCATTCAATGGCAAGTATCGATACCTTTGAGAAAGGTATCGACACTTGTTGCTAATACAAGACCACGTATCATCCTCTTTGGAGAAAAGAATGATACTTGAGTCTATAGGGGTGATTGGATCGACACCCTATAGGAATAATGTCGACCTATTACTGTTTGTGTTCATTATTATTAAAAAAAAAGAGTAAATTTTTTTTATTTTTTATTTTTTCTTCATTTATCCATAATTACGAAATATCAAGATATTTCAATAACCATAACTTACACAAGTACAATTTTGAATAGTCAATTTTCTGTTACTGAAAATTTAGTTTATTGAAATTAAAATTTTCGAGCTTAAAATTGTTTCAATTGAATAGAAAAATAATATTTTGAATTAAAATTAAATTGAATGGTGATTCTAATTAATTTTTTATTCAATTAAGAATTAATAGGATTCTAGTGGAAGGATACATATGAACATAAAATCAACAAATTGATTTAGTATCAATTAATGTCTCTCTCCAATAAATTAATTTGATCAATAAGTAATGTAAAGAATTTAAAATTAATATCATTGGATGATATAGATTTTAAATTCCATTACTAAACAATATATGCATGCATATTGATGTATATATTAAATGAAACCTAAAATTAAAATCTCCCTCATATAATATTAGGTTCGGTCCTTCTAATGCAGTCAGTAGTTATTATCATCTTTGATAGGGTAACTCAATATCTGTTAGGTAAGGGTCCTAAACGGGGTGTCGTAGTCTACTTGACCTGTTTCTTGATAGGGGGTTTTTGGCTTCTAGTATTTGTTAAGTAAGGGGTTTGATTTCATTCCTATTCAAGAAAAGGCATTAAGTTTAGCCTAACTAGGTTGAGGCACCAATATCTATTAGGTAAGGTTTCTCTTCTTAGAGGAAGATTGATCATGTCTTTTAAAGAGTTACAAATAGAAATGAGTTTCTGACTCATTAGGCTCGCTTAACCAATATCTGTTAGGTGAGGTTTGTGAGCTTGATGAGACTATGATCACCCATGAAAACCTATAATTAGATTATAGTTTTCTCATTAAGAGAGTATGAGATATAATTGAAGTAGTGGGAGAACTATTTAGTTTAAAGTCTAGAACTGAATAGCATGATATATATAATAATACATTATGTTGTATTTTTGTTTTTTGCAAATTTCTTTTCTAGTGGGAGAATAATGAGTAACCATCTTCTTAAAATCCTTGATACCCATAAGCTTACCGGACCTAACCAGACCTAACTATAAGGTTTGACATTGAAATCTTAGAATAGTTCTAGATTTTGAATGCATTGGCTATGCTCTTCAAGGGCCTATGCCCAAGTCCTTTCCAAAGGAGGCTAAACTAGAGGAGAGAGATACCTTCTAGGAATGGTAGGATGATAATCTTAGAGTTAATTTATATATGCTGGCGTTTATGAGTAATGACTTGCAGACTCAGTATGAGGACATGGAGGATGCCTCAGTGGTTTGTCTTTCTTTGGTGGATTTGTTTAGGGAATTTTCTAGTTACAAGCGATGCGAGTTGTCCACTGCTTTGTTTGGTATGAAGTTTGCTGGCAATGTGTTTAGGTGTATAAGGACAGGTGATAGCCAAGATGGAATTTGTTGGCTCAGATTTTGGAGCTTAAGATCTTAGGTGGAACTGTCATAGTCGAGAATAAAGTCTGTTACCAAAAAATGTATATCCGCAAAGGTGTTTTGTGGATATATGAATTCTGTGTATGATTGAGGTTCTGATCCTATGATTGAGTTAGGGATTTGATGATACCATGACCTGCACTTGATTAGGAGTTGACAGTAGAGGGACTTTATTACATGTACGTACAACTATATGGATTCATTAGTGTCTGGAGGTCATAATGTCTTTCTAGAGGTCGGTCATGATCATTGGGAACTTTAGTTACAAAGAGTTGTACCAAAGTGATACGAAGGAGTTCGTATCCACCCATTTCCAGTTCATAGTGAACCCATGGGCCACACACATTAGTTGGTTACTTGATGATGATGACATTTGCTATTAAACAATAATCATTAATTAGTTAATGATATTATTCCGATACTTTGATCAGGTAGTAATTTGATTTTTTATTGTGAAGAATATATTTCCCGGTAAGGACGAGCTAGCACTCGTAAGCATGGAAAATATTTCGGTTAATTATGGAATATCGTAAATATGATTTTTGAATATTATATTGTTATATATATTGATATAATACTTTAATATTGATTAAAGCAATAATATAATATAATAGTAATATATATATATATATGTTTAAGATATGTGTTAGTGTATGAGTATATATATATAATGATATATGTATATTATACATTTACTCTTTCTCTCTTACACACACATGAGTGTCAATGAGCTTGACACTTGGATTGCTTTTATTCAAATTATTGAAATAAGAAGCAAGTCAGCAAGTAAGCAAGTAGGTAAGTAGATTGCTTTTGTTCATTTAATGAAATGAGAGAAAAAAAAGTTAGTTATGACAGTTTTGCAGGAAAACACTCAAGTGTTGAGTGTTGACAACAAGCATTGGGATGCTCCGTTATCATTAACCTATAATCCAAGTAAGAAAAAGAACTGACTCAAGTTTCTTCTTCTTTAATTCTCTCTGCATTCCAGTGAGTGCTATTCCTTAGAGAAGGTTTGGTGAGGTTTTGGTTTTGAACCAAAGACCAGTAGCGAGAAGAAAGAGGCTAGAGAGAGAAAACTACAATTTTGGATCGATGAAGCTAAAACTGTTCCCATAACGAAGCTGGAACCACCGTCACCAACACAGACATGTGTGGACCCGAGGAGACAAGCGAATGAGTTCATTTGCCATTCTGGTTTGCTAAGGAAAGAAGTAAGACTTCTTAACTTTGCATTTTATTTTTATATTTGAAAAAGTTTAAAATACCAAAACATACATGTGTACATGTCTAGGTCCAAAGGGAAGCCTTTCTGCATGTTCATGTGACGGGCATGGCCTCCCCAGCAGCAGTTGTGCACCTGGGAACTTATCTCGCGCATCGTGCTTTTGTTACTAACGAGAAACAGAGCATGATTTTCCTGCTTGTTTCCTTTCACAAACTACTATCCTTTGATTTATACACTTTATGTAATCTTTTTGAAATTTTCATATAGATATCAATGTCAAGTGACCTACATAAATAAGTTGTCACTATATCCATAAGATGCATATTGAATTTTTCTAATTTTGCTAAACTTATCAAAAATCGAAACATAATTGTATTCATAACAAGATAGTATATTTCATCAAAGTCAATTCCAAGTCTTTATAAGAAACCTTGAGCAACGAATCATGCTTTATATTTTGTAATCTTGTTGTTTTCATTACGTTTTCTTACAAATACCAATTTGTATCGAACTAGTTTGACATCTTCAAGTTTATAGACTACTGGTCAAAATACTTCACGTTTGGGAAGATAAGTTAAGATTGCTTCTTTCTATTAAAGCTAATCATACCTCTATCTATATACATCGAGAGCTTATGGATCATAATTATCTTTCATAATTTCAATAGCTACTGTAAAGGAGAATACATTATCAATGATTATTTCATTACGATCCCACATTTCTCATATATATGCATAATTTGTATACTTTTCTTCATTTTTTAATTCTTGTGTCACTTTAGGGCAAATGCCTCTTCAAAGACTAAGGTCACTTCATGAACTTTTGTATCTTTAGAGACTTGTTTCGCTTCAAGGACGGATGTCGCTTCAAGGAAAAGTAATTCTTCTTGAGCTAGTGGTTTGGAAAATTTAGGTGTAGTCATTGCTTAAACATTATTTGTAATAAGATCATGATTTCTCAATTTTCTCTTCGATTGAGTGGTATTTTTTGAACCAATTGGTCTATGCTTCTGGCATTTAGTAAATGATTCGTTTGTTGCAATTTGATTAATCATTTGGGTTAATGTATTAGCAATTGGTATATATGATTTGGTCACTCTTATAGTATCAATAAATGATTTGGTAATTGATATGCAATTTATTAAAGTTGTAATATCTTTCACACTTCATTTTCACATTGATTAGTACAAGGATTAAAATGAAACATAATTGTTGTTTACTAAGAAAGTACAAACCTTACTTCAAAAGGCATTTTCTTTTCTCTTGGTGGTAGAAAAACTATCTTATCAAAATGACAATTGGCAAAACCTGTAATAAATAGATTACTTGTTAGTGATTTAAGATATCTGATAATAGAATGTGAGTTAAAACCAACATAAATCTCTAAAAGACATTGGAGACTTATCTTAATGCGTTATAGAGGGGTTATAGGAACATATACAATAAAACCAAAAGAATGTAGATGAGATATATTAGGTTGATGACCAAGTACAAGTTGCAATGGGGAATATTGATGATACTTAGTAGGTTTAAGATGAATTAGTGTCACATCATGCAAAATAGCATAACTAATTCGTTTTATTTATGGACATATAGAACATAATTCTCTACATTAATCCCTACTGACACATAATAGTCATCAAATGTCTTGAACATAAACTCACCAACATTATTTAAATGTTTGAGCTAGATTGGGTAATCAAGAAATTGTCTTTAATTTAATAATATTTGCAAGCAATCTAACAAATGAAATATTACGAGTAGAAAATAATAATAAAAAAAATGTGACCATCATACAAATGCATTAATTAAAACCATAAAATATATGAAATGGTCCACTAGGTGGGTAAATTGACTCACAAATGTCTCATTTGATTTTTTGTAAGAATGATGGGAATTCAAATCTAATTTTAAAAGGATGTGGTCTAACTACTAATATTTCTTGTGACTAAGCAGTGCCAATATTCTTATTAAATAATAAAATAAAGCTAATGGGTGTTCGTGAGAATTCTAAATAATTTAATGCATTATTGTAGATTTTAGGTAACTAAGGCGATTATGACTTAACATAAATATTTTTTTATCAATGAACTTTTGGTTCAATACTACGTAACTCTTAATTGCATTTATGATTGTATAATACAACCCATATAATAAAGCTAAAAGCTTTTTTAATTTGCATTTTTTGCTTGAGACATTAAAAATAATGCAATATTCTACATTATTCTCATTTAAAGTCTCGATATAATATCTATTATAATGGATATATCTAAAACTCGACAAATTTCTTCTAGATCTCGTTGAATATAGGGTATTATGAATACATAATCTAGTTCCACTTACTAGCAATAATATGACTCTTCTGAAGTCTTCAATCAAGTTTGTAGAACTTGATATGGTATTTACCTTACCTACAATTTTTTTCGTTCCCTTAAATATTTCCTATATAAAAGAATAGTGTGTGCGTAAATGCACTATCAATTAAGTATATATATCTAACTTTCATTTCTAAGACAGACAATTCATTCTTATCTATGTTCTTTATTTGAAGAAGAACTTCACATTAATTATTATGATCAGTAAAATATAAAACATAAATATATTTGGCATAATAACAAAAGATGAACAATATATATACTATAAGAGGCAATAATTATATTGAAATTGTGATCAATTGTTTTTTTTTTATTAGAGACATTAAGATTAATAAGATCTATGTAATGATCGAAATTTTACGTAATGGGTATACCAAAGTTCCGTGACTGGAATAAAATTTTTTGAACATAAAAGCTTAATAATTTGAAAAATAAGTTAATTATAAATAGGTCAAGAGATGTTGTATGAAATTCTATCTAATGGGTCGATAAGATTTACAAGAAAAATTAGTTAAATAAATTAACTTTTTAAATTAACAATTTTAAGTTAATTAAATGACAATTAGGTTAGGACAAATTAAAATGTAAATTGAGCGCAATTAAGTTTAAAATACCCGGCCTATGATCTTATATTTAAAGACTTCCTTCTTTTTATTTTGTTATTTTGTCTTTCTCTTAGCAAAGTCTAGAACAAAGTAGAAGACAGAAGAAGCTAGAGAGGTGAAGAGAAACCATGAAAGAGAGATGGAGAAGAAAGAGAGTAAATCGTGAGAGACCAAAGATGAGAGGAAGATGTGGAAAAGGGAGAGATTCTTCAAAGAAAATGGGTTTTGGCCGAATAGGTAAAGGGGAAATAAAGAGAAGAAACAGAGGAGATGAAGAGAGGAATAGAAAGCAGAGGAAAATTCTGTTTTCCAGCAACAAGGATGGTTGGTATATATATGTTGTTTATGATTTTAGTTTATGAATTGATTTTGTATAGATTGCATTGTGAAAATTTTGAGTGATATAACTTGATTGTTTGTGGAAAATTTGGTTGACTATGCATGATTTGGAAATATATATGGTAGTGAGTGTTTCATATGGGTGTGCAAATAGTGTCTTTACATGCAAAACCATGAGAAAGGAGGATGTAAGCATTCATGGTAAATTTATGAATAGGGGAAATTGTTGTAAAACTTAAATGATTGTATACAATAGGGAAAATTGTCTATATTTGGCTATGTAGTATACTTGTGAAATGTGAAAATTTAAGTAACAATAGGGCATGAAAATGGTGGCTAAGTTGTAGTATTGAACTTAATAGGCAGAGGGCTGGAAAGTCGACAAGACAGGGGCAGTTTCGGCTTACTGGACTCTTGACTTAAGCTCACTAATTTATTTATAAAATGAAGTGTGGAGCCCTAATTAACAAACCGCTAAATTCTAGGGAAACTAGACACAATTATGACCAACATAGTTGGAAATTATAATTTTCTGTAAAATGACAAGTCCCTAGTAAATTTAGAAGTGGTTACCTTTTGTTGCATTTTGGTTTGCCAAAAAATGGTTATTATGTATCCATTTATGACTATATTTTGACGAAAGTCATGTTTTGTAGATCGACGATCAGAACATCAGTCAACTCGGCCTTAAGTTGGACTAACCAATTCTGAATAGGTGATTGGAATACTATACTATCTTATTTTTCGTAATGTAATAGTCATAATTATTTTATGATTATGTATATGGAAATGATGGGTTGAGATGTTAGTTATGTGTGGAAGTGTTGATAAGTTATGAGATTATGGTCAGGAGAAGGCTGAATATGATAAATTATGAGATTATGGTCAGGAGGAGACCGAATATGATGTTGATATGAATTTTACATTTATGATTTACTTAAAAATCATGTGGAATTAATATATGAATTATGTGTGCCAAAAAATTTAATTAAAACTTTTAAAGAGTTGTGGCTATTATTGTTACTAAAATTATTTTTGAGAATGTCTATGAGGGGTTGGAATATTATGAGCTTACAGATTGTTATTTAGACGGTAACAAGTGAACAAGAAACATTGAGGCTGATTTTTAATTGTGTAAATATGATTTATTTATTTCATGAATATAGAATTGATATATGATATAACTTGAGTGTTTTTAAGTTGTTATATCATTAAAAACCATGTGCACATGTATAATTGTTGGCTTGGAACTAAAGGGACGGCGATACGTAATGCCCTTAGATTCCCTTGGCTCAGATGTCACATTCTTGAGAGCAGTACTAGTGACTTGAGGAACGGCGATTTGTAAAGCTCCAAGGCACTAGACAGTTTAAATATGTGTTTGGGGGGACAATGATACATAATGCCCTTAAACACCAGAGTTTTCGTAGTGATGTATGTGCGATGATTAAGGGTGTTCAAAACAGATTCTGGTTCTAGTTCTACTTGGAATCGAAACCTACCCTAAATAAATCCAGTTCCTAAATTGTGGAACCAGAACCTACCTTGTTTAACAGGGTTCCATATTTTTCAGTTCCAGTTTAAAAATAGTGTACCGTGTTTATCAAATAAGCATGAAATAACTAAAATAGTCAAAATTATTATTAGCTAGATGAGGACCAAAAAGACATGCACTTAATTATACATCTCAATGATTACAAGCATAATTAATTTGATAAGAGATTAGTGATGATACACCATGTAACACCCATAATTTCTTTTGTAGAACTCATAATTATTAAGCAATGATATCAGGTAAATGTATTAGAGTATTTTTGTAAGTTTAGAAAATGTAGTAGACATAAAGGATAGACATGAGAATTTTATTATTAACAAGGTCATTTTTAAAATTTTAGATTATGATTAAAATAAAAATTAATTAAGTGGGCTAAGAATATATATATATATATATATATATGTATTGAGCCTAATTTAATTAGTTAGGCCCAAACCCAATTAATAAGTCCAAGCTTAAATTGGTTATGTTTAAGCCTAATTATTCAAGCCCAAACCCAAGCCCAATTAATTATGTCTAAGCCCAATTATGTAAGCCCAATCCCAAGCCCAAGTAAATATATATATATATATATATGTATATAATAAATTAAAATAAATGAACAAATGAATAAAATATTAAGTTTTGCTAAATTTCTCTACAACATCAAGGCCATCCATTTGCTTTAATCCTAGCCATCCACTTGTCATAATTCTAGATTTGTTTTGTAAATTGGATAAGGATAAACATAAAGATTAAGTTAGTGGAAAATGTGGTGGCAAAAATGTGGACCATTAGATTTGATTAAAGAAATCTAAACCATCCATGTGTTTTTATTAATTAAATTAATTAATATTTAGTGTTAGTTAGTGAAAAATGTGATGGCTAAATGTGGTCCATTGGATTTAGTTAAAGCCATCCTAACCATCCATGTGTTTTTGTTAATTAAATTAATTAATATTTGGTATTAGTTAGTGAAAAATTAGGTGGCAAAATGAGGGCCTTTGGATTGGTTGAATGAATCCTAGCCCTCCTTGTGTTTGATAAGTAAAATGCTAGTCTTTAACTTTTCAAAATTGAAATGTGAAGAAGCATTTACGTAGGAGAAGAGAAAGAAAAAAGGAGAAGAAAGAAAGGATTGGTGAGTTTTATGTTTTCTTTAATTAGTATTTTATGATTTTGGTATAGTAAGCTTAGTAAATTGTTAAAGCTATTGTAGTAGATTTTATACTTTCATGTGATATAGGAAATTTGAAAATGAAAACTATTATTATTATATTGTAATGTGTAAATTGGTGAAAGCTAAATCATCATGGGGTTATAATAATAGAAATTGGTGTGAATGTTGTTATCATATGATTGTAATATGTAAATCGGTAGAAGTTTATTTATCATGTTGTGATAATAGTGAAATTGGTGAAAATTTATATTGTTAATGTTAAACTTGTAGTAGGAAATTAGGAATTAATCTTGTGTTAATGTGTATATGGTGTTGAATGAGAAGTGAACATCATGCTAATGTTATGTAGTATTTCAAATGAGAAATATATATATATATATATATTGTTGGAAAATTGAAAATAGACGGAAAATATTTTGTTAATGTATAAAGTGTTTATGTTGAGGAATATATATATGCGGGTGTGTGTGTGTATGGTTGAATTGGGATAATAAATTGTTACTTGTGGATTTGGAATGGCGTAGTTGTGGAAGTGAAATTAAATCTCGGCGATTTTGGTAGGTTGAGTTTGTTTGAAATATTTGGGAGTGTTTGGAGTTTGATAATGCAGATGTTGTCCAAAAAAAAATTGGCAGAAAACAACAAAATTAACTAGTTTCAGAATTTTATGCCGAATGTGTTTTTTCCGAAAAATTGTTATAATATGCATATATGTATATATATATATATATCTATATGTATGTATGTATGTATAAGAATACTTGAAATAATGTTATGTGTAAATGTGGTAATAGGTTTATGTTAGGAAATTAATAAAGTGTTAGAGTTGAAAAGACAAATGTCATAAGAATGTAGCGATGAGTATAAAACGTGAAATTGAAACAGATTGTGTTAATTTGTTTTAGGTGCACAACATTAAGATAAGAACATACTCGAGAAGAGCGGGAACAAATGTAAGTGAATCATGCATGCATTTTAATGCTTTAAAACTATGCGATATCCAATGTTGTGATAAAATAAAAATGTGATTTTATGGTTTGGTACGCCAATCCAACTCTATGAAATGATTAGTGAAATGTTTGTGAATTTAAATATTTACGCCAATATTACATTTAGAAAATAAATAAGAAATGTTATCGATGTGTGAAATATTTGAAAAAGAATGTATTTTATAGCTTAGTCATTAGTTATACTATTCTGACCTAGTCAGGTCTCGTGTTTATTACGAGGGTTGTGCACTAGTAAGAATTATGTTTAACGCGTTGCACGCGTTTCTATTATTTGAATATGAAAATGACCGCTACATGCAAAACACGTAATTACGTTCTGAATCCGGGTCACTGTGTGTGCAAGTTATTAGAGATATGCCTTAGAACCAATCGTGTCATACGATTTAGGAATATCATCCTTATGTATATATAACTTTGTAAATTATTGTAAATTAGTTTATGATTAATAAAATGACATCTGTATCATTTTGCATATACAGTTGCGTATATATATATATAAAATGCAAAATGAGATCCCGTGATGTATTATAACGTCATGACTTTATCTGCAAGGAATTGTAGATATGAGAACATATTCTAATCTAATTAATACATCTGAATTAGTTCCCAGTTGAGGTATTGTCATATGGGAGTATGACATTGCATGACTAACATGTTTGATGCTGTCAAGGATTAGTATTTGTTGCTAATAGTTGGGTAACAAGTCTCATGTTATAAGAGCATAAACATGAGTAATACGTTGGAGTGCATTTTACTGAATGTGACCAAATATGACGAATCACATGAGTGATTATCCACAGTCAAAGATACGTTACACAGCTGTACTAGTATACTATTGGTCTTTTGACCTGAGGTATCACGGTTGCCCTCTGCATTGAGGCACATCGTTCACTTGTGTATATTACATTGGGCTAGCCATGCTTGGTGAAAGAAGCTTGCTGGTAATATGTTTAGGTGTAAGAAGACAGATGATGACCAAGACGGAATTTCCTAGCTCATATATTAGAGCTTGAGATCCTAGGCAGAGATGTCATACATGGGAAATGAAATCTCTGGCCAGAGTATGCGATTCAAGAAAGGTGTTTTCGGATACGTGATTCCTATATATGATTCGAGACCTTGTTCCTATGATTGAGTTAGGGGTTTGACGATTCCATGACCCGAACTCGATCGAAAGTCGACAGTAGAAGGACTTTATTACATATACGTACGACTGTATGGATTCATTACTGTTTGGGGCTTGTGGCATCTTGCTAGAGATTGCACATGATCATTGGAAACTTTGGTTGCAAAGAGTTGTACCGAAGAGATACGAAG
>JAXCLQ010000011.1:9882817-9998099 GCA_035584115.1 Cedrela odorata
CATGCATTTTAATGCTTTGAAACTATGCGATATCCAATGTTGTGATAAAATAAAAATGTGATTTTAAGGTTTGGTACACCAATGTAATTTTATGAAATGATTAGTGAAATGTTTATGAATTTAAATGTTTACACGGATATTGCATTTAGAAAATAAATATGAAATGTTGTCGATGTGTGATATATTTGAAAAAGAATATATTTTATAGCTTAGATATTAGTTATACTATTCTGACCTAGTCGGGTCTCGTGTTTATTGCAAGGTTTACAAATAGTAAGAATTATGTTTAAAGCATTGCACGTGTTTTTATTATTTGAATATGAAAATGACCACTACATGCGAAATACGTAATTACATTCTGAATTTGGGTCACCGTTAATGCAGGTGACACTAACTGATTAAGCCGTTTTGAATGTGTTTGCATTGTAAATAAATTCTATGTGTTTAGAAAAGTTTGAAAATGCTTTGGTTATTTAAACTATCATAATATGTTATGCATCGACATATAAAAACATGTTATGATTTCCTTACTAAGATTTGTATCTCATCCTTTATTGTAAAAATTTTATTTTTCAGATAATAGCACATAAGAGTGGCCGAGTAAACGAGCGAGGGTATTAGGCGTATTTTGAAGTTTTTGAACATATGTAAATTGTAGGTTAGCTAAGTGATAAGAAATGTATTATGTTTAGGCTTGTATGCATAAGATTTTTTGTTAATGGAACTATGTAGAATTTGTGTAATAAAAGTGATGTATTGTATACTATATATGTTAAAGATATTTGAGATTAAATGTATGTTAAAGGATGTGACATTATCCATAGTTCGAATAAGCTCGAAAGTCGACCTCATGACATACAAGGGCAAAATAGTTCATAAATGGTTAACTCTTACATTCATCTTGGGGTAATATTATCCATAATTCGAATAAGTTCTAAGGCCGACCTTAGGACGTATAAGAGCAAAATGGTTCATAGATGGTTAACTCCTACATTCATCTCAAGGTAATATTATTCATAGCTTAAATAAGTCCTGAGGTCGACCTTAGGACGTACAAGAACAAAATGGTTCCTAAATGGTTTACTCTTACATTTATCTCAGGGTAATATTATCCATAACTCGAATAAGCTTTGAGCACGATTTCAGGATAAACAAAAGCAAAACAGTTCCTAGATGATTAACTCACTACATTCTTCTTAGGGTAATACCATCTATAGCTCGAATAAGTCTTAAGTATGACCTCGAGACCTATAAGAGTTTTTTCAAACTATTTTTCAAACAACTACGTTCCTTCCTCATTTAGGGGTAATAATATCCAAAACCCAAATAAGTCTTAAGAATGATATCAGGGCGTAAGAAGGTCGAATGGTTCCCAGATGATTGCGATGAATAAATTCAAGTTAAGTTAATAATATCCAAGACCCATTAAAGCCTAGAAGTTAAGGCATATTAGTGGTTGGTATGGTTCCTTCTTGAAAATACCCTATCTAAGAAGAAAAGACTAGAAGACTGATTTTTGGTTGGTATGGTTCCATATTCTCAGCTCAGTTTAGTCTAGGTCAAGTTTTTTAAAGCATTCATTAAAAAATGGATGAGTCTTGTAAGTTTTTCAAAGTGCCAAGTATGAAGAATGACAGGGAAGTAAAACAACAAAAAAATCCATACAAGTTAGAAGTATGAAATTTATAAATATTGAAGAAATTTTCGGATATGTCCTATTATAGGGGAGATTTTGCCAAATTTTTTCTTAGTTGATATTCTTTTTCATGACTTTTTTTTATATATGGATATATGAGACAATCCCTATTTGTTAGGGAAAGCATGGCGAGAAGACAAAGGACGAGCTGCATCGTAGTTGAGATGGGTAACAAAATAGAATGGTTTCCACGACGACATCAACAAAATGATTTTTGCGAATACAAAAATAATATATATTATATTTATTGAAATCATAATTAACTAAATTTAACGCGCAATCTAACGTAAGTGAAATGATCGTTATGTATGTAGCCTCCTCTACTCCTCGGGCTACCTTTTACACATGCTAAAGGTATCCTCTCATAAATTGCACAGTTGCAGTCTACCAAGTTAGCACAAAGAGCATACGAGGGTGATATTGCATTATCTTCCTTTATACCTGTACATGAGGTGACTACTCTTGAAGATGACGACGATTTAGGAGTAGATAGACATATGTAAGCACCATTTTGTTTCCTTTTCACATAATTACATAGCACAATATAATTTTATTATAATTGAGTATTTGATTCATGTATGCAGGTGCCAGCACCTTATGATGAGGAAGCAATAACATATGTTCATCACTACTCTCCCCCAACTCCACTTCACCATCTTTCCTAGCATATATTGGACTAGAGCGCACACCTATCGAGCCTCAATATATTAATGTGGGTAAAGTTTTTATGAAAATTGATGTCATGCGAGCAAATATAGAAGTACAATTTGTGCACCAAGAAGAATTATTTCAAGCTAAAATGACTTTGGTTAGACAGGAGCTTAGATAGGAGATGTAATATTAAGGACTGAGCTGCATGGATGCTTCGATGCATTTACTTCTGAGATTTAGGTTCACTTATGAATTTGCTTAAATGTTACACGGTTAAATTTCTTTTACGTCTCATAAAATAATATTGTCTTTAAACTGTGTAGGATGCTATGAAGGCAAAAGATGATAGCCTCTTTGATATTGTGGATGGTGTTACAGAGGGATCTAACAAGGCTCCTGTACGTTTAGATGAGGCGAACAATACTTTGTCCCTCGATCAGCGCAGTCAGTTCAGACAATAGTACAAGAGAGCTGCAAGTTGGCCATTCCTTTTGTTAATTTTGCTGATATGTGAAACCAAATGATAATTGAATTTATAGTAGACTTGTATAACTAATTTTCTGCATTTGATGCATAATACTAGCACTGTTCTAATGTTGTTGCATAGGATGAAGACTTGCCCCGTGTGGTACTTGATTATATTAGGGGGTGACACGGGTTCTTGGTTGGAGAATGATGTAAGTACCATTTTAGACTTTATATCATTACAACTTTAATATCATTTACCTGGCCTATTGTAATGAATCATTCATCATTTTGTCAACATATCAATTCGTATCTAGACTTTTTATAGGAACAGCAGCGCAATAAGACAGATGTTATCTCGCAGCGATAGACCTTGACGGACACCTTTGCATACGTAAGTTGTTGTAACACCCCAAATTCGGAGATGTTACCAGCAGGTGATAGTCCTTACTATCACCCTAAGCCTTTATCTGTTTGTCTCACATATTCACAATACTCTGAAGCATATACCAAAAGTATGTAAATCATGTGCGTGAATGAAAAAGGGCGATGTGCCCAATCACAATATATATATCAACAATGAATTTTACAACATCTGTTAGATCTTAATACAATTTGATAACCATTCAAGACTAGCCATGACTGAACTTTCTATACATGACAGACCCACATGCTCTAGTGATTGCAGTATGTATCATTGTTCCCTCTGTTTGTGCCTCCGCGATACTGATATCTCTATTTTTCATTTCTAATTACCTATCTAACTTGCAAAACAAAAATGGTGAGGGGTGAGTCTTGGGAGACCTAGTAAGTGGATAGTATAATGCAAGAAAATACACATATTAGAAATATCAAGATTTTGTTGTAACTAAAATCAACTCAAGATTTAATTTTCAAATCATGCAAATGATAGATAATATTAAAGAAATTTTCAAACTGAGTTATTGAAAATCTGAATTCAACACCATACTAGAAATTGCTCTATTGTGATAAAACCAATTTCAAAAAAATAGTTATAAATGAGAAAACTCTGTAACTCTAGTATCCTGGCTAGTGATGTGTCATAGTAGGTCAGAATACGACCTCTGGTCTCGTAGGGCTACCTCTGACCCGAAGGCAAACCTTTGACTCCGTAGGGCAACCTCTGGCCCCGTAGGGTAAAATCATTTTAGAAAACAACATAACATTTTTTATAACAGCTTTGAAATCATAATTCAAATCAGTTTTGCAAAATCAATGAAAGTGTACCCAAAACCATTTTCGTATCAATGTTTTAAATCATGAAATCAGAATAACTGCTCTGGTATCTATACAGCTCTGGTATCCATATAGTTCTTGTATCTATACAGGTTTGGTATTTATATAACTCTAGTATCTGTATAACTCTAGTAGTTATACACCAGTTATATCAGTTAACAATACTATAATTTTACTTTAATTTCATGAAATACATAAATCGTTTATAAATCAACAAGTCAATCTTTCATCTCAATATCTCTCCCTCACATATCATTACCCAAATTGTATTCCATAACTTCACAATATTCGACTTACTATCGACATTCTCGAAAACCATTTCAATATTCTTCACAGTCACGGATTCACGCCCCGAACTTGGGGTTCACTAGTAACAATTGCCATAAACCTTTACGATACACATTTTCACTCAAAATGTATCAAGAGATCTTGTAAGACTATCATTTTTCTTGTACATTAAAAACCCAAAAATAGTTATAACTTAAATACTCCCATTCATGGGATTATTATCAAAGAATTAATCATGCATGATCAATTCATCTATAATACATATTAAATAAATAATTTATATAATTATTATAGAAATCATTCTCAGTCGGGTTTAAGCATAGTAAGCATAATAAGTAATTGCATAAAATATTTAGTTTCGATCTGGTTGAACAAACATAAATGTTATATAAACATTTAATTTACAAATGCGTTATAAAATATTTAATAAATTTATCCAATGGGACAATACAATTGTGAGTAAGAAAACCTACCCATAGCGTCTAAGGCTCTCGAAGGCTACAACTAGTCTAGCGAGCACTAATGTGCCTAACCTGAAAGCTGTAATTGTGAGGGGTGAGTATACGAATATTCTTAGTGAATAAATAAAGTACATACATATATACATACATGTACACGCATTTACAAAATCCTGATAGTGGGATCTACTTAAACCATATACTCAAAGTGTATATATATATATATATAAACAAGTTCATTTAAATCAATAATCAAAAAATATTTCATTGGTCTGCAAACAGTTTTAAATAATCAACTGAGTTAGCCATCCATTCTCGACACACTACCTTAGTCGAGAATAAAACCGCAACCATCAATGATTATTTCATGTATAAACCATATACAATAAAGTTTTATCAAATATAAAACCATTTTCTCGTGTTCTATAAAATTATTCATCTCTTGTAAAAGCATGTATATTTAAAAACACAAGACCAGCCTCACTGATGTTAGCCTCGGGTAGTCAGTTAGTGACTCGAGTGACTGTCCTTGTAATCTGTCAAATCTAAGATAGTTCTATCAAGTTACCAGGACTTTCCATAGGGTATCTATAACCGCATACATGCATTCGACACACAATGGGCTTGCAATGGTCTTTCCCTCTTATACCAGCCCTACTGCGGCTTTACTCACCTATGCGACCTCTTATAGGCTACTTTCATGTATATACAGTAAATAAACAGGCTTACTGGCCACATTATCAATACACATGTATAACAAAATCATTTTCAAAGCAACAATTATAAACCATGTAAATAAATTATTTTCAAACAATGATTATCATTTGCATAAATCAAATTTGGCCTTCACGACTATTTTAGCATATACATTAAACAAGTTTTAACAGTAAACCAATTTTGTAAATCATCCCAATATCAAGCAATTCATATAAATCTGTTTCATTTCAAATTTTGCTTTAATCGTAAAATAGTTTGTTTCACACACAAGCATATATGTATGTATAACACATATATATTTACATATTCATCTATGTATAAATTTACTCACTATAAGGGGAAGGTAATCACTTCCACTAAGGATTCTCGCACCTACTCGGTTTTTGCCCTGGTTCTTGTAACCTAATACCACACATGCATAAAATTATGACTTTCACGATTCCAAATAACTACATATATGCATTAAATGCAATGTTTGTGGATAATATGGCTAAAATCTTTTAGTTGACACACGATACATTTCTCGAGGCTTAACTAATGGAGGTCATTTATTTGATTTTAAAAAAATGAAATCTCATGGCTAACTTATTTCAAATTCACATTTCTACGTCAACTTTCACATTATATCACATACTACATTCTACACTCAAATTAATGGCCAATCACATATCTAACAACCATATCAACTCAATAAACTCAAATAATTACGTATATATATTCATCACAATACTCTAATTAACACCAATTAACAATAAATATATTATTCTTTACTCAAATTCAATAGAAATCTTACATGAATAGTTAATCTCTAAATTTCATTATGTTGATCGGCTGGTTCTCATATTTTCGTGGGTCCAAAATAGTCAACACTTAGTTGACCTGCTTTAAAAACTCAAAAATTATGCAAGCTTTAATTTTTTTTTAACAAATTCAAATAAAAATGACAATAAAGATATAGAAGTTACACATGACATTACAAATCCGAAAATGCTAACCGTCTCCAATTGCCTCTAAGCGTATCCACACACCAATTTGTTAATGATATTTCCGGTTTATATATTGAGAGACTTGATTAAGATTATAATACAACTATTATAGGCTTTAACAAGCCTTGAAAATTTTTTTATAACTAGAAAAATATTCTTAATTATCAAGAAATAAGATATTACAAGAGAAAACAATTTTTTTTTCTTTTTTATTTTCCTTAAAATTGTCAAAGGAAAACTTTTCTTCCTTTCTTCTCAAAGTTGCCGAATCTTCTTTTTATTCATTCTCTTAATTTTTTATTTTATAATTACACATGTATCAAAATGCATAAATGAAAGCAAGCTTGTAAATTTTTCATTGGAGGATTCCAAAATCTATGAAATTTAATTCATTGATTAAAGTTTTTGATTTCATCAAATTACTTAATAATTAAGTAATAATAAATATTAATAATAAAATAAAAACTTAGGTGTCAAAATCCTTACTATTGATTTCCATTATTATGGATAAACATCAATAAGATGTTGACACTTAGCCACTTTACATAATCTATTTTGTCAAACAAGTATTGAATTAAATATTTTAAAAATATTTAATTCGTAAATAGTATATTAGGTGTTATAATTTATATATTTAATTTGCATCATAATAGATAAGCATGAGGAAGATTTTAACACTTGAAAACATTTGATTTTATCACTTGACAATATTTGATTTTATCACTTGTTAAACAAGTATTTATTTGATTTACAATAACATTGACTAAATATTAACAAATAAACTAATTTATCTATTAATATATAAATCAAACAATATATCAATCAGTCTCTCATATATCTATAAATTATATTTACGATATTAATAAATTATCGAAATACTTTTCGTGTTAGAGATATGCCCTAGAACCAATCGTGTCATATGGTTCAGGGATATTATTATATATATATAATTAATTGTAAATTCGTTTACGATTAATAAAATGACTTTTAAATCATTTTGCATGTACAGTTGCTAATTTATATTATATACAATTAATGCAGAATGAAATCCCATAATATATTATATTATCAAAACTCTATCTGGAAAGAGTTGTAGATATGGGTACAAAGTCTCTGATTTAAATATATACGAATTAGTTCACGATTGAGGTAATGTCATATGGGAATATAACATTGCATGATTAGTATGTTTGATGCTGCAAATGATTAGTATTGGATACTAATAGTTGAGTTACAAGTCTCATGTCACAAGAGCATAAACAAGAGTAATATGTTGGTGAATATGTTACTGAATGTGATCAAACGTGACGAATCACATGGGTGATTAATCCACAGTCAATGATACGTCACACAGTTGTATTAGTGTACTACTAATCCTTTGACCTGAGGTGTCACGGCTGCCCTCCGCACTGAGGTATATCGTTTACTTGTATATATAGTATCGGGCTAGCTATGCTTGGTGAAAGAAGCTTGCTGACAATGTGTTTAAGTGTATAAGGATAGGTGATAACCAAAATAGAATCTGTTGGTTGATATATTGAATCTTGAGATCCTAAGAGAAATTGTCATACACGGGAATTAAGTTTTTGGCCAAAGTATGTATGTCTAAAAAAGTGTTTTGCGGATATATGAAACCTGTATATGATTGAGGTTCTGATCCTATGATTGAGTTAGGGATTTGACGATACCATGACTCATACTTGATTGGAAGTCGATAGCAGAGTAACTTTACTATATGCAAGTACGACTATACGAGTTTATTTGATATATTCATTCATCTGTGTCTAGGGATCATGACATCTTGTTAAAAGTTACTCATGATTATTGAAAACTTTGGTTACAAAAATTTGTACCGAAGAAATACGAAAGAGTTTATATATATCAATGTCTAGTTCATAATGAACCTAAGGGGTTACACACATTAGTCAGTTATTTGATGATGATGGTAATTTGCTATTATACAATAATCATTAATTTAGTTAATGATATTGTTTCGATACTTTGATTAGATAACAATTTAATTCTTTATTATAAATAATAAATTTTCCGGTTAAGACGTGCTAGTACCCGTATGTGTAGGAAATATTTCAATAATTTATGAGATAACATAAATATGATTTACGAATTTATATGATATTAAGAAAGGTATAAGATATATAGATATTAATAAATAAGTGGGTTTATTAATTGTTGATTATTTAAATGTTATTTAATCAAATGGTTCATTGGTTGCAAGTGGCATCGTGTGATATTATCAAGTGTCAAGTCTTTAATTAAATCTTGTCCACATTTTAAAATAATAGTTGAGATTTAATGCTTTAATATTGATTAATGTAATCATTCAAAATAGAAAATATATTTTTCAAATATTAATAAAATATTAAATATCTAAAGTAATGATTACATATTTATATATTAAAGTAATATATAAATATCTAAATAATCATTACTTAATTATATTATTAAAGTAATAATATATATTTAAGTAATGATTACATTTTATATAATTAAAGTAATAATATTAAATATGTATCTCTCTCTCTTCTTTAATATATTAATTTAATTAATATATTATATTATTATATTAATCTGATTAATGTTAATTAAATGATTTTGGAATCTTATTATATTAATTTGATTAATGTTAATTAAATGATTTTGGAATCTATCTATCATTATTTGACATTTGGTATGAGTTTATTTATTTGATGAATGAAATGCATAAGAGTGTTACACGTATTGGTGATTTAATTTTTAATTGAATTTGATTCAATTTGGAATTGAATAAAAGAAAATACTTAAGGCTAAGTTTTTATCTTCTTTTTCCTTTCCTCTTTCTCGAGAGAATCAATGGTGATTAAGCACAATTTGTGTGTTTTATTTTGAACAAAAATCAAAAGAAGAAATAAGCAAAAGTGAGAAATAAAATAAGAAGAAAAGAAAAAGATTGAAATGGTTTCATTTCTCTTCTGTTTCTATTAAACTAGCTAGAGTTTTTCTAGTGTAGAAAACCTTATATTAGCTTGTTAAAGCTAATTCTATAAGCTTAGAAATTTCATCACGAAACCGAAACTGTCTTCACTAATTCGATGCGTGGATACGCTTGCAGGCAAGTGATGAGTTTGACTTGCTTTTCCAGATAACAACTTGAAAAAGTATAATTTCTAAACTTTGTTATTTATGTTTAAAATGTTTAAATTTTAAAATATGCATATCTACATGTCCATGGTCCATTGTAACCTTTCTGTACGGTTCGTGTGACAGCCATAACTTCTCTCGGGCACGTGCTCAGGAATCGTTCCTGCACGTACGCATCTGTTCATTTTGAACTTATGAGTGCTAATGTGTTATTATCGAAAAATTTATTCTTTACTTTTAAATAATAAAATTATATTTTGATTAATTTATCAGAGGAATTTAATCTTTATCAATACAAAACATCATTAAATGGCTTAATGATATTTTATTTATCTACCATTAACTTACCGTATTGGACATGAGCCAATACGAACCATTTTGCATCACTTCGATACAACTCATTATAAGTGAAATTTCCAATGATCATGAGTGATCCTTAGTAAGATATCGTGACTTTTAGCAAGATATCATGACCCCTAGAAAACAAAGAATATATTTTCAGATAAACCCATGTAGTTGCACTTACGGGTAGTAAAGTCTTTATATTGTCAATTCCCGATCAAGTGCGGACCATAATGTTGTCAATCCCCTAACCCAATTATATACACGATTCGTGTATCCGCAAACTTATTTTTGAAACTGTATATTCTTCGTGTATGACAGTCCTGCTTAGGATCTCAAGCTCAAATATCTGAGGTAGCAGATTTCATATTGATCATCACCTGTCCTCATACAATAAGAACACATTTCCATCGAACTTCTTTCACCAAGTGTGGC
Organism: Cedrela odorata; assembly: GCA_035584115.1. Taxonomy (NCBI): domain Eukaryota; kingdom Viridiplantae; phylum Streptophyta; class Magnoliopsida; order Sapindales; family Meliaceae; genus Cedrela; species Cedrela odorata. The sequence goes on from JAXCLQ010000011.1 coordinate 9,893,251, forward strand.
TAATCCAGTGCAACATACACAAGTGAATGATGTACCTTAATGCAGAAGGTAACCGTGATATCTTAGGTCAAAGGACTAGTATATGGTTGTATAACGAATCATTGACTGTGAATATTCACCCATATGATTTATCATGTTTGGTCACACTCAGTAACACGTTCTTTAATGTATTACTCATGTTCATACTCTTGTGACATGAGACTTGATATGAATCTCGCCAATAATGTGACAAAACCCAATACCAAATGTAATATTAAACTCCATGATCTTCATGACTCAAGTTTAATGAATACTGACCCATTACCTAATAAGATAAGAACCAAGAACTACGGCAATTGAAGACGCCACAACAAGAATCTCAATAACAACTTAAAAGTCTAGGTGATAAATTTAGTTATTTAAACGCCACAAGAATAAATTTAATAAGTTCAAGAATCTTTTCAAGAATAAAAGGAAAATACAAAATAGCTCTCTAATATTATTCCTGACTAATAAAAATGTACAATGCTTATTCCTTTATATAGAGTTCCAAAATTTAACCTAGACTATAGAATTCGAATAAGAAAAGGAAAATAATATGATTAGAAATTTGACTTAGAAAAGGAAAATAATTATATTAGAAATTTGACTTAAAAAAGAAAATTACTAAATCATAAATTTGACTTAAAAAATGATACTACTAAGCTAAAAATTTGACTCATAAATGGAAACTTTTTATAAAGTCTTAATCATAGTGACTAAGTTAAGAAAACTTCTTCTAGAGCCTTAATCATAGTAACTAAGTTCAGTTGAGATTGATTTGGACCTATGTTGGGCCCTCACATGTTTGTCATTTCACCAACTTGTTGAATCATCCTATTTAACGCTTCTTTAAAATGTTTGGCCTTAAATCTTATGATCAGCTCACTTGGCAAGCTTAATGAATCTTGTGACTGTTGTTTTTAAGTCCCTCCAAGCTCACGTGTGAGTTCTTCTTCTTTTATGCATGGTTGTGCAGGTTGGTTTGCATCATTCTTTCCCTCTTAAAAAAGATTTATCTGTAAATCGTCACCTCTTAGAAAGAGGTTAGAATGTCTTTGCTTGGGAAAACGGTTCCTCTGCATTTGCAGCCAAACTCAACCTCTTGGTTTGGAATTGCTGCATCAGGAATGCAATCAATTTAATATTCAATTCCTTAAATTGGAGGTAAGCTAGGGGGCACCTTATTGGGAATAACATCCTCGAATTTTTGTAAAAGAGAAAAAATACTATTGGGTAAAGATCCGATAAGATCATTAGTATACAAAAAAACCTCCTTGTACACGAGTACTATAAGGAATTGTTGTGAAGTAAAGCTCTCTTGATCTCACTTTTTTTTTGCTATGAAATTGTATTTTTTCTCTCTTACACTCACCAAGGTCGCAACTCTCTCTTTTTCCCTCCTCTTATTTTCTTTTCTCTAAGCTTCAACGTTTCTATTAATTTATTTCCTCTTTTCACTAGTTTTTTTTATGTCTTTAGTTGGTCTTCGAGAACTTGTTTTGGAGTCAATAGTACAAATGATATAGGCTGTTTTTAATGATAAAAGAGTACCTATTGGTGAAACAGTCATATGTGACTCGCTAATCGTACTGCCACGGTATTTCTAACAAGATGTGACATGCATGCATAGGTAACACCTCGCAAAGCACTTCATTCTCATACTTGCTAATGGAAAATGCCACCAACACTTGTTTTAATACCTTAACTTCTTTGCAATTGTTTAGCCACTAAATGCAGTACAGTCGTGGATGTTTCATGGTAGGTAATGCTAATTTCTTTACTAAATTGGTGTTGGTCACGTTGGTGTAACTTCCACCATCAATTATAATGTTGCAAACTTTGTTATTTACAAAACATTGAGTGTGAAACAAGTTTTCCCGTTGATTATTTTCTTTTTCCTTAACTTGTGCGCTAAGAGCTTTTCTTGAGACTAATAATTCTCCTTACATAGCACATTCCCCTTTATAGGCATCTTCAAGAGGTGGCATATTATCTACTTCGTCTTCTTGCTCATCTTCTGACTCAACCTCCTATTAAGCATTGATTACTATCACCCTTTTATTCGGGCATTGCCTAGCTGTATAACCCCTGCATTGACATTTGAAACACTTAATGTCATGATTTCTAAAAGTAATGGATTCAGTGTTACCTTATTTTGGCGTTACAACTTTTTTGGCATCCTCAAAGGGTTCGGACTAGACCTAGTTAATGAAAACTCGTCTTGTTTAGAGGCTGGTCTCTAAGAGTTTATAGTAGTTGTGCTTGTTACCTTCCTAGCCATCATCATTCACTTCAATTATTCCTCAACTTTGATGGCTTGGTCTACCATATCCGTTAACTTCACATAATGTTGCATCTCTACCACATCCATTATCTCACGGTTTACACTGTTCAAGAACCTAACCATGGTGGCTTTTCTGTCCTCTTTTATATTCGGTCAAATCATAGCAACTTTCATTTCTTTGTAGTATTCATCTACGCTCTTGAATCTTTGAGTTAGACGCTATAATTTGTTGAATAATTCTCGATGGTAGTAGCTTAGGATGAAATGTATTCTTAAGCATTAATGAAGACCATCTCCATTCTTTTCTCCCATTCTAAATAAGTTTCACCTTAATGCTTCCGAAATCATTATCTCGCTTAAGTCTACCCATCATGGCTTCTCTATTCCCATAACCATGCCCAAACCTGCCCTGGTTCATCCAACTTTTCTTCATCTTCAACTTTACCCTATTATGCCCTTGGTTGAACTTGCCTAAATGGTTGTCTAATAGGAGCGTTTTGATGTTGTCTTCTAGTTGCCTCATCTCTAACCTATCCGTCCTCTCATGAATTTTCTCTAATTCAAACCTCATCATCTACTTTAACTCCCCCAACAATACCTGTAATTGTAGGTTCGATGTGGTTGGTTGTTGTACCTCTTCAATTGAGTTTTCTTCTTAACTGTGTGACATATTTAGAATTTGCAAAAATAGGGTTAGAGACCTCACAAGCACTCCCTCACATGTTTCACTCAAAAAAATTCACTCACTCTTGTGTTTGGTACTCAATGACTTTTACCCTATTATGTTCTCACTACTCTTGCCTTTTTTTAGCTTGTTGTGTCTTTTATTCACTCTTAACTAGACTCAAGAATAATCTAGATTCAAGTAGTAACTAAAGATGAGCAACCAAAACAAACCACAAGATTCAATAAGAAATTCTCATTAAACTAATACAAGCAATTAAAGTAACGATGATATTTCAAGAGTAAGGAATGCTAGATCAACATTATAATAATAGTGAAAAACAATAATTCTAAATTTATTTTTCTCTTTCTTTTTCTTTCTTTCTTTCTTTATTATAGGAATAGTGAAAAACAATAATTCTAAATTTATTTTTTTCTTTCTTTTTCTTTCTTTCTTTCTTTCTCTTATTTCTTTCTTTCTTTTTTTCTTCTTTTTCTTTTCTTTCCTTTCTTTCTTTCTTTACTATTTATTTTTTTTATTTTACGGAATTAGAAATAAGAAGTATAAATTAAGACTAACTAATAATATTTTTTTTTGTATGTTCAGAATTCTTGTTCAGGGAACAATGATCAATAAAACAATTAAAGAATAATCCAAACTTGCTTTAGAACCAAAGCTCTGATACCAACTAATATGAATCTCGCCAACAACATAATAAAACCTAATACCAAACGTAATATTGAACTTAAAGATCTTCAAGAAGCAAGTTTGTTGAGTCTTGACTCGTTATCTAATAAGATAAGAATCAAGAACCACAGTAGTTGAAGACGCCACACTAAAAATCTCAAGAATAATTTAAGAGTCTAAATGATAGGTCTAGTTGTTTGAACGCCACAAGAATAAACTTGATAAGTTCAAGAATCCTTTCAAAAATAAAAGAAAAACATAAAATAGCTTTCTAATATTATTCTTGACTAATAAAAATATACAGTACTTGTTCCTTTATATAGAGTTCCAAAATTTAACATAGATTATGAAGAACTAATATTACTTTGATATGTGGCATTCCCCCTTTGAATTAGAAAAGAAAAACAATTAAATAAGAAATTTGACTTAGAAAAAAAAATTACTAAATCAGAAATTTAACTCAGATAATGAAACTTCTTCAAGAGCTTTAATCATAATGATTAAGTTCCCTTGAGATTAATTTGGATTTATGCTAGGCCCCCACGTGTTTGTCGTTTCACCAACTTATTGAATAAGCCTATTTAACGCTTCTTTAAAATACTTGGCCTTCAGTTTTATGATCAGCCCACTTGGCAAACTTAATGGATTTAGGTGATAAATCTGGTTGTTTGAACGCCACAAGAATAAACTTGATAGGTTCAAGAATTCTTTCATTTAATAAGTTCAAGAATCCTTTCAAGAATTAAAAAAAACATAAAATAGCTCTCTAATATTATTTTTGACTAATAAAAACATACAATGCTTGTTCCTTTATATAGAGTTCTAAAATTTAACCTAAACTATGGAATTCGAATCAGAAAAGGAAAATAATTAAACTAGAATTTTGGCTTAGAAAATGAAACTACTAAATTAGAAACTTGACTTAGAAAATAATATTACTAAACTAGAAATTTGACTCATAAAAGAAAACTTCTTCTAGAGCCTTAATTAAAGTAACTAAGTTCCTTTGAGACTGATTTACACTTATATTGTTGGGCCCCCATGTGCTTGTTGTTTCACCAACTTGTTGAATCAACCCATGTAACTTTCCTTAAAACATTTAGCCTTAAGTTTTGTGATCGGCCCACTTAACAAGCTTAATGGATCTTGTGACTGCTATCCTTGAGTTTCTTTAAGCCCACGTGTAAATTCTCCTTCTTTTATGCATGGTTGTGTAGGCTGGTTTGCATTAAGGCTTATCAACTAACTATTAGCATCCCTTACTAATTATTGACAGCATTCGAACATGCCAGTCATGCAACGTCATCTTCTCCAACGACATTACCCCAACCGAAAATATATTTATATGTATTTAATTAGAGACTCTGTACTCATACTTACAACTCTTTATAGATAAAGTCTAAACATAATACATCTTGGGATACTGTTTTGTAAATTTATATAATTGCAACAACTACCACAAAATGGTGAATAGTGTCATATTATTAATCATAAATAACTAATTATTCACGATTAACTATTAATACGCATAAATTACATATGGCCCGAACCATGTGATGCAATTGGTTATAGTACACATCTCTAATAATTATCACTTAATCAATTATTATGTGCATATACTCATTTAGGAAGTATTTATAAACTCTTTTTCACACACACACTTTAACACATGATCATGGGTGGCGAATTGGAACATTTTAATACTTTATTTCTTTTGTTTTGTTAAAGGTAGCAACTAAGGGAAAGGGAAATTAAAAAAAAAAAAATTTAACCAAGCTTTTACTTAGTAACTTGGCTTTTCGCCTAATCAACAATGAATGATTGCGTAAAATTATAAAGTTTTAGTATGAATAAATTTATAATCTTCTTAACTCGAGTAATTAAGTTCGAAAGAGTGTCTTAATACCTAGTACCCTAAGGCCAACTTACTTAACCTTAGCCAATTTTTTAACATTTATCCTTTGTGTTTTCCTATAAATAGGTGCTTGTATTAAACATCAAGAAAATCATGTATCTCTTAACTTCTTTATATCTTCATTTTTTTATTTCATCTCTTCTTCTGACAATGTATTTCTAAATTTGTAAGTAAAGATAGGGTGAAGCTTTGTTGAGTTTATAATTTTCATTTCTTAATCCTTTGAGTTATGCTTCAATATAAAATCTTTCGAGTTATGCTTCAATATAAAATCTTTCGAGTTATTCTTCAATAAAAAAATTTTTAAGTTATCCTTCAATATAAAATCTTTCAATTGAGTGAATTCTATTTCTCAAGACTGTTTTAATTTGTTAGAGATATTGATTCATTGTTAACAAATGGTATATTGAATATTTATTATTTTTTACATCTCAAGAGTAAAGTTATAGATTTTCACAAATCAATTTAAAGGTTAATTTTTGTTTTCATACATTTTTCTTAAAGAGATATTTTAATGTACTTAAATGTTTCATTTTTCAATTAAGATTACTCTTTAATTCATTTTTAATTGAGTTATTACAAAGGATATTGAATTTTTATTATAAAAACCAATTCATTAATACAATTCCTATAACATTTGGACAATTAGACTTGTAGTAGACTTGTATAACTAATTTCTTATGGATCGACACTTCAATTCCCGAACTTTTATTACTTGTGACAACATATACTTGGGTGTACAACTTTAAAGTTATAGCATATAATCCACATGAAAAGAAACTGAATTCTAGAATAACTAATGGGTTTTAATTGGTTATCAAGAATAATCAAAAGAGTATAGATTTTATTGTCCTAGCCATAATACAAGAATTGTTGAAACTCGAAATGCTAGGTTCATTAAGGAGAATGATGTTTGTGAGAGTTAAGAATCATGAAATGTGGTAATTGAAGAAGTTAAGGTACAAGTTCATTTACCTTTAGCTTCTTCAAAAGTTATTCCTCCAATTGTTGAGCAGTTTAACAATAATCAAGAACAACAAATGAATGATAAGAATATGACTTAGGAATTGATGAACATCTAGTTTCACTTTCACAAGCCATTGATAGTGTTAATTCTACTAAATGGGTTGATGTCATGAAAGATGAGCTGAAATCTAAGGAGCAGGAAGTTTGGGAACTTGTTGAATTGTATGAATGTTGTAAAAGAGTCAGGTATAAATGGGTCCTTAAGACTAAGCGTGACTCAAATGGTAATATCAAATGATACAGGGTCAAACTTGTTGCCAAAGATTTTACTCAAAACTATAGTATTAACTATAAAGAGACATTTTCATCAGTCTTTATGAAAGACTCTTTCTGAATTATTATGGCTTTGGTAGCTCATTTTTACTTAAAGTTACACAAAATGGATGTGAAAACCGTTTTTCTCAATAGAAATTTAGAAGAAGAGGTTTACATGTGTCAACCTGAGGGTTTTACACTTGAAAGAAAAAGAACATATAGTGTGTAAACTTAGAAAATCAATATACAAACTTAAACAAGCTTTTTAACAATGGTATATTTAGTTTAATCATGCATCACTTCTTTTAGATTTAAAGAAAATATCGTTGATCGATGTATATATTTGAAGGTCAGTGGGAGTAAGTTTATATTTATGATTTTGTATGTTGATGACATCTTGCTTGCAACAAATAATCCTAGTCTATTATATGAAATAAAACAGTTTCTCTCTAAACACTTCGAAATGAAAAATATAGGAGAGGCAGTTTATGTGATTGAAATTGAAATATATTGAGATCGATCACAAAGATTGTTGAGGCTATCTCAGAAAGCATGTATTGATAAAGTGTTAGAGAGATTTGGAATGAAAAAGTGTTCACCATGTGTCGTTCTAATTCAGAAAGGTGACAAATTCAATTTTATGCAATGCCCAAAGAATGAATTGGAACGCATACAACTGAATTGAATTCCATATGCATATCTTGTAGCGACTTTGATGTACTCCCAAATTTCTACTAAACTTGATATCAACTTTGTTGTTGAAATGCTAGGAAGGTACCAAAGTAATCCAAGATTAAATTACTGAAAAGCTATAAAGAAAGTCTTAAGCTACTTGCAAGGAACGAAAAATCACATGCTTACTTATAGAAAGTCAGATAGCCTAGAGATTGGGATATTCAAATTTATATTATGTTAGGTGTATTAATACTAGAAAGTCTACTTTTGGTTATTTATTTCTTTTAGCTGAAAGAGCAATCTCATGAAAGAGTGAAAAATAGTATGTAATTGTTGCATTCACCATGGAAGTTGAATTTGTGGTGTGTTTTGAGGTCATGATTCATGAAAGTTGGTTGCGAAACTTTATTTTAGGACTTGGCATTGTCAATAATATTGCCAAGTCGTTGAAAATTTATTGTGATAATCTATACTAGTATTCTTTTAAAACGACAAATATTTCAAGGGTGCTAAACTTATGGAATTGAAATTTGTTGTTAAAGAAGAAATTTAGAAACATCGAGTATCAGTTGAACATATTAGCACTGATCTTATGATTGTGGATCCATTGACTAAGGGGTTCCCACCTAAGACATTTGCTGAACATGTCGATAGAATGGGCATTATTGAAAAGTTTTAATGTTTTATAAAAGATATCAAGATGTTAATCTCTTATTGAAACATTACAATGGACTATTATTAATCTTTTCATTTATAGATCATGTTAAGTAGAAAGCTTATATTGTGATACATGAAAAGAACTATTTTGATATAATGGCTTAGAACCACAATGACTCGTATTAGTCTATACATAGTTATGATATTATAGTTTGACCAATTTATGATAAATTTTACTTAAAGTTGTAAATTATGTTTTATCTATTAAACCATGAAAATTAACCCTATCACATGAGCCAAGTGGGAGAATGTAAGATAATTATTTGGCCCAAGTGTCATAATTAATTGTAATATTATTTTTTATATTAGTTTAACTAAATAAATATAATTACAAAATTTTTATTGGTCAAAATTAGAAAAGTAGTCTAAAAGCAGTTCAGACGTTGCCGGGGTACTCTCTGTGCCGTTAAAAAAAAATAGTAACTGTAAGTTTTCCATTAACCTACGATTAAGTTACTGTATCAAAGAAAGGCTAAGAGAGAGAAACTTGTTTTCATTGTTCTACTAAATAAAAAACAGAGATTTAAGTTTTTTTTAAAAAAAGTTATGGCATAAAATATGTATTCAAAATCATTCTTATGACAATAAAATATGTGAAAAGTCATAAAATTTGAATTTCTTATTTAGCATGAATGTTAGGATGTCATGAAAATATTACAATATTATCTCTTATGACTCGCAAAACCGGGGAGGAGGACTCTATTCTGGCTGCATGTAGTAATGATCAACCCGATCCTTTTGATTTTGGCCTACTCTGCAATCAGATGGAAACTAAATCCCTTCAACCTGATGTCACCATGGAAGAAAAATCTGAGTCGGAGTCTGCTGGGATGTGTTCCACAGAATCTGTGTCTGAGGGTTCCAGTGGCTATGCTGGATTTGTAGAGCCTGATGAAGTTTCCATCCCGTGCATCAGTGCATATGTTGTCCCATTTCTTCCTGGGAGTCAATTGAAAAGATTAAATTATTGTACAATGATGTTATTTTGCAGCTTTCTTATTCCTGTTTGAGAGTTCGATTTGGAATAAGCACAAAGTTTGTTGATCATGCTGGCCGGCCACGGATGAACTTCGTGGTTCACACGTCTCCAAGTTTATGCAACATTCTCAATGCATGTGATGATGTTGCGAGGAAATTGGCTGGGGATTCTGGTAGCAGCTCTGATTGGAGGTTTGTTGTGATCAGAAAAAATGGTTTCTTCAACCATCCCACAGCGAGAATGCAGTAAGTTCTCCCTCCATCGTTTTAATTATTTCTTCTGGAATTAAATTTTGTATAAAACATCAAATGCCTGGAACAGGAATTTAGGGTGCATTCGTTATTGCTTTTTAATGGTGTTTTATAAAATAAAAATGAAAAGGAAAACGGTGTTTTTGATTTGGTATTTTTAATATTCGAGAATATGTTTGGTGAACAAATAATTTGGAATTTTATTTTTCAATAAATTATATCAACAAAATATTATTTAATGGTTAACATTTTTGTTATTTAAATTAATTTGATTAGTTCTATTTTTTTTTAAAGAAAATTGAATAGGTTTTTTTTAATCTTTTCATTCTAAAAAAAAATCATAATTTTTAATATTGTTAAGTAAATTGATTAAGAAGAAGAGGAAGAAGAATGTTGATTGAATGTATGGCTTCCCTTGCGGGGCTGTGTTTTCAAAATCCAAGTAAAACCGCAACAAAAATAAAATAAAAAGAAATACAATCTACTCTATAACTAAAAAGTGACGAGTATGTTTTATTTTGTAAATACTATTTTACGAAAACACTTACCGAACAAGTATCTAGTTACTTTTTAGAAAATGAAAACGAAAGCGGGGCCTGTAAAATGATAAAAAAAGGCCCCCTGATGTGTTTTCTTTCATTTGATATTTCTCAATACGTTTGGTGATGCCCATTAAGTTGTGTCTTAGGTATAAAAGATCACATATTGAAAGGGAATATGGCACAGCTAGCTGTAGAATTTTGGACATTCATTTTTCCGTGCTCAATGATTTTCAGGCTTGCAGTTTATTTCGTTTTATTTTGTTAAAAATTAACAAAAGTTTATAATGATGAATCTGGGATAGTGACAGAAATGAAACATGACAAAAATTTATATGATTTTTGGAGATAAAAATGGCAGTTGCAATATTGAACTTTCTTTTCTACATATTGTTATGGCAAGCTAATGAAACATTAATGTTTTGCAGCAGGCTTAAAACATAAACTGGAGTCTCGTTTCATGTATGTGTAGGCCGGCCTATTGGAAATATACAGATTAATTGTGTTTCCTCTCCTTTTCTACAGCATACCTACTGTGGTAAAGGGGGATGTTACCCAATAAGCCACGGAGATTTACCAGAAAGAAGCATCCAGGACCATTCAAAAGCTTGTCTTCATCGAATTTGATGCTACATAACTTGATGCCTTTTTGAAACCAGGGACCTTTGTGGATGCATTCCTCTCCTTGGATTCATACGACTATCAGCAGAGTGCAGGCATTCGACCGGTTGCCTAAAAATATATTATCCATTCAGAATGATGGAAGGGACTGGACTGGCATGAAATTCGAAATTGTTTTTCAATATCCATAATATTAGGATTGAAAATAACTTGATACTAATGCAGATGATATGTGATTGCAAAATTTGTAGTTGTAAATATCATACTGTTTATTTGAAATTTAAAGTGATATTGGATGGTCTATAACTGTCAATATTATCTCATAATTAATTTATCTTTTACCTTAAGATCATCAAATTCTGATTAGATCCAGACCAGATCATCGCTATTGCTTGCAAATTTTGTGATGTTTAATAGAATTGGTGTTTGCTTGGGGATGCCGATCTCAAATAAATAGAATATAAAACATGTGTCGCAGGCCGTCCTCGTTTGATTCGATTTAGCCAAAAGATAATCATCCAAAATGGTTGGACACCAAAGATGCGGCGGTCACTAGCAGTGGCTTGTTTGGTTTAAATACCAATTCAGAGATACTCTACGGTCATTGACTACTCTAATCCAATCAATTTAATTCCATTCCATTCCATTCATATAAGTTCGATTTATTATGGCAATCAATGATACTTTACGGCCGCCATTAAAAAGGAAAATTTACCGATTCCATGAATAAAACAAGTTGCCGATTTCAACTGGAAAATAACGACAAAAACCAACAGCCAAAGGATATATAGACCCATGGTTTGGCTTAAATGTCAATTAAGTAATAAATGTTGTATTTATATCATTCATTTATCGATATTTTAAAATTATATTATAAATTTACTATCATGATCAAATACAGATAATTATTTAATAATTAAGTTTGAATCACTATTTTTTATTTTAATAATACTATAATTTTCAAGTGAGAGTCAAAATTTTGCCATTATAAGTGATTTATCATTTATTAATTAAAATTTAACAATTAGATTGTAATAAATATTTATATAAAATATTTTTTACTAAATTTTGTTTTAACGTAATATCTAACTTAATAATATACAAATTTAGTTGATAAAGATTAAATAAATATATATATTTATAATAAATTATTATTATTTTTATTTAATTTATAACTAATATAATGGTGGGTGAAATTTTAGATCAACAGTGATTATTTCTGCTGCAAAATGACATAAAAGTTTTATTTAGATGAATGCTATGCAACTTCTGCGACAATGTGTGGCATATAAATTTTTTGAAATGAAGGTTATGCGACTTTTGCAGTAGTATGACTCATAATTTTTTAATAAGAATGTCGTGTGAGCTTCGCAACGATAAGACATTATGCGACTTCTATATCTTATCACGAATAAAACATTATATGACTTTTACATTTGGTTGTCACGAATAAGACATTATAAGGTTTCAATCATTCTCAAGCAGAAGATGTCACACAACTTCTGTTTTTACCATTCAAAAGCATATACAACTCTTTTTTTTTTGTTTGTCATGTATAGTTAGGGTTATCAGTTCAAAAAAAAATCGAATTTACGTCGATACGAATATGATTTGTTTATTATTCGTATAAAAAATTTAAATTCGAATACGATTCGTTTATTTAAATGCGATTCGTTTTGATACGATTATTTGTTTCAATACGATTATTTGTTTAGATACGATTATTCGTTTAAATTTGTTTATTTATTTAGACATAATTATTCATTTAAATTCGTTTATTCGTTTATCATAATTCGTTTAGGTACAATTAAATTATAATAAAAATAATAATAATTTAATATTATCAAAAATACAAATCAAATCAATTTATCTAAACTTCTTCTAATTAAATAAAAAAATTAATTTTAATTCACATTACATATTCATCCTCCGTAAATAACTAACAAATAATAACATAAATTAGTATGAATCAAATGTTGATACCCAAAGTAGTTTGGAAATAGTAACCGTAATAAATGATCTAATAACATTTATCTACTATTCTGTTGAGTGATAACTTCTACAATCCCATTCTCGACATTGCCCTTCTAAATCAATATTGTATCTCCGTGTACCTACAGAAATAAACCATTACTTAAATACCAAATCAAGCTATCAGATTAACCATGCATTTTTATTGGCACAGTTGTAAACTTCAGACTCTTCAGATATCAGAAAATTCAATTAACAAATCAAATGGGTTTCGAAGTAAGATCATAAGACATATAACAGCATAACCAATCCCCATAGCAAAAAATCACAAGTTAATTATTTTTCTAAATTAACGACATAAAAAATTAAAAATCAAAACTAACAAATCTGATCAAACGGGTGAGAAGAAACAAGTATCCTAGCTTGACTGAGAATGAGAAGGTATTGATCCAAAACGTCTAGCACTCTTTGCCTTTCCAGTTCCGTGAATTCCTTATCCGAATGTTGTTTCAATCTATTGACAGCAAATTTTTTCTCCTCTACATATTAGCAACAAAAAATCACTACAATTCTAAGACTTAAAACATGATCACAGACTTGTACAAGATCTAATTCGATAATAGAAAGTCAATTCAATTCATCGCTTAAAAACAAAATTAAGGAATTTTAATCATTAATTAACTCTAATAAAATAAAACAGACGACAAAAAGCAGATGAATACAATTGAGTAAAATACAACTACCTAGTTTATAAAACTCGAAAACCGAACATGAAATTAAAAAAAAAAAAAAACTGTCACATTAATAGCCGACTGCGCTAACTCACTGAATGCAACAGCATGTGCAGGCTTGTGAACATGAAACAAGCATATTTTCTTCCCTGTAAAATTCTGCTCTGGGGAAGGTTGGGTTTACAAGGTTGGGTTAGGTTTACAGAGGCGGAGGAGAGGCGGAAAGAAAGAGTGAAAACTGAAAAGAATAAAACCCTAGATCTTTGCTTGTACGTAAGACCAAAACGAAGTTGTTTTGGTTTGAATTAATACGACGTTGTTTTTTTTATCGTGTTTTAAACAAATAAATAAATTAAGCGGGTCAGACACGAATATGTTACGATTATTTTGAATTTGTCACGAATACGACATAATTATTATTTGTATTAATTTTTTCAAATTCTAATCCGTTTAACTACATCGAATTTGTATTAAATAATCATGTCGTGTCTCAAATTGACACTCCTATGTATAGTAATACCTTATGCGGCTTCTGCTTTTGACATGCACAAAACGTTTTATGGCTTTTATCTATCTTCGTTGTGCATAAACCATTTTATTTATTATTGGACATAAAACTTCATGCTTCTTTAATTTTTATCACGGATAATATTTATTTTCACACATAAGATGTTATGTGGCTTCCATCTTCGTCATACATAAGAGGTCATGTAGCTCTCATCATTACGCATAAGACATTATGTAGCTTCAATTTTTGTGCTGAAACATTTTAAAACATTTTATTACTGTGCCTTTTTCTGTGGCATCTCATTTTATGCCAAAATATTGTTGGCATAAATTATTGTTGTGCCTTTTTCTGCGGCATCACATCTTTGCTGTTCCGAGCCGAGGTATTTTATCAGCGTCTTATTTGTGGTGGTTTTCAATTATCACACCTTTTATTTTTTTGTTGCGACATCCCTTATTGTGCATCTTCCTAAAAAAATCTTAGTTATGTGCCTAGACATCTAATTATTGGATCGCTTTCTGCCAAAATCTCATTTTTGTCTTGCATCTCGTTTCATATTTTATCATACCGAGACATCTCACTACCTACGTCTTTACGGCCGATATTTCATTTTCATGCCCAATCATTACTATGCCTTCTTCTGAGGCCACTCATTCTCGTGCCAAGGCTAATCTATACCTTGTTCTAAGGCATATCGTTTTATGTTGCAATAGTTACGGTATATATGTATATAAATTTTACGTGCATGTATTTCATTCTAATTAATTCTTAATCAAATGAAATGCAATAAAATAAAATAAAATTAAAATTAAAATTAAAATTAAAAGATTACCTTTTTATAGTCAATACATGGTTATGCTAGTTTCTTACATGCTTTGCAGATAATACCTTTTTAGAGTCGATCATATAAGGTATTTTTATTTTTTTAATAAACTCCAAGTCAACTACCCAAGTGGCGCTGTGATTTCTTCTACACCAAATGCCTATAGGCGATATACATTCAGGATAACAATTTTTTCTAGTTCAAGAACTGGTTCTTCTTGTTGAACGAGACTTCTCTTAGTATGACATATATTTACTTCTTCAAACAATAAGCATGAAGGATTGCACTTCATAACTTTAAGATGGTTTGATTTTTGCAACTTCTTCAAATGTTTTTTTTACGACATTTAGGAAGCGGTAAAGTAGGTGCCTCATTCTCTTATTGATTAAATATTTTTCCTCCAAAGGATTTCTTTTCATGACAAATGATAAAAAAAATATTATTATTTGTTCAAAAATTAAGTCCAATTTTTTTATTTACTCTTATATAATCCAATATTATCATATACTTCACATTATTCAATTAATTTACTAAAATTTAATTACAAAAACTAAGCACTATTGAAAAATTAAAGCAAAATTCACTTACTTATTACTCTTATAATTTCTTATCTCCTCTAACCTCTTTCTTTTCTCTCCACTCACTATATATGGTTTTTCTATATTTTTTTATATTCTAAAAACTAATGTTAGCTACCCTATATATAGGTTTTCATTTTTCTTTTCTTCCTCTAGTCTTACATGGATTTCTTTTACATGTAGGATTAGACTTTATTTTATTTATTTGATTAGAAAATTCTTTTACACAAGAATTCATAATCCTTGTTGGATTGGGTAACCCTCACATGAGGTGAAAATCAACTTAACATAAAAACATAAAAAATAAAATCAATTTAAAAACTTTGCAAACAATAAATGAAATAATAATTAAAAATATAACAAAACAAGCTTACTTATGTTATGGAATGGGCTGGCCAAGTTTAGGCTTAAAAAAATGGCTAACCAATTTTATTTTAATTGAGCATTATAGTTTGGGGGACATTTAAAACCTAATGTTGAGCCGAAAGAACATTAGTGCAAAACTAGTTTTAGACTTTGGCCTATAATTTTGGGGTCTCAGACAGTCATCTATGTGGCTTGTCTCTAGGGCCGCCTCTTTTAAGAGGTCTAGTGGCTTTGCAACCATCATATTTACACGACTAGGTGATTCGTCGAAGATTTAGAGTAGGCATGCAACTTTGAACCCATGAATTCTCATCTTGCTTTGAGGCTTCTTGCAAATAAATTGGTAAGTGACTAAAGTTTTCATCATTTATTCTATTCAATTAATATAAATATCACGATTCTCCAATAATAAAGTCATGATTTGGATCATCGATTTTAGTGAAATATGGTAAATTTACTTAGTTTAGTGGCAAAAATTGATATGAACTGATCTGGTTTATCAACTCTTTTATGTAATTTTATTATAAAAAAAGGGGTAGAAATCAACGAATTGTGATTTTTTTTATATTTTAAAAGTATTAGAATTAATCAGTACAATGCGTCAGATTTTAAGAACCCAACAATCATTTATCTTTTAAACGAAATTATGGTGATTATTTGCTGGCAATGTTTCACCATTATTGAGGCTATAGGAAATTATATTTAAGTTTGACTATTTTTTAGCTTAAAACGTTATCTAAAACACCTCACAGTTTCCTCAGGCTACATGCTCTATTGATTGCCAAGAAAGTGAAGAAAAAAGTAAAGGAAATGGAAGAAATATGAAAAAAAAATTTTGGGAAATTTCCCAAACAAGCTACATTTATAATTCATTTTACCAAATTAGCTACTTTAATAATTTATTTACCAAACAAGCCAAAAAATTTTGTAATTAAGCAAAAATACCCCCATAACAAAATATAATTTTCTCTCTCCTTTCATTTTTCGTGTTATCGAAAGTTGCTCTCATTTTTCAATGAGTAAGTTGTAGATCAGCTAAAATGAATGCGATATTGACAACATAACAAAGGTGAGTTTACTTTTTACTTGTTGCATGTGCATTGAAGGTGATGTTTTGGTTGTATTTGTTTGAAAATGGTGGCCTGAAAAGTTTCATTATTTTATCAAAAGAAGTGCTGTTACAAGTTTAGTGTTGATGTTTTGCATGTACATAATGTTTATTTGGTTTGTTTTGGTTGTTGGTGGCCAAATTTTGAAAGAATGTTGTTGAAAAATTGATGGGTTTTATCGAAAAAAATGGAGAAGATGATGTGATTGAGAATGGGGTTATCGCAATTGTGGGATTTGCCGGAAAGTTCACTTTCTATCAAGACCAAGGTCTAATCGAAAGTGGACCCAGGGTATGTATTTATCATGATTTTAGAATTTTGAGTACCTATGTGTCATATTTTGAAAGGTTTAGTAAATTTTTATAATTTTAAAAAAGTGGGCAAATTTTAAATTTTTTTTCATTTTAGTCACTTATTGTAATTACGTTGCAATTTAGTCCTTACGCTAAAACTTTACAAATTGACCCTCAGATTTCATGTTTGTCGTAACATAGCATTTGCCTGAAATAGGGTGCGCAAACCTTAATAATTTTGCATTTTAGTTTGGATAAATTTTAAAAATTTTGCATTGAAATTTGGATACATTTTAAAATTTTGCATTTTAGTCCTTACATTATATTATATTTTTATTGTGTGTTGTAAATTGCTGTTTGAGAGTGCTTGAGGCACTATTTATATTGAAAATGTTAAATTTACATTTTAAGTTGCAACTCTTGCAATTTGATTCCTATTTGTGAGGTTTTGTAATTTGGTCCCCTTTTATGAAAATATTAACTTGATGTTGGACATTTAAATAGGAAAAAATGGTGAAGCCTTCAAAACTATTGAAGATTCCCGAAAATAACTACTTCCAAAGCTATCTGACTCTATTGTCCTATGTGTGGGTGATAAGTGCAATTAGAGAAAAATTGACTTTACAACAAAATATGTTATTTCGACAACTTATCCCGAACATTTCCTTGACATCAATTACCTTCATTTCTCGGGTAACCTTGTACATTTGATGTTGTTACAGGAGATCGCTATGATGATGACGACAATAAAATAGTTAAGTTGTCATTCTTTCACTTGCTTAAGAAGCTATTTCTCGACAAGAGGCCTCATAACAATGTAGAAACTTAGTTGTTGTACATACTGGATGATTTGAACTAGTTTAATATGTACCCATGGGGATCACAGTTTACCAATACTTATACCATAGTTTGAGCCGGACAATAAAAGGAAAAGTTGGCAAACATAAGAAAACATTTGTCATTGCCGAGGCAAACTACAAGCTGTATCCGTTATGGTTAAACGTCAATCTAATGACTCTTATCCCCAAGGAGCTTTACATTACGTTCACGTGGGGCATAGACATGGATGTGTATATAGACAAGAGTACGGTGCGAATCTCACCTCAATGGATTCGCGGTATTCTTGATGTGTGCACATGGCTGGAGGATACGGTTAGTGTTTCATTGTTATGTTCATTGATAACTTGCTACAAAAATGTAAACTAACTTATATCTTTTATGTCAGTACATTGACGAGTACTAAAGCATGGTAGCCTACTGACAATTGTCCTGTCCGACAATGATCTCCCAGCGTTGGACAATTATTTTGTCATACTTATACGTAAGTGTTTAAGTTTGTCATTGATTTGTGCAATTTCTTTAGTTTGCATATAATTGTTGTTATATATTCTTGTAAATTGTTGTTTGAGAGTGTCAAAAGCATCAGTTGTATTGAAATTGTGGGATTTAGATGTTGTGTGGAATTGTAAATATGTTTGAAAGTATGTATGATTATGTATTCACAATATCTAACTTTGGAAAATGTTCATATTACAAGGGAAACTCTGTCAAAATTTTCTAAAATTTCATGTGGCTTTTTATCACATAATTTACAATCTTTAAAATATTTTCATTTTGGTCTCACGCTATACTTCGCATTACCTAACATGTTGTATATTTACATTGTAGTCAACACTACATATTTCATGGTTGGGTACAGAGGAGGGTATTATCGCATGTGGAACATTGTACCAAAATGTTAACAACGACCATTATGTGTTGGGGACTAATGATGGGTTTCACAATCCATGGTTAGAGATGGATGTAGTGTACACCCCCCGCTAGGGTGTGCAGAGACCATTAGGTTACATGTGCTTTGAATTTGGTAAAATGACATATTATAGTTTATGATTCATCGCAGTAGACACACTTAAAGTCCAAACTCAACACCGTGATGCTTTCATTGTGCATGTTAATGCCTTTTCTTATGCAATAAATCAAGTTGTAAAGAGCAAGGCTAGACTTAGAGAACATCATTGCACCTCTGTCATATTACTAACTCATTGATGGGATACCTCGTCAATTATGGGAGAGTGATGATTGTGTGTAAATATATTGAGTGTGTAAGACTCGACAAACTATTCGACTTTAAACACGAGCATAATGCATTTTTAGGAAGAAATTGGCACTTGATTTACGGCTTCGATAACTGATGTAATTATATATATATCAATGAAGATTTTTTATTTGTATATTTTCTAATAAAGCATATGTAATAAAATGTAAATAAATTAATGAGGTATAGTCACTAAGATAACTACTTAAATTAAACAGTTACTTAAATTAGTAATTTTACATAAAATATAATCAATTTAATATAAATTTATTTTTAAATTTCCCAAGTAAAACCATATTGTTTGAGATATTCCCTCAAACCAATCATATCATACGGTTCAAGGATATTATCCTTATGTTTATATATTTCTGTAATTAATTGTAAATTAGTTTATGATTAATAGGCTAACTTTTATATTATTTTGTATGTTCAGTTGCTAATTTATATTATATATATAAAATACAAAATGAGATCTCGTGAGTACTATGATGTCAAGACTATATCTGTAAAGAGTTGTAGATATGAGTATAGAGTCTACGATTTAAATACATTTAAATCAGTTCCCTGTTGAGGTGATGTTATATCGAAGTATAACATTGCATGACTAGTATATTTGATGCTGACAAGGAATAGTATTAAATCCTAATAGTTAAGTGACGAGTCTCATATTACAAGAGCATAAACATGGGTAATACATTGAAGAACGTGTTACTGAACGTGACCAAACGTGAGAAATTATATGAGTGATTATCTACAGTCAATGATACATCACACAGCTGTACTAGTGTACCATTAGTCATTTGACCTGAGGTGTCACAGTTGTACTCTGCATTGAGGTACATCGTTCACTTGTGTATACAGCATCGGGCTAACCACGCCTGGTGAAAGAACCTTATTGGCAATGTGTTTAGTGTATGAAGATAGGTGATAACTAAGATGAAATCTACTGACTCAGATGTTAGAGCTTGAGATCTTAGGTGGAACTGTCATACGTGGGAATAAAGTTTTTAGCCAAAGCATGTATGTCCGGAAATGTGTTTTGCGGATACACAAATCCTGTATATGATTGAGGTTCTGATCCTATAATTGAGTTAGGGGTTTGACGATACTATAACCCATACTCGATTAGGAGTCGATAGCAGAGGGACTTTACTACATGAACATACAACTATATAGGTTTATCCAGTATATTTATTCATCTGTGTCTGGAGGTCATAACATCTTACTAAAGGTCACTCATGATCATTAGAAATTTTGGCTACAAATAGTAGTACCGAAGAAATACAAAAGAGTTCGTATCAACCTATGTCCAGCTCACAATAAACCAGAAGGTTACACACATTAGTCGGTTACTTGATGATGATGGTAATTGCTATTATATAATAATCATTAATTAGTTAATGATATTATTCCGATATTTTGATTGGATAGCAATTTGATTCTTTATTGTAAAGAATAGATTTTCTGACTAAGATACGCTAGCACCCGTATGCGTGAAAAATATTTTGGTTAATTATGGGATAACGTAAATATGATTTACGTATATCATATTAGCATATAGATATGATACTTTAATATTGATTAAAGTATTAATAAAATAATAAATATCTAATATATTAATAGAATAATAATATCTAATGTAATGATTATAATATTGTGTATATATATATTATTAAAGTAATAATATATATATTCACTCTCTCTCTTAATTAATATATATATATATATATTAATTAGATTAATATATATTATTAATACATCAATTGGGTTAATTTTAATTTATTTAACCTATCTAGCATTGACATATGGCATTGTTTATTTGATAAATGAAAAGTCAACTGGGCAAGTGGGTGATATTGGTCTACTGTGCAGGAATCAAGTTGGCAATTAGATTGCTGAAAAAACAAGACTTGAGTGTTAAGTCTAAGTCTAAGCATTTTTGAATGCTACGTCTTCTCCTGCTTGAATGGAGAGCTTTTTCTTCTTCTTCCTTTTTTTTTGTATTTTTCAGTGAGCATCATTCTTGTGAGAAGCTTGGTGTGTGCTTGGTTTTGAACTAAGAACTGAACAGGGAAAAAGAAGCTAGAGAGATAAAGCTTTGGTTTAGCTTAGTGAAGCTAAAACCCATAGCTTGAAGATCCCACAACGAAACAGGAACTATCGTTGCCAATCCGACATTTAGATACTCTTGAAGGCAAGTGAAGAGATTGACTTGCTGTTCCAAATTACAAATGAAAAAAGTGTCTTGTAAAGAGTTACAAACAAAAATGAGTTTCTGACTCGTTGTGCTTGCTTGACTAATAACTGTTATTTGAGATTTTGTAAGTTTGATGAGAATATGATCAACCATGAAAACCTATAATTTGATTATAATTTTCTCATTAAGGGAGTATGAGATATAATTAAAGTAGTGGGAGCATTATTTGGATTAAAGTCCAAAACTGAATAGTTTGATATATACTGTTATACATTATGATGTATTTCCTTTTTCTACAAATCTCTTTTCTATTAGAAAAATAATGAGTAACTCTCTTCTTAAAATCCTTAACACCCATAGGCTTACCGAGCCTAACTTTAAAGTTTGGTATCAGAATTTAAGAATTGTTCTAAATTCTGAGCGGATTGGCTATGTCCTTCAAAGGCCTACACACAAGTCCTTTTCATAGAAGGCTACACCAAAAGAGAATGAGACCTTTTAGAAATGGAAAGATGATAATCTTAAAGCTAGATCATATATGTTGGCGTCTATAAGTGATGATTTGCAAACTCAGCATGAGGATATACAAGATGCCTTAGCAATATATCTTTCTTTGGTAGATATGTTTAAGGAGAGTTCTAGTTACAAGCGATGCGAGTAGTCCACTGCTTTGTTCTAAATGAAGCTTAATCTGGGAGTGCCTCCGAAGTCTCATCTTGTGAAGATGATAAACCTCATAGATCATTTGGTCTTTTGGGGTTTACTATGAACTTCGAATTACAAACGAACTTAATTCTTTAGTCACTCCTATCTAGCTTTAACCAGTTTGTTACCAATTATCACATGAACAAACTAAAACATACTCTTTCTGAACTTATGAATGAAATTATTTCATTTCATATGAGGGCCTCAAAGGGTAAATGGAAGGAGACTGTTCTTGCTGCAATGTCTTATGGTAAGACATCAAAAAAGAAATATAAGAAATCCTCCAAGGTTAGACCCAAAGGAGGATTTTATAAGAAAATGAAGGGTATAAGTAAATGAGTTGTTAGTAGCCAAGCCAATGATGAGTGCTTGAGAGCTTGAAACAGAAGAAGGCGTAAGTTACGCTTTCTTGTCATGTTATTGAAATTGAATTAAGTGTTAGTTCAGATTCAAATAGCTATATAATTGATTCAACTGCCACTTCTCATATTTGTATGTTGTTATAGGACCCTCACAGTAAGCAATTGCTGGAAGAGGGTGAAGTGACACTAAAGATGGCAAATAGAGAACCAATTGCTGCTACTTGCTCAGAGACTTGCTGAATTGTTCTACCTTCGGGTCATGTTTTTATTTTGTACAAAACTTTGTATTATGATACTGCCAATATAAATATTTTATATGTCTATCAAATGTGTAAATGTGTAAACATGGTTACACTTTTATGTTTGATGGATGTAAATGTTGTATTTGTTTGAGAAATAAATTGATTGGCAATGTCTTGAATGTAAATTGTTTATATGTTCTTGAGACTAATAAAATTAACATGACTAATACTATTAATAAGAAAAGATCTAGAAATGAAATTAATTCAAAACTTATATGGCATCATAGATTAGGTTATATTGGAGACAAAAGAATTATGAAGATAGGTAACGATGGACTAATAGGTCCATTGGGTTCTGATGAACCTAAACCCGACAGTTAATAGAGGTAAAAGTTACAAGGGGTAGTAAAATTGTTTAAATGGTAAAATTGTTTTCATACTGTGATAGTGAA
This sequence comes from Cedrela odorata, assembly GCA_035584115.1. NCBI lineage: Eukaryota > Viridiplantae > Streptophyta > Magnoliopsida > Sapindales > Meliaceae > Cedrela > Cedrela odorata. Next base: position 9,916,317 of record JAXCLQ010000011.1, read on the forward strand.
TGTCAAAATCTTCATTTTATTTCAAATGGAAAAGCAAATAAGATGAACTTTCTCAAGAAATTACTAGTAATTGACTTGTCTTTAAGGTAAGATGACTAAATCTCCTTTTGTTAGACAAGGGAATAGAGCTAATGAAGTTCTTAAATTGATGCATATTGATGTATGTGGTCTGTTTAGTGAAATGGCCAGAGGAGGTTTCTCATACTTTATAACCTTTATCGATCGATGATCATTCACGGTATGGTTATGTGTACTTATTGAAGTACAAATCTGAATCTTTTGAAATGTTCAAAGAATTCAAAGCTGAAGTAGAGAAACAAACAGAAAAGAGTATTAAGATTCTATAATCTGATCATGGAGATGAATACTTAAGTACTGAATTTCTAGAATTTCTTAAAATTAATAGTATACTTTCTTAGCTTACACCTCCTTTTACACCGCAGCATAATGGTGTATCTGAAAGGAGGAATCGTACTTTATTAGATATGATACAATCCATGATGAGCTTCACGGACTTACCTATATATCTTTGGGGATATGCCCTATATATCGCAATATATATCCTGAATAAGACTCCATTCAAAGCAGTTCCCAAGACACCATATGAGATATGGCATGGGAAGCTTCTAAGCTTTAATTGGGATGTCCAGCTTATGTTAAAATAGTTAACACTAGGAAGCTGGATGTTAAATTTGAAAAATGTCGATTTATTGGATATCCTAAAAATAGTTTAGGATATTATTTCTACTTTCATGCTGATGGAATAATTTTGATTTATAGATATGCACAGTTTCTCGATAATCAGTTCATTGAGGACGGTAGTGTAGGTAGAAAGATTGAGCTTTCAGAGGAGTCTGAAAAGCTTGATGATGATCAATCTCAGATAGATGAGCCTGTTGATGCAGATAAACTAATTCATATTGATGAACTAGTTCGAACTGCTCCTCAGTCTTTTATAGACCGAACTCTTCCTAGATTTACTAGGATATCTCACCCTTCTCAAAAATATATTTTTTTTTCAGAAAATGATTTTGAATCATTTATAATAGGAGAAAATATATAAAGAGAAGATCATAAAACCTATGAAGAAACGATATTAGATATTAATTTTGGAAGATGGCTTGAAGCCATGAAATCCAAAATGGAATCCCTGTATGCTAATCAGGTGTGGTTAATTATTGATCCACCAAAATGAATTGTTCTTATCGGTTGTAAATGGGTTTTAAAAAAGATGAAAAAGTAGAAACTTTTAAAGCTAAGTTGGTAGCAAATGGTTATAATAAAAAACAAAGTGTTGATTTTGATGAAACTTCTTCACTAGTAGCCATACTAAAATCTATTCAGATATTACTTGTTATTACAACTTATCACGACTTTGAGATATGACAGATGGATGTGAAAACAATCTTTCTTAATGGTTTTATTGATGAGACCATATACATGTAACAGCCCGTTAGGTTTGTTGCATCTGGTGATAGTCATAAGGTATGTAAAATGCATAGATCCATTTATGGATTAAAGTAAGCCTCTATAAGTTGGAATATACGATTCAATGATGAAGTTAAATCGTTTTGCTTCATCAAGAATATTGATAAACCGTGTGTTTACAGAAAAGAGAATAACAATGCCATCACATTCTTTGTATTATTGTAGATAACATACTACTCATAGGAAATGATGTGGGCATGTTATATGAGGCTAAATTGTGGTTGTCTAATGTTTTCTCCATGAAAGATTTGGGAAAAGGGACTTCCATTTTGGGTATTCGCGTCTATAGAGATAAAGCAAAACGAATGATAGGTCTTTTCTAGAGTCTGTATATAGATAAAGTACGAAGAGGTTTAATGTAGATAACTCTAAGAAAGGTTTCTTACCCTGCAGTCCCGACGCCCATCTCTCTCGAGAAATGGGACCCAAGACTGAAGTTGGGGTGCAGGCGTATGTAGAAGATTCCTTATGCTTCGACAATAGGTAGTCTTATGTATACTATGCTATATACTAGACCTGATATAGCGTATGCTGTGAGTATCACAAGTCAATATCAAGCTAATCCAAGAGAAGAACATTGTACTGCAATCAAACAGGTCTTGAAGTACTTGAAAAGAACTCAGGATTCGGTCTTGACCTATGGGGGTGGTAAGTTGAAACTCGAGGGTTACATTGATTTTGATTTTCAATCAGATGTAAATGATAAAAAGTTTATTTCTGCATTTATCTTCATATGTAATGAAGATACTGTCTGTTGGAAGTGTTACAAATAGACTACCACAGCTGACTTCACTACATAAGCTAAATATGTTACTGCTTTTGAAGCTGTGAAAAAGGCGGTTTGAATTCATAAGTTTGTTACAGAACTTAGAGTCGTTTCTTCCATAATTGACCCAGTAACTTTGTACTGTGACAATAATAGAGCTATATCTCAAGTTAAAAAACCGAGGTCTCTTCAGAAATCTAAACATATTAAGAGGAAATACCACTTGATTAGGGAGTTTATATCAGATAAACAAATACTAGTGTAGAAAACTCCATCTGCGGATAACATGGCTGACCCACTGACTAAGCTGATGACACAGCAGTAACGGATCACTATTTATAGAGGATGGATATCGGATACCATGGTGATTAGCTCTAATGCAAGTGGGAGTTTGTTGGATATATGCTCTAGAACCAATTGTGTCATACGATTCAGAGATATCATCCTTATGTATATATATTTTTGTAATTAATTGTAAATTAATTTACAATTAATAAAATGGTTTTTATATCATTTCGTATGTTCAGTTGCTAATTTATATTGTACATATAAAATGCAGAATAAGATCCCGTGATGTATTACGATATCAAGATTTTATATGCAATAAGTTGAAGATATAAGTACAGAGTTTTATGATTTAAATATATTCGAATCAGTTCCCAGTTGAGATGATATCATATGGGAGTATGACATTGCATGACTGGTATGTTTGATGCTACCAATGATTAGTAATAGATCCTGATAGTTAGGTGACGAGTCTCATGTCACAAAAGTATAAACATGGATAATACATTGCAGAACGTGTTACTGAACGTGACCAAATATAACGAATCATATTGGTGATTATCTACAGTCAATGATATATTACACAGCCGTACTAGTGTACCACTAGTCCTTTGACTTAAGATGTCATGGCTGCTCTCTGCACTGAGGCACATCGTTCACTTGTGTATATAGCATCGGGCTAGTCTTGTCTAATGAAAGAAGCTTGCTGGTAATGTATTTAAGTGTATGAGAACAGGTGATAGCCAAAATAAAATCTGCTGACTCAAATGTTGGAGCTTAAGATTTTAGGTGGAACTGTCATACGTGGGAATAAAGTCTGTGGCCAAAGCATGTATATCCGAAAAGGTGTTTTGTGAATATATGAATCATGTATATGATTGAGGTTCTGATCCTATAATTGAGTTAGAGGTTTGACGATACCATGACCCGTACTCGATTGAGAGTCAACAGCAGAGGGACTTTACTATATGCACGTAATACTGTATAGGTTTACCTGGTATATTTATTCATCAGTGTCGAGGGGTTAAGACATCTTGTTAGAGGTCATTCATGATCATTGGGAACTTTGGCTACAAAGAGTTGTTGTACCGAAGAGATACGAAAGAATTCGTATCTACCCATGTCTAGCTCACAATAAACCTAGGGGGTTACATATATTAGTCGGTTACTTAATGATGATAGTAATTGCTATTATACAATAATCATTAATTAGTTAATGATATTATTTCAATATTTTGATTAGATAACAATTTGATTTTTTATTGTAAAGAATTGATTTTCCAACTAAGACGCGCTAACATCTGTATGCGTAAGAAATATCTCAATTAATTATGAGATAACGTAAATATGATTTACGGATATTATATTAGTATATAGATATGATGCTTTAATATTGATTAAAGTATTAATAAAATAATAAATATCTATTAAATTAATATAATAATAATATCTAATGTAATGATTATAATATTGTGTATATATATTCACTATCTCTCTCTTAGTTAATATATACATATATATATATATATTAACTGGATTAATATATATTATTAATACATCAATTGGGTTAATGTTAATTGATTCAACCTATCTAGCATTCAAACATGGCATTGTTTATGTGATAAATAAAAAGTCAAGTGGGCAAGTGAGTGATATAGGTCGGCTGTGCAGAAATCAAGTTGGCAATTAGATTGTTGAAAAGTAAAACTTAAGTTTTAAGTTTAAGTCTAGGCATTTTTAAATGCTATGTCTTCTCCTGCTTGAATCGAGAGCTTCTTCTTTTTCTTTTTTCTCTCTATTTTTCAGTGAGCATCATTCTTGTTGAAAGCTTTGTGTGTGCTTGGTTTTGAACTAGGAATAAAAGAGAGAAAAAGAAGCTAGAGAGAGAAAGCTTTGGTTTAGCTTGGTGAAGTTAAAACCTATAGCTTAAAGATCCCATAACGAAACCGGAACCATCATCGCTAACCCAACATGTGGATACGATTGGAGGTAAGTGAGGAGATTAACTTGCTATTCCAAATTAAAAATCAAAGAAGTACGACATCTTAACTTTGTATTTATTTTTGAAACAATTTAAAATTTCAAAATATACATATGTACATGTCTAGATTCGTTTGGAAGACTTTTTGCATGTTTATGTGACGGGCATGGCTTTCCAGCGGCAATCGCACGCCCGAGAACTTATCCCTTGCGTCGCGCTTCTGCCACGCATCGAGTGGTCCCCTTCACATATGACACACAAATAGTACCCATTTACAATTACCAATACATGTAACATACAATAACTCTATTGTTATTTTCACACATTGAAAATAAACCATTAACATGTGACAACAATCTTACCATTTATTTGAAATAAATTTTAATAACAAAAAAAAAGGGAGGTGATATATGTTAGATTTGATTAAGTGATTAGCATATATTTAGGGTTTAATCATATTAAACATGCAATTATGGTTCAATTTTATCAAATTAAACAAAGTTAAAATTTAATCACTAACCTTTGATGATGTATGATGAAGATTAACCTCTCAAATGCTAGGTATCTAAGAAATCAAACCCCTTGAGCTTGAATTTTGCTTTGGCCAAATTTTTGAGAGAAAAAGAAATTTTTCTTTTCTCAATTATGGAAAATATCATTTCATTCCTTCTAAAAGTAGAAAATGAGCCCTTTATATATTTTTGCCTCATTTACTTAAATGTCCTCATCATCTTAATGAAAGGTTAAATAATTTAATGTTAAACTTTTCCTAAATCTAGTCAAAATAATTTTGATCAACTTTATTTAATTTTATTTATATTCTTTAATATTAATAGAATAATGCAATTTACATTAAATTACGTTTTGATCATTTAATTAAGCTCTAGATCTGTTAAACTATTTAATGTGTAAACCGTTTATACTATTCGGTCAAATATTATCTCCGAGAGTACTAGCTCTCTTGTAAATAATACTTATTCTATCTATTAGTAAGAATAAGCTCAAGTTATTGGTTGTAATCTTTCGGGTTCATTGTGGTGTTAGCCGTGAGTCAGAATTGAACTATTCGTTCCCGTATCGAACTCTTCAAAACTCAACGACTACGGTTAACATATAGCAATATATCATGGTCCCTAAACCATAATGAAGAAAGTCTTCATCTAACTGTTTATTACCGATTGTACGTACCATGTGGGTGATATCCTTCCGTTCATCTAATCCTGACTAAATTTGAGCTCATAGAAGTCAAATCCCTAAACTTAGTATCCTTTCAGATCATCGATCACTATGCACTAAACTTATCACCACAAAGCTCTTTCGTATGAATAAAATTGTTCCCTGGCCAAGAGTTTTGTTTTCAGGCATTTACCAATGTCAGACTAGAAACTCAAATCAGGATTGAGTCAACGGAATCGAAAGATCCTATGTATTGAGTCAATGAATCCCATCTTGACAATCACTTGCATCTCAACATAAATAACACATAACCAAACTGGCTTATTGTGCAACACGTGATTAGTCTTGCACTTATACACCATATGAACCATGTGCATCTATATCGGATGTTGACTATGATTTCTCATTGATCATATACATTCCATGTGATTCATCATTACTTTGGTCATGTTCGAAAAACAGTTCTCTAACTGCTAATCTATACTAATGTCCTAATGACATGACTATCACTGTCATCTGCACTAATATCATCTCATAATATTCATCAGAGGTATTTAGTATGCCCACTATGCGATATTGATGCCCGATAGATACCATTTTCAAAAGGAATAGTTTAGATAATCAAATTATATAGGCAATTATATGCATACTATATCCATTAGTATGAAAAGACAGAGGAAGAAACATATGCAAATGAACGAGAAATAATTTCTTTATAAATGAATATGTACATTACATATTACAATATGTGATTCAATGTAAAATGCCCAAAACCAACAACACTAATGGTTTTATGGCATACTACGCTAACAATATATGGCTTGGACAACAAGGGATACTAGTGGACCGGGTTAACGATGAATACCTCCAAACTTGCATCCACACCAAGCCTGTAGCAAGTTTGACATTTTATTACTAAACAAGCTTAAGCGGGTATTTAACATTTACCAAATTACCCTTAATAAGTTTTACCAAAACTATTAGACGAATTTTTACCCAGATTTGCAAAATGTATCGATAATTTTTGGCTTAGGTAATGATACATTCATTAAAATTTGATTTTAGAAATTTCTTCGATATAATGTATCGATGCTTTTGCCTTTATGTATTGATACATTTTACAAAGGTATCGATCTGGTTCATTTTGTAAATATTTTCAAACTCTCTGTTGTGCAATGTATCAATACTTTCTTCATATATATCGATCTGGTCAACTTTATAATTTCTTTCCAAGTCATTAACTTGTAAAGTATCGATCATTTCTTCATAGGTACCGATCCGTATTGAATGTATCAATCTTCATACTCAATGAATCAATTTGTGTCTTTAAAGCATTGATCTGTTTCTTAAGGTATCGATCTTTTTAGCTTCATGCATCCTTAAGGTATCTATTTATCTTTCAAGGGCTCCGCCCCCGATTCCCTGCAACGGCGCTGCCTCTTGACCTCACTCACCAACCGGCTAGTAAGACCGCCATAAGCGTAAGGCGACATACAAAAATCCAATTTATATCAATACACTCATACCATGAAATTGTCTTATGCTCAACTAAGCCTTGATGATGTGTCAACTAACTATAAACAATGCATATGCAGAAATGAAAGTCATACAATAACTGTTTTAGCCCTATGTTCAAAGAATGTGGTTTACACTATGGACAACTAATGTAATGACATATTATTAGTTTATATTTTAAGTAATTTTATTAAATAATAATATTATATTATTAATAATTATGTAAATATTTAAATTATGAGTTATATTTTTTATTAAAAAAATTCAATAAACATTTCAATCTAATTCAATAAAATTACATTAAATATTTGTTTATCGATATACATTTGCGGTGGGACAAGTGAAATCAAACTATTATTTTGTCTTATTTTTAAAAAGTATAATTTAAGTAAGTGAATTATGCATTTAAAGGCTTTGATTTTGGTCCTTGTATAACAACTATAAAAATCTTACGTTTTGGTCCATCTATAAAAAATATGTAAATCTTGCATTTTAGTCCAAATTTAACAAGCTATATAATATATTATCTTCTAATAGTATTGAACAAAATCATCTACAATAGCAACATGAAAAATAAAAAAGTTAACAGTACATATGCCAATTACATCACATTTAATCAATAGAAGAAATAATTACATTCCGACATGTCTTCTGATTATAACCAACTTGCTTATAACAAGAACACGTCCTTTGAACAACATCATCTTCAACAAACGGAATCCGTTGTTTTTTGTATGAACAAGTCTTATTAGTGGTTTAACTAAAATGGGTCGTACCTTATTTGGATCACCCAATCATACTAATCATAACAAGGTAAATGAAATTCGTGCACGAAATTACAAGCTATGATAAGTGTATTGTTTGTGTAATACTGCGAACAAAGGAGTTATAATTACCTAGAATAAATCTGTAACTTCCTTAAATTCGAAGATGTTACCGGTAGGTGATGGAACCCACTATCACCATAAGCCTCTCTTTTTCTATATCTATCTGAACACTTACTGCTTTTACATGCAATGCTAATAATTTTATACACATGTATAAAATTGCATAGGGGTAATGTTTTCAACCATGAACTATATGAAGCATAGAACATTACATCGTTTAATACATTACAACACATACAGAAAGTACATTTAACAATAAATTATAACTTCATCTATAATATACACAACTCTCTGTGCATAACAGACCCAAATACCTTAGTTACTGCAGTGTGTACACTGTTCCTCTATCTGTGTCATCGATGTACCAAAATTTCTGTTTTTCTCTCTAACTAACTGTCTAACTGCAAAACTGAAAATCTAAGAGGTGAGTCTTGGAAGACTCAATGAGTGGATAAATATAATGTAAAAAATATATATTTTAGGAAAAATAAATTCTACTATAACTAAAATCACTTTAAAATGTGTATCGTCATAAAACTAAAATCAATAACATACTTAAACTCTTCTGTTGTTTTAAAATCTTATCTATTTATTTATTTATTCTTCTTTAGAAATTGTTAGCGTAAAATATAATTCTCTGTAATAAAAATTATCTTTGAAAACCATCATTTGAAATTGTAAAACGGTAGCTTTGATAGCCTGGCCCATGGTATCACAGACGACCAGAATATATCTTTAAAATAGAGGGTCACAAATACCTCGAATTTATTAGGATCCCGACCAGCGGTATCGTAGACAACCAGAATACATTTCTCAGATAAGGAGTCGCAAGAACCCCAAATCTATACTCTGGTATCTTGGCCTGCGGTATCACGGACAGCCATAATATATCTTTGAGATAAAGGGTCGCAAAAGCCCCAATCTATACTCTAGCATCCCAGTCCGCTGTATCATAGACAGTCAAAATATAACTCTGCCTCTATTAGGGAAAATCTTTGAAAATCAAGGTTTCAAAATCATGTTTTAAAATAAATCTACCTATTGTTCTAATATCGTAAACCAAATCAATTATTTTTTTCGAAATCCATGCATGTGTATCAAAGTCATTTTCAAAATCTGAGTTCAAGATCATAAATTCAAAGAAGGCATATCAAATCCATTCTCAAAATCACTATCTTAAATCATGGATCGAAAAGCAACAAGTATCATATTCAATAAATCATCAACGTATTCGAACCTATTTAACTGCACATAAATCCATAAACCATCACATTTTTCTTTAAGCATAGACAAGCAATTCAATCCATTTTCGCAAAACATTTATATATTAAATACTGTATTCAAATAAATATTTGGAAAAAAGATAGAATATCCACTCACTCAACAATCAATCTCAATATTCCTTCCTCGCATGTCACCACTTAATCACAATCTATGAATTTACTTTATTCCAACACATTGTCGACATCCTCGATAACAGTCTTAATATTCTTAATAGTAATAAATTTATAAAGCAATGATCACAACTCAAATCATACCTCATAGGTTCACCATAACACAACACCTCCTCGACATACTTGAAAATAATTTCAATAACCATAACAATTGTTGAATTTAATAAACCAACGTCCAAATCTAGTTAAAGAATTTAATTTTTTCTTTACCTCATATATCTTAATATTAAGTTCAAGTAACGATTTTATATTTACACTTTAATTTAATAGAATAAAGCATTTATATACAATCATCACACCATATTAGTATCGATTCTCAAATATCACAACCTCAAGTTACAATTCATAAGCTTAACGTGACTCAATACATTCACAACACCTTTGAAAAACCGCTTCAATAACCATACTAATTATAAACTCTATAAAGTAATATCCAAGGTAAACTTGGAAAAGATTAGTAAGCTTCCAACATATGCACATCCCAAATCACAACTCATACCTTTACACTACCGCAACACATTATCAACATTCCCGAAAACTATTCCCATGTTTATCATATTCACAATTTCATCAAGCAACGACCAATGCAATTTTAAGAACTTAATTAAGTTCTTTATCACATATTTTTCATCACAAAATTCGAATAATTATTTGGAAAACATAACTATCCACTCTCTTATATGCTTCAAAGTTCTGCTATAGGCTATACGTGGTAGTTACAGAAATATCAAATGTATATATATAATATATCATACATGAAAGGGGGAATTGCGCCGAGTGCACCAGAAACGGTTATTGGGCGAGTTTGTCAGCCAAAGGAGAAAGGAGCCACGACCGTCACACGAACAGTGCAGAAAGGCTCCCAAGGACTATGGATATGTACATATGCATATTTTAAAAGTTTTTAAACAATTTAAAACACAATATCAACAAAGCAAACTACACTTACTGTAATGTCGATATCCGAAATAAGCCACTCTGAATCGGGTTAACTTAAGACGTGTCCACACAGCAAAGCGATTACGACAGGTTTCGGATACTCAGATTTGTGTTATGAGACTTTTTGTTCCTCTCTTTTCTTTTCTTTCTCCTTTAAGAACTTTTGTTTAAAAACAAAACTCTCTCTACCATCAGCAATGGCGTAAAAGGGAAAGGGAGAAGAAGAATCACTATTGCAAATTCAATTTACAATTGAAAATTGTAATTCTCAATCACAAAATGCCTCTTACATACTCTTTGTTTTCATCCACACTCATTGTTCAAAATAAATTAATGGATTCCAAGTGGCACAAACCTATAGATGGATTCCAAAACCCATCCAATTTCATTAAACCATTTAATGCAATTAAAATATCTTAATATATATTATATTAATCATATTAATATATATATATATATATATACACACACACGCTTAAGATATTTTATGAGAGAGAGAGAGAGAGAGAGAGAAATTGTTTTATTTTATACAATATAAAATAATGAAATAATTACAATTAATATTATATCATATATATATATATATATATATATTAAAGTGTAATCCTTACTCTTACATGTTTGACTTCCAAACATTAAATGCAAAAATGCATTTTGTTTCCTTTTAATTTTCTTTAATCACAATTAAAGAATTAATCTTAACCATTTATTCAAAAATAAATGGACAAAATTTAATCAAGAATTAGACACATAGTGCCATTTGTCAATCAAGGATCTATTTGATTAAATAACAATTATTTAATTATTAATAATTAAATAATTTATTTATTAATATCCTTATAACAAAATATCTTTTCCAAGTCTCCATATATCCGTAAATCATATTTACAAAATCGTAATTATTACCGAAATATTTCCCATGCATACGTATGTTAGCACGTCTTATCCAGGAAAATAATTCTTTATAATAAAGAATTAAATTATCATTTGATCAAAGTATCGAAATAATATCATTAACTAACTTAATGAATAATGTATAATGGTAATAATCATCATCATTAAGTAACCGGTTATATGTGTGACCGCCTAGGTTTACTGTGTGCTGGACATAAGCGAATACGAACCTTTTCGCATCACTTCGGTACAACTTCTTGTAATCAAAATTTTCAATGATCATGAGCAACCTCTAACAAGATGCCACAACCTCTAGACACGAATGAATCAATATTCAAGATAAATACATAGTCATATATGCATGTAGTAGCGTCCCTCTACTGTCGACTCCCAATCGAGTGTAAGTTATGGAATCTTCAAATCCCTAACTCCACTATAGGAACAAAAACTCAAACCATATACGAGATTCATGTATCCGAAAATACCTTTTCGAAAACATGTACTCTAGCCAGAGATTTTATTTCTCATATATGACATCCTCGTCTAGAATCTCAAGCTCCAATATCTAAGCTAACAGATTCTATTTTAGTCATCATCTATCCTTATACACAAAGAACACATTGCCAGTAAACTTCTTTCATCACACATGGCTAGCCTAGTGCTATATAGACAAGTGAACGATGTGTCTTAGTGCAGATGCCAACCGTGACACCTTAGGTCAAAAAACTAGTACAGTTGTGTAACTTATCATTGACTGTGAATAATCACTCATGTGATTTGTCATATTTGGTCATGTTCAGTAACACGCTCTAAAATGTATTAGTCATATTCATGCTCTTATAATATGAGACTTGTCACCCAACTATTAATATCCAATACTAATCATTGGCACATCAAACATATCAGTCATGCAATATCATTCTCCTATATGACATTACCTTTACCAGAAACTAATTCTAATGTATTTAAATCATAGACTTTGTACTCATATCTACAACCTTTGTGAATAAAGTTTTGATATCATAATATATCACGGGATCTCATTCTGCATTAAATATATTTAATTAGCAACCGTAAATGTAAAATAATATAAAATGTTATTTTATTAATCAGAAACAAATTTTCAATTAATTACAAAAATATATATACATAAAATAAATGATATCCCTAAACCATATCACATGATTAGTTCTAAGTCATATCTCTAACAATACACACACACACACATATATATATACTTTGCCGACTCAATTTCACATTACCATTATATCAAATTTATAACAGAACATATAAATAAATATTAATGCCCCAAGGGCCATTTCCATAAATCATAACCATACAGGTAAAACATTAGTAATCCAAGATTCACAGGCACAAATAAATGATCAACACAATTTATATATATATATAACCCTAGCACCTTTATCAAATCTAAAGGGTTTCTTAAAACCAATAATTATAAGTTTAGAATCATTTGAAACAAAATTAGTCCACTTATCTGTTAGAATTTGACCAACTCGTACCAAAGCGTAGTCGGTGGGTGTTCCGATCAGCAATCTACAATAACAGCTATAGTTAGGATTTTCAATATGATATGTTTAACGTGTAAATGAATAAACAAATATTTTAAACATGAACACTTTACCCCAGCAAAATTAAGATGTTTTTGATCACTACGGAGTTCAAACCAAAATCATCTAAGTCGAGTGTTTACAATTTTATTTTTCGATTTCTCTTAATAACACTTAACTGCATAAGGAATGGCTTTAAACTCGCGGTGTACTAAATTGACAACATATTACAACCTAAATTTTTTTACGACACCCTCTATTATGAGTCTAGTTTCTACCGTATTGTATGGATTTTGAGTTCAAATCCGATTACTCAAGTTATGAACAGATTTTGACATGTGACACAAACAAAATAGTTTGCGACACTACGATAGGGCAATCCCACTCTGAATTTTTCTGGGCACTCATCTTTACACAAATCGACTTGGTTTTTGACTATGTTATTTTTCTATGTGTCTAGTTTTCATAGAATTTTGCTGCTCATTAATTCGAGCTTTTGAACTAGCTCAGTTTTCATTTTTTCAAACCCTGTCCGACAATTTCCAACAACTGACACTCACTCATTTTTACTCGCAAACTCACTGCCCTATATTTCACTCAACCCAGCCACCATAACTTTATATAATCACACTTAAAATTTTTATTTTTTATACACTAAACAACCAAATCATAACCCAGTAAATACCGATGCATTGTTCTTATTATTCCATAACTACAAGTCCTAACAACACACAATTTCACAAGCAATCTATATAAAACATAATCCATAATCACAAAATTGTAACAATCACATACGTACTCACCTTACTTGCTGCTGGAAACCAAGTCTCCTTCCTCCATTTTCTTCTCTTCTTTTTTCTCTCTCTCTCGGCCAAACTCTTTTCCTTTTCTTCCCTTTCATTCCTGTCTAAGAATTAAGCTGTTTTTAGCTTTCCCCTCCTTCAATTTCCATCCTAAATCAAACCAAATGTTGTTTTCAGCCTTCCCCTCCTTCAATTTCCCGTATCTCCTCTCTTTCCCGTGTCTCTCTTATTCTTTCTTCTCCTTCTCTCTTGCTATTTCTCCTCTCATCTTTTATTTCCTATACCTCCTCTCTTTCCATTTTGCTCTCTCTCCCTCTCTTGTCGAATTTCTCCTCTCTCTCTCTCTTTCTCTTACCGGATTTCTCCTTTCTCTATTTCTCTTGTTGGATTTCTCCTCTCTCCCTTTCTCTTGTTGGGTTTCTTCTCCTCCTTAATCTAATTGTCATAGCTTTCACTCCTTCTCCTTTCATTTTCGTCTTACTCCTCTTTTCTCTTTTGATCTAACTAGTTTAAAGTTTAAAATAAAGAAAATTCTAGTGTTTTATTACATAAAAATATCTAATTTTGGGGTTGGGCTTGTTTACAAACATTGAGTATTTATTTCATGAATTTTGGGCTTAATTTAACTACTTATTATGGGCTTGTTATTATCCTTATGGGCTTGTATTATTATTATGGGATATTCTTATTATTATGGGCTTGTATTATTATTATGGGCTTATATTTATTCTTAATCAAAAATTTAAAATTTTGTTTTATAGCCCTAAATATATCATCATTTACATATATTATTTTTAAACTCACTATTGGTTAACATGTTAACCTCTTGAATTCTTAAAATTTGTCAGTCTTGTACTCAATTTTATATCGCTATCATTATGGAAAAAAAAAATGTAGTCATGACAAAATCTTTGTTGTCGTCAGTGCATGAGCACACAATAGTTTTTGTAGATCAAATAGTTGGCAATTACATATCTTTTCCCTCAAATCTAAGATAGAGTAACTGCCTCAGTCTTTAACTTCAAACTTAAGTTGAGATACAAGATAGATTGTCACTATCCAAGACAACAATTTTTGCTCAATAACCTTCTTCTATACCATGTCAGTTAGGTAAGCATATGTTCTAATGGCTTCCTCTTCTATCGTAAAACTAATATTATAGTACAGAACATATCTAATAGGCCAAAGCTATAATAGGAAGGGTTTGTGTGTCTCTTAGCAATGCATTAATGCTCTTTATAATGTTCATGGTCAATAATATGTCATATCTTTAGACAAAAAAATGAGATTAGGCCCACATGTCTCCAAATAATTCTCAGCTTCTGAATGCATAGCTTATAATTTTGCCATAATTGATTGAACTTACTTACTCAGTACACATTCTTATAAGAAAATATCCTAACATGAACTCATCGATTTTTCATTATTTCATCTTATATTTCGCCTTTATATTCCCGAGAATGATTCTATTAGATCTTTAGTAACTATCGTATGTGTAGTTTCTTTAGCAAGTCAAGCCTTCCAATACAACACACACACTTCATATTCCTTCTGTATGTCATCCCGAATGTTCCCTATAGTGCAAATCCTACTAAGATTTACAAACTTATCCTTTATCGCTTTACCAATTAATTGACAGCTTGCTTGATAATGTTCATCTTCTAAGAGGTCAATTCGACAATTGCGAAATGTATCCATAAAAGTAATGCAAAAATATGCATATGCATCAGTCTTAATTTCCTAAACTCGCCACTTACATCCATCAATCACGCATGTTGCCTCAAACTGATTTGTTGTTGACTTGAAAATTTTGAATTGAAAATGTTTCTTCAACACCATCATACTCAAACCATGGCATAATTGTTGCTTAGTATTATATATATGTCCAACACATATGTCACCAAATGAAGAACTTAAAATTGCATTGACCACCATGTTGAATGATGATGGAATCGGAGGTAACTTGTTTGTCTAAGTTGATATTAATTGAATGTTATATTCATAAACATTTGTGTTGCTCTTCGACTTGGACCGAAACGAACACCATTTACTCCATCAGTTCTTGAATTTTAGTATCTTCAATGATTGATTCTTGAATGACTAGTTCACTATCATAATAATCACTTGTAGGATCAAGGTTATTATATTGAGAATATCTACCATAAACATTTTCGTTATGCTGAAGTGGAGAGAAATGTGGTACTGGCTAATACACAGGTAGAGAGTAATGTTGAGCATTCGTTTCTTGTTGACCTATTGGTTGCATTGCAAGTAGTGTACCGATAACTTGGTTGCTTCTACTAAGAAGAATCATAGAGGTGTAAATACCACTTCTACTACCAACTTTTATGCTACGTTCATGAATAGAATCTTCAAAACCTATGCGGTCCATACTAATCAACATCGGAATATAATCCCTCATGTCAACAAGATTATTATTTTTTATACTTAAGAATGCCTCAAGCTCAAAATCATTTGTAATGTTCGATGGCATTGAAGGTCTAAAGCTCGAGTATGTACACTCCCTGAACACTGCTCTCATTTTAATATTGTATTGGATTGGCTTTATATGAAAGGTGTTGTAAAATAAGCTCAAAAAATTTGCATACTTGATATTTTCTAGTACACTAATTGGTTGGTCTTAACTCATTATTATTATTATTATTATTATTATTTTGTCATTATGTAGATTCTATTAACTCTTAATTTTATTTTATTTTTGACAACTTAACACTTGAGAATTCAAGAATGGTAACTTGCCATTTGTCAAAATTTCAATTTTCTCAATATGTTTGTGGGAATAGATTTCTTTATGAATTGGAATTGATCTTCCGTGATTAAGAGTAAATTTTTTAACTAAACTTTAGTTGAACTTGATCACTAGTAGTCTAGATATTCTAATGTTAGATATTTAAAAAAAACACTTGAATATTTTAAATTTTAAGAATTCATAACGAATATGAATTTTTCTATGTAATTTTTTTCAATTAATTTAGAAAGCAATAAAAATATTAGCAGATATTCATATTGAAAAAACAAATTATTTTCTATCACTACTCATAAAATAATATTTCAGAAATTGTTTACTAATGTAAATTTTCATAATTAACAATTGTAATAATAATATTAATACTAGAACATACAAAAATATTCTATGCCAAAATTTAAAAAAAATATATAAAAATTTGCCAAATATTGATAAAATTTGGAATTGTTTAAAACTAAAAATTGATTTCAAAATAAAAAAGGAATTAAAAATTAGATCATGCTTTATTAATAATTATTAAAAATATATATTTTTTCATTTACTGATTTAGTGTTGATTAAAGAACTCTAAATCATCATTGTTTAGGATTCTGAGGTTCTAATATTCATTTAATAAATCATCTATTTATTGATGCAACAAAAATCCTTCTATGAATTCTATGCACCAGCAACAATCTCCTTCTTCCTGCTTGATTACTCATTCAACTTGTAATCATAGTGAGAGTTAAAAGGGTAAAAGCCGGTTGTCTAGTGAAAACCCTTCGATGCTTAAGTCAAGGTTGTGCTTTTAATTAATGATAAAGAAAAACAAAGAGAATATAGGCTTTTTTTTCTAGGGTTTCAGTAGTCGTACCTAGTCGTCATTCATCCCCTTTTATAATCGTTTGTATCTCTTAAGTTTGGTAAAATTCTATAGAATCTAGAAACACAGATCTCGTTTCCTGAGAATCACGAAGATTCCATTAGGTAAGCATTAGCTTCCAAATTTTATGGGATCATATGCCCTTTTTGTAAGATAAGTTTTTCTAGGCTCAAGTTTCTTATTTTGTAAGGAGTTTTACTTTTTATGAATCGTTACTGTAGGATAATCCGAAAAGAATTTAGAAAGAAAACGAATCCTTCACAGATTCGTAATCGTGGTGAGGCCTCAGAAGTCTTTTATCTGTGAGCTCATGATCCACCCAAAACGAATTCAACAGGCCTGAGACCTTTGGTAAATCTCTCCTGAGATATTCGTAAAGGGGTCTCGAAACCAACATTTGAAATACTAACCTGAGGCCTGCGTAGCTAATCCCAAGAAGTCTCAATTCCTTCGAGTCCCGAGGCCTTCATCATATTCTAGGCAATTCTTCTCGGACCAGTTAAGGTCTCAGGTCACTACTTCAACTTTTCATAAGAATTTGTTCTGGGCTTATGGTATACTGAGCTTTAAGTATATTATGTGCCATATACCCAACATCAAGCTCCCTAATTTTAGTCAAAAATAACGATTTTTGATAAACAATCAAAGCTATTTTTGAAGAGACGCGTCCGCTAGCTGGAATTAAATGACCAACTTGAAATCCATTAATTTCTCATACGTGGCAGATTACAGTTAGTTCTTGAGATCACGACACTTCATACTCAAGAGATCTTATTGGCCCTAATGATGACTGCCTCATTTCTCATTAATAAGAGACATCCTCTCAACTACTCTTTTGACGTGACATCATCTCGCCCCTTAATCTGTAATGCTCGTTAATGTTTAGGGTTCTTTAGTTTTCTTTAAATACCTTCTCTTTACACCTTTTCCCCCATTTTGTCTTCACCTTTACGCTGTCATTCTCTGTGTGATTCAACTAGTATTAATAGTAACAAAACCTTAAGTTTCAAGCAAAGACTTCAAACTTCTCTCTCTTCCCACATCAACTGGTAAGTCTTCATTTCTTTCTTTTGTTGTTGAATTTGTAGCATAATTAAATGGTTGTGGCTATCGCTAGATGACTTTTAGGATTATAGACCTTATGCGTTAAACTTCTGAGTTATTAATGATCTTGGAGCAACTTTTGATTGTCTCATCTTTTTTGCATGAAGAAACATGGATTATGTTGATGATGTAGTTGTTTCTAGGAGAGATAACTCTAGAAGGGAACAAGCCATTGTTCTTATTCCTCTTTCTGTTATGGACAAATGGAACTCGACTCTATTCGAGGTAGATTGGTATAGTTCACTCACTACAAAATCAGACTTAGAGGTGTATACTAGGATCTACCATATTCCTAAGAGGGTTTATCTTAGAGTACCAGAAGTAAATGAACTTCCGAGCTGTCCGCCTAAAAAGGATATAGCTTTTAACAAGAAACTTTTTCATTTAAGTGTGACTTCCCCTCCAACACTACTTTTCCTAAATCCTTACTTCCTTTAGGATTCCTCCCTATCAACTGAACTTTAACATTTAGAGGATCCTATCAGGTTTGTTTGCCTTATGGCATTAGATTTCTGATTTTGACCTCTGTTAAGGAAATTGAATACATTTATGTATCGATAAGAAACCCAATGAACAACCCGAGTTGGTATTACCTTTAAAACCATCCCAAAAAATAAAACTCAATTATTGGCAACCCCACCTCCAACAAAAACTGGAAAAAGAAGTGGTTCTTGTTAGTGTGACTAGAATTCCAATCCGAACACCCACATGCCGAGACACTTTGGGGAGGCAGTTACCTAGAGTAGCTTGCCTGAGTTAAACCTTTGTAGCGGAGAGAGGGTGAGGTTGGCTAGGGAGTCAGCTACTAACTAAAGTATTTTGCTCTTGGACGATAAGATGATCTCGTCAGGTCTTGTGGGTTTTTGTGTATCTATGGACCAATTAACCCCGGAAAAGGCCATCAAGAGGGGTAAATATCTAGAATTTCATTTGTTCTTGTATTCTATCTATGTTGTCTATTCTTAAAAATGTTTGTTGTGTAGGAGAGATAACTTTCAAAGATCCTACTTCTGGTTTTGCAACGGTTGGCAAAGGGGAAAAAAGCTAGGAAGGCTTCTCAACTTCCCAAGGTTACACCCAAGGGTAAGGCTAAGGCCTCGGGGTCTTTCAAAGATGGTGGTCTTTCCAGCTTGGTTTACCTCCCAACCCCAAATAAAGGAGTGGTGATTTGAGATCCAGTACCTCCTTCTCTTACTCCCCCAATGGACAAGGGAAAGAGGAAGAAAAAGGCTGTGGCTGCAGCATCTGATAAGAGGTATCGAAAAAAGAAATAGATGTTTGGCTAGACTGATAAAGAGTTGGCTAAACCATCTGAATTTCTTCTCGAGGACCTTCTTGCAAGAAAGAGAAAGTTTTTTGAACATTTTCTTCCTTGTATAAATCAACAAGCCCAAAGCATCAGCTCCAACTATGCCGAGGATCTCACTGGGTCGAGTGAGTCAGTCTCTCTTTTGTCATGTAGTAAAAAGGAACTTTCCTTTAACTTGACTTCTGATCATTTTGTGTTGTTGATTTTTAGCTTCTATATTCAATAATGTTGTAGCAAGGTGCCCTTGTAGAGGACTTCTCAAGGGCATCGAAGGCTGAGAAGAGAGCCGAGAAAGCCGAACAAAACTTGGTCTTAGAAAGGACCAAGTTCGAGCCTAACTGGGACAAGATGGCTCAAGAGCAAAAGAACCTTTAGGTCAGAATAGCCAGAGCGGAGTCTTCTTTTATTAGGGCCAATAAAAGGTTTAGCGTCTTGGAGTCGGAGTTTAACGGTTTAAGGGAGAAAAGTCAGAAGCGCCTTCAGGATTTTGATAAGCACGAAAGGAGCTGCGACAGAGCCTGAGTGCGGAGAGGCAACGAAACTTGCTCCTGACCAAATAGATCATTGAGAATGATGAAATGATGTAGACTCGACTTTGATAGAGGGTCAATGACAGCATTGACCTAACCTGTGAGACACTGCAAGGTGAGTACCCGCATCTCGATTTGAGCTGGTTGTATACAGCCTTGGAAAGGAAGCCTTCACTCTGCGATGAAACCTTCGGATGACCTTTTTCCTGAAAGAGAAGAGCACCCAAATTGGAAGACAGAGTACATACCTCCCGTGAAGTCCTTCACAAGTCATTTTACAGCTTTGCCTGCTGCCACTGTGGCCAAGCCGATAGAGGTCTCTTTTGTCAAGGTGGTAGAGGTCTCTTTTCCCTCCGAGGTTCCTCTTGTTGCCAATGCTTCTGACGACATCCTCACTTCTGAGGTCACTCTTACTGATCCTCTTGCCGACCCAACTACCTGAAGATTGAATTTTTCTTCTTTTTTCTCTCTTTTTTTTTTTTTTGTAATGAACTTGTATACTAATGGAATAATTTCGATTTATAAGCTTTTGCATTATCTTGTTTCCTTTCTGGTTGCCTTAGTATTCAACACTTAGTTCAATCTATAGACTATAACTGTTACCAAAACTTGTAATATTTTTAAAAGGGATCTGACCTGAACTGAGTTAAATGAATAACACATGACTTGTCAACATTAACCCTCCCACCTTTCCGTCATAAATTAAGCGTCTGAAACCTGTCTTTTTCTCCACTTTCTTCTCAAGCTTTTAGGAAGATCTTGGATGATCTTATTTCTGGCTGAAGGTTGAGAGTAGTCATTAAATAATAATTATTGTCGATGACTCTTAATCATCTTGGGATCCTTGCTCTTTCTCGCTATCTGGGTTTGTACTCAAGGTCTTTTGAACAGCAAGTATTATAGTTCCGAGACAATTTGAGAATTTATCACTTTTAAGACTGCACTTGCTCTGCATTCGAGGTCTTTCTTGGGATTTATTCGAGCTGCAAGTGTAAGTTGATCATTTAGTAACCCATTTGCTCTTTACTAGGCCTAAGAACCATTCATGCTCTTGTTCGTTATGAGGTTACACTCAGGGCTTTTTTGAGTTGCGGATTGTATTACCCTGAGGTGAATGAGAAACGAATTGTCTACGAACCGTGTCATACTTGGGTTTCAAGAGGATATTACCCCGAGATATTTTGAGATAGTTATGCAAGACCTTTTCACCCTTGTACGTCCTAAGATCATGCTCAGAGCTTATTCGAGCTGAAGATAATATCCTCAGGGTAAATGAGAAGTGAACATCTAGGAACCGAGTCACTCATACTTGAGTTTGGAAAAGAGATCACCTTGAGATGTTTTAAAATAGTCATCCGAGAGTCTTTTTTGCTCTTGTACATCCCGAGATCATGCTTAAGGCTTATTCAAGCTGAGGATAATATTACTTCAAGGTAAATGAGAAGTGAGCGTTTGGAAACCGTGTCACTCATATTTAGGTTTCAGGAGAAGATTACCTCAAGATGTTTTGAAAACTTAACCTTTCGGAGACCGCTCTTGCTCTTGTACGTCATGAGGACATGCTTGGAGCTTATTTGAGCTGCAGATACTATTACTCTAGAGGTGAATGAGGAGTGAACGTTTGGGAACTACGTCATGTCCATACTTGGGTTTTAAAAGGAGATTACCCCGAAACATTTATATTCTTCTTTCTTATCTTGGAGTCATGTGCTAATCAATGCATTTTTACCAAGGTTATTTAGCAAAAATAAAAATTTTATCCATTCATATGGTAAAAAATCGTTACAAATCTTTGATGATTCTAAGGATAATACAACTTCAGGTGTTCAGCATTCATAGCTTCCAGACCTTATTTCCGTCAAGAATTTCAGCATATAGACTCCGGGTCTAAGAATTTGAATAACTTTATACAGTCATTCCCAGTTGGCTCCGAGAACATTTTCTCCTAGTATCTTAGTGTTAAGAGTAACTTATTTTATGACCCAATCCCTAACTTGAAAAGAACAATGTCGAACGTGTTTATTGTAATATCTTGCCACTCTTTGTTGATAGGCTATTATCCTTATCATCACTTGGTTCCTTTTTTCATCCAGCAAGTCTACCTCCAAGTGTAAGTTTTTGTCATTAAATGTTTCATTATAGTTGCTGATCTAAAATGTTGATATTTTGATCTCAATAGGAATTATTACCTAGCATCCAAAAGCCTGGCTATAGGTAGTTTTGCCTGTAGCTACATTTGGAGTGATCCGGTATGCTCAAAAGACCTCGAGAATTTTGTTAATTCATGCACTTTTGTACTCTTTGAGCTTCTTTCTAAGTACTTTTTTGATGACCTTATTGGCGGTTTCTACTTACCCGTTGGCTTTTGAATGAGCTAGCATCACAAAACTGAGGTCAATTGAAAAATTCAAGCAGAATTATTGAAGCTTGAGTTGTCAAACTGCTTTCCATTGTTAATGATTAACACTTGAGGTATCCTAAACCAGTAGATTATATTTTGTTTGATAAATGTCGTGACCCTCTTCTCGGTGATGGAAGCTAATCGCTCAACTTCTACCCACTTGATAAAGTAATCAATGGCCACTATAGCATACTTTGTATTAGCTCGGGCAGGGGGCAAAGGTTCGATGAGATCGAGCCCCTACTAGGAGAATGGCCAAGGGCTCGATAGAGATGTTAACTTCTCAAGAGGCTGCTTAAAAAGGTTATCATATACTTGACATTCGTGACAAGTTTTGGCTATCTTAACTGCATCTTATAAGAGTGACGGCCAATAATACCCTTGTTTCAGGACTTTATAAGTCATAGATCGAGCTCCTCCATGTCCACCACAAACTCCACAATGAATTTCTTATAGAATCCTACCCATTTCCTCCAGTCTGAGGCATTTCAAATAT
This sequence comes from Cedrela odorata, assembly GCA_035584115.1. Taxonomy (NCBI): domain Eukaryota; kingdom Viridiplantae; phylum Streptophyta; class Magnoliopsida; order Sapindales; family Meliaceae; genus Cedrela; species Cedrela odorata. The sequence goes on from JAXCLQ010000011.1 coordinate 9,939,544, forward strand.
GGGGTGTTGTAACCCCGTTTATATAATTCTCTGTCAATAATAGTATACCTCACCGACCTATTTTTTAACTTTTTTCGCCTCATCCTTGTCGTCTATGAGCTTTTCTTTTTAGATGTAAAACTTAATCTCTTCAATCCAGCAATAGCAGAAATCGAGTTGAGCTATGCAGGGGTGGTCTATGCTTCCCTCGGTGCTCTCCTACTCTAGTACTTTGATTGGAACCAAGGTTAGGATAATTTCTTTAAAGGTAAAGGCCAGCTTTACTAGAATGTCTGCCTTGGAGTTTTCTACCCTCGAGATCTATTTTATGGTGACAACCCTCAATGTGCTTAGGAGTTGTTTAACTTTTTCTAAATAAACTTGCATGTTGTTTTCCAAAGCTTGGAACTGTCCTTCTATTTGGCTAACTATCAATTGGGAATCGCAGTAGATATTTAAGCTTGTGATCTCTAGTGCTTTGATTAACTTAATCCCTGCAATTAAAGTTTCATACTCCGCCTCATTATTAGTGATCTTAAAATTGAATTTTAAGGAGTATATTACCTTGGTTCCATCAGGGTTCACAAGGCTCTAGATTAACTTGACTTTATTGGGGAGATTCGAACTTTCTTGTCCTTGATAAGAATATTCTTCCAAGATTTGGTGAATGAAGAGGTGCTCAAATACTAATCTTTCAGCTACAAAGTCTACCAAGACCTACCTTTTTATGGCTTTCCTAGGTTTATAGTTGATGTCGTACTCGTAGAGTTCAACTAACCACTTTACTAAATGACCCGAGAGGTCTGGTTAATGCAAAATTCATCTCAGGAGTTAATTTGTTAGTACTGTCACCTGATGAGTTTAAAAGTAGAGCCTCAGCTTTGGCCTCCATTACTGATGCTAGCACTAATTTTCAGGTGGTGAATACCTCGTCTCTGCATCCAACAACACCTTGATAGTGTAATAGATAGGGCGGTGGATCTTTTTAACATCCTTCTTCACTAAAACTAAGCTTACCGAATGGTTGCTAACTATAAAGTAAAGGTATAGTATATCCCCCGTTTCAGGTCTCGTAAAGTGTGGCAATGACACGAGGTATTGTTTCGACTCCTAAAAACTACGCTCGCATTCCTCAATCCATTCGATTTTCTTCCCTTTCTTTATAGTGTGGAAAAAGAGAAACACTTGTCAGTCACTTTTGACAAGAATCTGCTTAGCCAATAGCCTTGTCAAGCTTTAGAGTTCTTTGAGAGTAAATGGAGACTTTATGTCTAAGATGGACTTAATCTTTTGTGGATTGGCTTTAATGCCCTATTCGCTGACCATGTATCCTAAGAACATCCCAGCCTAAACTCCAAACTCACATTCCTTGGGATTTAGCTTCATATTATACTTTTTTAGGTAGGATAATATTTCTTCCAATTGCTTTGGGTGGTCTTGGGCCTTTAGGGACTTAGTGATCATGTCATCCACATACACTTCTATGGTCTTCCCAATTAGTGGCTTAAAGACCCAATTAACCAACCTTTAAAAGGTAGGTCCAGTGTTATTTAATCCGAAGGGCATTACTTTATAACAATACAATCCTTGGTCGATAATGAACATTGTCTTCTCCTGATCCAGCTCGTGCATTCTGATCTGGTTTTACCTTGAGAATGCATCCATAAAACTTAACAACTCATAACCAGCGATTAAATCTATTAGCTGATTGATTTGGGGAAGTAGGAAACTATCTTTAGGGTAGGCTTTATTCAAGTCAGTGAAGTCCACATACATTTTTCACTTTCCATTGGCCTTTTTAACTATCACCACATTTGACACTCATTCGGGGTATAGTACTTCTTTGCTAAATTTGGCTCTTATCAATTTGTCCACCGGCATACACTGCTTCTCTTCTCTTAGTGTTAAATAGTCTTTTTTTCTGCTTCACAGGCTTATATTGAGGATTAATGGCAAGCCGATGAGAAATCACTTAGGGTTTGATCCTTAGCATGTCCCCGTGAGTTTATGTGAATACATTTGTGTGCTGCTTCAGAATGTCATTGAGCTTCACTTTCTGTTCTTCGGAAAGGTAAACGCCAATCTTGACCCTTTTTCTATAAGCCTCTTGGTTTAGGATGATAGACTCGAGTTCTACAACTAGTTCCAACTTCAGGAGCTTATCATTCCATCTAATTTCCTAGTTGAATCTTCTTGTAACCTATTTATCCCGTAAGGCCTTGTTACTTGTTTCCAAAACTTCTTCCTAAGGATATTTTTGAAGAGGCTAAGAAGCACGACCGAACTTTCTTTTAACTCTCCTTGATGATTTTGATCCCTTCTTCTGCTCGGAATTTCAACTTCAGGTAATAGATGATCTCTACTGCCTTTGTAGTTCTAAGGAAATGTCTTTTAAGAATCTCATGTAAGGCATTCTGAGATCAACCACTTAAAATTCCACCATTGTAATTCTCTAGTACATCCTTCATCCCATGGTAATAGGTAGTTGCACTATCCCTAGTGGGTAAATACACGATTCTCCAAAACCATGAAAAATAATCCTTAATTCTCAAGAAGTTTAAAGTTTCCTTGAATATAATGTCGGTCGAGCTCCCTGTATCTACCGAAATTCAGCTGACCTGAATTACTCCCACTACCAAAGTTATTACCAAAGCGTCATCATGGGGATAATAGACTTTTACTTCATTCTTATTCTTGAATATAATAGGCACTGAGGCGATTTTGTTGCTTCTTCTCGACTCGAACATTCATAATGTGAATGTCTGATGTGGTATTTGGCAATGATATTTCGAATAGTTCTTCTTCACTCTGATCAAATTCCCTACCAATGTCACCTCTTGTGAAATTACCATGGTTCGCTCATTTTATCTCCTTTCATGTTCTACTTCCTGATCTAAGGCTCTGAATTCCTCTTCATTTCTTACCACGAAGTCTGGTAGATAATTGTTTCAGATCAATATCTCGACCTGATTTCTGAGATTGAAACACTCGTCTATCAAGTGTCCAGCGCTTTGGTGGAACTTGCAAAACTTGTTCTTAACTTCCCCAATTAGCTTAGTTCGTATGAGATGGGGTTTCATCAATATAGTTCCTCGTCTTTGATTTCCTGTCAGACTTGCAATAGTGGGGCCTTAAGGGGGGTGAAAACTTGATCTCCTTAAACATGAGCTACTCTCTTTGTCTCATCTCTTCTCGGCGAACGATAACCTCTTAGGAGAAACTTGTTTCTTTCACCCAATGTCTTATTCTGATCATAGATTTGTCTATTTTTGTTGTCAAAGTCTCAAATTTCTCCTATCATCGCATCTCTTTCTCGGATCGGTTCTGAGATATCGTGCCTTACAGCGAGGTTGTAGTTTGAAAGCTTTTTCCTCCTTTAATTTGAGGGCAATCTAATCTTCAATCTCAATTTCATTTAACATCTTCCTCAAAGCCTCTTCATAAGTGGTAACAGATGGCTTTCACACAGTATACCACCTCGATCTACACACATGCCTTTCTTAAGACCTTTCAAAGCCAAAAAGTGATAATAAACCTCCAACTCCATCACCTCATTATGGTATCTTTTGACAAAGTTCCTAAAACTTTCACTCTTCTCTTGTTTCATGAGCAATAATAAACTTGGAGTCTTAAGGCTAACAATAGGCCCCTAAACTCATTCACAAACACTTAATACAATTGCTCAAAGCTACAGATGTTAGTAGGGTGTCAGGCTGATGAACCACTTCCTTACCTGCCCCTCCAAGGTTAATGGGAATAAGCCACTTTCTTTGCTTTTAATCAATGATGGAGAAAAAGAGAATAAAAGTTTTTTTTCCAGAGTTTCAGTAGTCGTACTTGGTCGTCATTGGTCCATTTTATAATCATTTGTATCTTTTAGATTTGGTAGAATTCTATGGAATTTAGAAGCACAGATTTCGTTACGTGAGAATCACAAAAATTCCATTAGGTAAACATCGGCTTCCGAATTTTATGAAATCATGTGCCCTTTTTTTTATTGAATAAGTTCTTCTAGACTTAGGATTCTTATTTTGTAAGGAATTTTACTTTTTAAGAATTTTTGCTATAGAATAATTTGAGAAGAGTTTGGAGAGGAAACGAATCCTTCGCAGATACGTAACCATAGTGAGGCCTTGAAAATCTTTTATCTGTGAGCTCGTGATCCACCCAATACGAATTCAACTGATCTAAAAACCTTTGGTAAATCTCTTCTAATATCTTTGTAAAGGGGTTTTAGAACCAACATTTGAAATAATGACCTGAGGCTTGCGCAGCCAATCCCAAGAGATCTCGGCTCCTGCGACTCTCAGGGCCTTCATCATATTCTAGGCAATTCTTCTCTAACCAGGTAAGGTCTCGGATCACTACTTCAGCTTTTCATGAGAATTTGTTTTGGTATTATGGTATACTGGGCTTTAAGTATATTCTGGGCCATATAACCAACACTATCTAATACTTTTATAAACATATATTATAATTTATAATAAATATGCCAAATATTTAGGTTTAATTTGCATTCTTTAATCTTAAAATTCAAGTTTTAGACCTTGTTAAACCCTATTTTCTTTAAACTTTAAAATCTATGATTCAAGTCTTCTTTTATCATTACCTAAATTTTGCCTTATCTAATAGGATAAATTTTGTAAAATTGTGTAAAATAATATTAATAAACAATTATTTTGAGAGTTCATTTTGGTGTGACTTGATTTCAAATGCACCCAATTGGAGTATGTGTCAAAATATTTTTTTGTAACGACATGGGATTATTGAATATTATTGAAAAATTAGAATGTCATAGATAATTAGTTTAAGAATTACGGGGCAACAATACGTTTTCCAAAGAATAATGTTGCCCTTGTGACCCCTCAAACTAATGTGCCGAATAGTATGGAATCATGATTTCGATAATGTTATAAGCTAAAAAAAATTGTGGACTAATCAACCACCAAACGTTGCCTTATAAACCACTCCACTTCTAACCCGAGGCCCGATCTTGTCTTTTCTCACTGTCGTCCACAATAAATGGTTCTTGTTAAGGACACATTCTGCTGATAGTAAATTTCTATAAAATAAAAATAGATTGTTGAAGTGGGGATTTGGTTCTCTTTGCTTTGAGGCACGTATTAAAGTTGTTGGTTTTTGGCTTTCGGAAGGAGGTGCTTCTCTCAAGCTCGACGGTTGCCGTACGTTTTGACAAAATCCAAACGGCATTTTTGGGTTGTATGTTATTTCCTAATCCTGTGGCTCCAACTCATCCTCGTAACTTCATTTCTCCAACAAGAGTAGACAATTCAAAACTGAAATGAATTTTCTTTTAATATAAAAATGAAATTATTTAGTGCTGAGCTCAATGTCAAACTATATTATATGTAACTATTATTTAATCTTGACTAATTTAGTACTGTGGAAAAGTCAAATAAATAAAAGTATACTTTCTTCATAAATTGTAGAAATGGTGTGATTAGTTGGCTTCCAACAAACCCAGTTTGCTCTGCAATTCCCACATCGAAAATAAACAATTGGAAGAGGTCCAATGTTTATTTTCAATGTGAAATTCGGAGAACCAACTGGCATGGTGGAAGACACCTATTTTACAGTCTATTAAAAAGATAATTTCATTTTCATAGTTTAAATATTTTTCATAAAGAATTTAGATAATGAAAACAAAAAGACAATTTGGCTTTATTATGATTTTATTTTCACAGTTTAAATATTTTTTATTTTGCTTGAGAGTCTATTTACAACACGATTTCAATACGTGAAACATTTAATTTCTTTCTGTTTCTAATTATTTTTAGTTAAATACTTTAATGTTCTATTGTTTTTATATTGTTATGTTACTTTTATTTTTATACAACTGTTCTTATGCATATATTCTCTAATTATCATTAAATTTGATCTTTTTTATCAAAAAATAAGAATATAATAGAAAATAAGGATATGATACTATATATATTTTTGTTACTCTCTGTTGCATTTTATTTTTAACAGTTATGTTAATATAATATTTCTTGATTAATTATTTTTTATTATTTTAAGTTACATTATTAGTAATGTATAAATACTGCTAAATATTATTATTGTAACTTAAAGTTTTCAAAACAAAGAGATAATTAGAACTTAAAGTTCTAGAAATCAATCTTATTAATGAGAACGTGTAGTTCAGAAATACAATTTCTAACCAAAACTAGAAGTTTTAATATACATGTTAGACATGTTATTTTGCATGTTACGACATTAATTCCTCTCAGATCTAATGTCTATCATCAATACTCTCTACTACTACTTGTACTTAGTTATCAATCTAATATTTCTTATCTATGCATTTTTAGTTGTGTTGTATATGTTTCTATAACTCTTCCAAAATCCATTAAGATGGGATTCCAATGTCATTTGAAAATTTATACTAATTTTAACTCACCTTTTATTATCAAATATTTTGAACCCCTAACCAGTGATTTATTTACTGCGCATTTTGTAATTTGTTATTTTGATGAGATAGTTTTCCTTTCATTAGATAAAAATAAAACGCCTCCTGAAATAAGGTTTGAACTTTGGACAATAATTATTATGTCTCATTTTGATCCTTACACTAATCAATCTAAAAATGAAGTGTAAAAGATAGTACAACTTCAATAACTTACAAATCAATTACTATATACATTCAAGTGATATTGTAAGAGTGACCAAATTATATATATTAGCTACCAATATACTAGTCCGAATGATTGTTTTTGAAGAACAATATGATAAAATGACAGCAAATGAATTGACTATTGCACGCCAAAAGTATAGAAGAGTAATTGGTTTAAAAGATATGATTCCGTAGAAGTGAAAATTAAAAATTCAATATAAAAAAAATACTCAAGCAATAAATATATTGACATTTTTTGAATAACTAGCTCTAAAATAGGTAATTATCCCTAAAGCGATATATGTTCTTGAAGTAACACAAATTCCTGAAATAACACAAATTTGGTAGTTTCAAAAAAATTTGATATGCGTATTATGAAAGTAGTAACCGCTTATTTATATGGGTCACTTGAATTAGAGGTGTCAATTTGGGACACGATAGAATTATTCGATACAAATTCGATGTAATTAAACGATTTCAAATTTTAAAAAATTGATACAAATAATAATCATATCACATTCTTGTCTAATTCACTTAATTTATTTTTGGTCAATGCTGATTTACTTATATCTGTTTTTATATAAATTTTTGCCTTTTATTTTTTCTCTATAAACTTTTTGCCTCTGTTATCCGAACAGATTTGTATTATTTGGATGAATGATACTTGAAATAGCGTTTAGGATTTTCATATTCCCTTTGAAGCAGATGTGTTAACTATTTGCATTGCACCGTCACCTTGGGATTAAGTTGTATTTACGAGCGTTCTTATTTTGCATTCATTGTCAAAATCAAATCCAGCATATCTTCTCTTACTTTTCATACTCGTATTCCATTCTCTAAATGTGAAACCCTAAGGCACAATGTCACCGAATTCCGAAACTCCTGATGCCGGAAGATGGAGACTCATCCCAGTCGATCGGCAAGAAAGCCGCCAAGAAAGAATCCGCCAAACTAGAGAAGGAGCACTGTCGCCTGGAATTCGAAGCTACTGCTGCGGCCGTCGCCACCGCGTCACTCTCGATTGAAGAGGAAGGTCTACTCGCCAATAACTAAGGCGACATTCCTCTCCACGGGCTCCAATTTGTTGACAATCCAAGAGTCGGAAAGTGGAGCGAGGCGCTCCACGGCAAAGACTGGACTGAGGTGGGAGCGTTGACAGAGTCGTTGAAGGATCATGACGTACTTATACGTGGTAGGGTCCACACATCCCGACCCATGAGCTGCAAGTTAGCGTTCGTGGTGGTGAGAGAGGGAGGTTCAACTGTACAATGCGTGGTGACTGTGAAGCCCGATTTCATCAGCAAGCAAATGGTTAAGTTTGTTAATGCGTTAAGCAAGGAGTCTATTTTTTATATCATCAGTGTTGCCTTTGTCCCTGATGTTTTGGCTCCTCTTAATCCTGTTATTCTCAGAGAAACTGTAAAGAAGGTACAATATTATTATATGGATTCGATTGCTACTGGGGTCTTTGAGTTTCATTTTTTTTTTTTATGGTTGGACTAGATGTGAAAAATGGTTCCTCTGTTTAGACTACTGTGGCTGTTCATTGTGTTTCCTCTGTTTTCTCAGGAACCAAACAGAGACTTTTGTCTCAACTGAGTTTTGAATGTGTTATTTACTTGTTTATTTGTGTAGACTTATGGGTATTTGTTTTTATTTTTCTTTTGATTTGATGGGGTTTTGCTCTGTTCATGTTGAGACGTGAGAAAATCTAAAAAATATCTCCATTGTTTTGGACCAATGGCTAAGTAACAAATTTCAGATTTTTTGAATTCTTTTGGTTTCCTTCGTTTTCTCAGCAGCCAAGCAGATAAGTTGCTCTAAATGGGGATTTGAATTTATTCTTTACTTTATATCTGTTTTTGTATAAACTTTTTGCACCTCTTATCCAAACAGATTTGTATTATTTAAATGAATGGTCCTTAAAATAATGTTTAGTATTTTCATATGCCCTTCGAAGCATATGCATTACCTATTTGTATTCATATTTGAATTTATGTTATTATTTATTTGTTATTTATAAATAATAAATATGATATTTGAATTAAAATTGAAATTTTTTCTACTTATCTAAAAACAAGTTTGGATAGATGGATTTTATTTATATATTTGATAATACTAAATTATTATTAATTTAGTTTATTTTTTTATTTTTTTATTATAATTTAATCGTGTGTAAACAAATCAGACTAAATGAATAAATAAATTTAAATAGATAAATGAATTTAAACGAATAAACGAATTTAAACAGATAATTGTGTCTAAACAAATGATTGTGTCATAACGAATCGTGTATAAATAAATGAATCGTATTTGAATTTAAATTTTTTATACGAATTGTATTCGTATCGACATAAATTTGATTTGTTTATCTGAATTGACACCCCTAACTTGACCTAATATCTTTATGAAAATTCTTAAAGGATTCAAAATGTTTGAAGCGTATAAATCAAATGATCGTAATTTGTTCTCAATAAAATTACAATGATCTATGTATGGATTGAAATAATTTGAGAGTATGTGGTACAATCGCTTAAGTAAATATTTGATAAAAAAAATGGATATATTAATAACCCTATATGCTCATGCAAATTAATAATTAAATATATATTTATTAATTTAATAGATATTTTAAAATATTATTAGTTTAATAAAGTCTAAATTAATTCACTGACTGTCTTTTCAAAATTATCTTATTCAATTAATCTATTTACATTGTTACTTATTTAAAACTTATTAATTTTCAAATATTTTCAAATATGTAAGCATTTATTTAGTGTACTCTCTCTTTTTTTAGCTTCACTCATTAAAATTCAAGTACTTTTAATTGTGTGTGTAGTTTATTTAACATCATAAAATATTATGTCAACTTTATTTTTAATAATATGTATACGTAAATATTATTTTATATATATATATATTTAATATATTTAATATTATTTAATAATAAAAAATTTATGAAGACTCAAATGTAAAAGTATTAGCTTTAAGATTTTTTTATTTAAAAAGCAAACAACTTAATGATAACATTAGATATTAAGGAAAAATAAACATATCACTCATATCTATTTAGATATTACTTATCTTAAAAAAAAAAAAAAAAAAACAAACAAACAAACAAACAAACTGCTTTAAACAGTTTTAGGCAGAGGGGGTAAAAGTATTATTAAGAGAAACTTTATCTTTTCCAGTTATTTGAGCAAATATTAAGGGATGCATATGCTAATACCTTTATAACTAGAAAATATATGGGTAAGGTAAAAAGTTTATATTAGAGGAAACGATTCTAAAGCAAATATTGTGCCAGTGTGATAATTAAAAATACTTGTAAGCCATATTATACATGGTTTATTTTTTAAAAATACTTTCAATAAATAATTTTTTTAAAAAAAATCGAGCACTTTAGTCATATATTTCTATAGCTTTGTTGAAATTATATTACAAATTTTTTTAAAAAATTGTATTTTTTCCTTACAAATTATCAACTTTAAAAAAGGAACATTTTTAAAAATAAAATAATAATTTGGTTGGTTTTCTTTAAGATTTAACTAAAACACATACAAACATGTTTGATTCTAAAATTTATTACAAATATTGTTATAAACCTTTTCTAAAAGAAATAAATCATTAATAAAAGTTTCTTATGACAAATTTTTACATAACTTAGATATTATTTAAGAAAGTGAATTATATTATCCAATGCCTTAGATATATTGATTACAAAATCCTATCAATAATTTAATGAACAAAAAAATTATAGGGAAGTTCTTTGTGCTTAGATTTAAATATAATTAGATGTTTAAAATTTTAATATGTAATAATTGATGGCTTATGCGAATAAAGTAGATATGTTTTGCATCAATAATAATATTAAAATATTAAAAACTAGGACTAAATATTTAAATATTTAAAATCACAATAATAAAATTAACTAGTTAATAAAATAGTGTAACTATTATATTAATTAAAAAATCAATTAAATAAAAAACATTATTTACCAATTTTTAATAATAGATTTTTAAAAAAATTAGTATAGTTAGTTTGGATTGATATTTAATATAAAATTAATTATTAATTATAAAATTTAAATATGAACATTGGACTAATAATTTAACTAATAGAATACATAATATTTATTAGTTAAAATTATCAAATTCATTTTATTAAAATTCATTATACCTAACTCCCGAATAAGTTTGAGTTTATTTATTTATTTATTATATATAATTTAATCCAATTCCAAACTACACCAAACATAAAATAATATTTTATATAAATAAATACTATACTGTTTAAGTAATATTTTAAATTTTATCATTTGAAATGATTGGTCGTATATTTGATAGGACTATGAATAACTTTATTTAGTCAACTTCAACCTTATAAATTATTACAATTGTCATGTTCTAGCTCATGAAGTCCACACGTGACAATTATCATAGATTATTGAGATACGTTCTAAATTTTCGAACATATTTTTTAGGCCTATAAAGATATTTAGGTATTTCTTTCCTGTATATTTACTCACATACATTTGCCTTTGTAAGATATTTTCCAAATTATTTCACAATAAAAGTATACTTCATCTACAAATAATGTATGGTATATAGTCATATACAATATTTTCAAACTATAAATATATATATATATAATTTTAAAATCAAATTCAGTGAATTAATCTAGACAGTCGGTGAATGTAGGATGAGAATGGTACCTAAGGGTATTCACCCTTAATTATTCACCACCACCCCACAATGAACTTTTTTACGCTCGATCTCTTAAAACTGAAAGGTGAGAGAGTGAATATACGAAATTATACTTCGTAAGTGGATAAAAATATATTTTAAGAAATCATTTATAAATAGATGTAAAATAATTTATTTTAATAAAAATATGGCTTGTTATTCGAAAATCATTGAGTTGACTCTTTTTCTCGGTGATTGTTAGTGATATCTAATGGGCTGGATTGACCCGTGAACTGGCTCAACTTGACCCGTCAAAAATAATTTGAAACTAGAGAATTGGCCAATAACAGACCTGAAACCGTTTAGGCTTATAACGGGTTTGATCCGATGGGTCAAAATTAAAAAAAAAAAACAAAAAGAAGCTTGCGGTCTTCTTGCCCCTTGCAGGCTTGCTTGACCAACCCCTTGCCCCTTGAAAGGCTTGCTTGACTGACAACCACACCGCTTCCTCCTCCTCCCCCCCCCCCCCCCCCCCCCCCCCATTGACATTTGCCTTTACCAAAATCCAATTATCCCCTTGCATGCTGCATTTGTCGACACTTGCCCCCTGTAATTATCGTTGCCACTTGTCCCTTATACGCTACACTTGTAGAAATGGTCGTTGGCATTTATTAAAAATTGAAAATTTGATTTTAAAATAGCCATTGCATGTTGCAATTCCCCTTAATATTTAACCCCCATTCCCTCCTTTGGTCTCCTAAAATCTATATATACCCTTACTTTTAATTAATTTAAACCATTTTTCTGTCTCTTTGTCTTTCCTCTCTTCTAAATTCTAATTCAAAATTTACATTTTCACAAGCATATTTAATTAAGTTATTATTTTTGTGGAAGCAAAAACCGTTGTTTTAGCGTAATTCTAAAGTTAGTAATTAGATTTATATTACATTATTTGTGTATTTTTATTTTAGTTATCAAAATTTAATTTGTGTTATCATTTAATTTAATTAATTTGTGTGTTAATTAATTTTTTAATTTCTTTAAATTGTACTATTATTTAATTCACTTAATTTAGAATTCTACATTGTTAATTAATATTGTGTTAATTGTTTTAGTTAATTAATTTAATTTTTTTAAAATTTATGTTATTATTTAATTTATTTAAATTTGTGTGTTTTTATTTAAGTTATTATCATTTAATTTGTGTGTTAATTAATTAATTTAATTTCTTTAAATTGTATTATTATTTAATTCACTTAATTTGAAATTCTAGATTGTTAATTAATATTGTGTTAATTGTTTTAGTTAATTAATTTAATTTTTTAAAATTTGTGTTATTATTTAATTTGTTTAAATTTGTGTGTTTTTATTTAAGTTATTAAAATTTAATTTACGTTATCATTTAATTTGTGTGTTAATTAATTAATTTAATTTCTTTAAATTTGTGTTATTATTTAATTTGTTTAAATTTTTTTATTATTTAATTTGTTTAAATTTGTGTGTTTTTATTTAAGTTATTATCATTTAATTTGTGTGTTAATTAATTAATTAAATTTCGTTAAACTGTTATTATTTAATTTGTTTAAATTTGTGTGTTTTTATTTATTAGATTTATATTACATTAATATTTAATTTAAAAAATTACCTTGACTCTTTGAAAAAATGCACACCATTCCTCACAAGGATCACATAAATTTCCTTGGAAAGGAGCAATGCCTCCCTATAAACAATTTGAAAATACACAGTAAAAAGAACAAATTCCTAATACCAATCTAAAATATACTACAGCTAACACTAATCAAAGTAGGCAACCTAAGTTAGAAATATGAAATTTTTTTGAAAAAAATATTGAAGAAGGTAAAGTTAGATGTAAAATTTATGGTAAAATGTATGTATATAAAAAAAGTGACAGTTTAGGAACTCTTAGTAGGCATGTAAAAAACTAACACGTAGAACATTTAGAAAATTTACAATAACAAAGTCAAATTAGAACAACAGGTGGAGTTGTAAGTAGTAATTTTAGATTTGACCCTACCGAGTCAAGAGACTCCATCATTAAATAGTTAATCTTAAATGATTAACCATTTACAGAAAGCGAATCTCCAAATTTCATAGAAATGATGCAATTACACCAGTCAGCATTTAAAAAAATATCAATGACAATTGTTAGAACACATGCATTAAATAACTTTAATGAAATGAAAGATACTTTGATTGCCATATTAGAATCTAGTAATTGTTCATTTTTATTGACTTGCGACAATTGAAGAGGTGTCAATAGATTGTACTATATTTGTGTCACATGCCATTGGATAGATGACGATTGGCATTTAAACAAAAGAATTATAAGTTTTAAACTATTTGAATTTCCACACAATGTAATGGACATCTGCAGAGTAATTACATCCATTGTAGGTGAATTTAGGATTAAAGATAAAAAATTTTTGTATTTCATTTGATAATTCATCGAATAATACTATTGCAATTCTCTTAGTAAAAAATACAATTAAACCAGTCTTAGATGGAAAATTTCTTCACAACAGATGTGCTTGCCATATATTGAACCTATGTGTGCAAGATGGTTATGAAATAATGAAACCAGTAATTGAAGCAATTAGAATTGTTGTTCATCATTTAAAATCAGCTCCAGCTAGATATCAATAATTTAGAAAATTGATTCTAGATGAGCCAACTAGGTGGGACTCTACCTATAATATGCTCCGAAGTATTTTACCTTACCAAATTCCAATAATGAAATTTTAGAACAATAATATAATAAAACACGAAATAACACATGAACATTTTGAGGTTGCACACATTATCTCTTAATTTTTAGAAACATTTCAAGAAGCTATAGAATTATTATCAGGACAATACTACCTAACAACACATCACATAATTCCCACATTAGGTAACGTTTCTTTTGTTTTTAAAAAATACATAGAACATCCTAGGTTCGCTGAAGTAATGGAGGCTATGGTAGACAAATTTAGAAAATATTACAATGATATGCCCATTTTATATATTATTGCTCTTTGCTTGGACCTATGTATTAAAGTTTCTCGTTGTGAAACTTTAATTGAAAAATTTTACACTTTTCTAGATTCTAAGGAACCTAAAATTTTGTCATTTGAAACAATTACACGTATACAAACTTGTAAGGATATTTTATCAGTAAATTTATCAAATATTTATCAAATGTACGAGATTGAGTATTCTGTAGGAACTACAACTACTTCCAGTCGGGATGGCTCTTCTTTCTCTTCCTCTGCTCCTATAATTAACAGTAGCGGTTGAGATCCTTACACGATCGTAAAGAGACTAAGAACAACGCGAACCTCATTCAACAAGCTATTATACTATATGTAAGGTCCACCGGTGGACAATGAATTAGATTTTGACATCTTAAAGTGATGGAAAAATAATTGTAAGACTTATCCCATTTTAGGAAAAATGGCATGGAACTTTCTTACATCACCAATGTCAACGGTTTCATCAGAAAGTGCATTTAGTTTAAGTGGACGAACGTTGGACACTTGAAGAAGTAGAATGGTACCGGAAGCTCTTGAGATGAGAATGTGCTACAGAGATTGGCACAACGAAGAAAGGAGGAAACAATAACTACAACATTAATCATCTCCATCGGTCAATTTTAATAATAAATGAGACAAGCGAGAGAAAGAAGAAGATTTAAGAATGTCAACTGATGAATAAAATGTAATTATGATTTAGATTTATTTTTTTACAAAAATAATAAGGTAAGGCCCTGTGTCCCCTTCTTTGTAATATTTATTTTAATTAATTTGTTATATTTATTATTAGAAAGTATGACTAAATGTAATAAAATTTATGAGATTAAGACTGAAATGTCCCCTTCATTGTAATTTTTTTTATTTAATTAATAAAATTGGACATCATAAAATGTGATTTTTTTTATAATTTAAATTGTGTTATCATATTTCTTTTCGTTACAATAATGAAAAAGAAAAAAAGAAATATCCCTAGTATGTAAAATAGAATTATTTGATAAAATTATTTTTTTTTCATTTTACTGTTCAAAAATGACAATTTTAATAGCCATTATAATATTGATCTAATTAATAAAATTGCAAATATAAATTAAAATAGAAAATAAATAAAATGGCAGGTTCGGGCTAACCCGACCCGGCCTAACCTAGAACCAACCTAGCGTGATATTCTACTAGATCTATGAAGAGTTTGATCTACAAAACACTAAGAATTATATCGAATTGGTTCATGAACATGAACTGGTTCATTCGCATCAACAGAATCATTCATCTGAGGTTGATAATCATCAAGCTTTCCAGACTGCTCTAAAAACTCAATCTTTCTATGTACACCACCGTCCTCAATGAACTGATTCTCAAGGAACTCTTTGTGTCTACTAATCGAACCTTTCGATCAGCATGAAATTAGAAATGATATCATAAACTATCTTTAGGATATTCAATGAATTGACCTTTCTCAAACTTAGCATCTAACTTCCTAGTGTTAACTAATTTAACATAAGTTGGATATTCCCAAGGTTTTATATAATTGAAGCTTAGAAAATTCTTATACCATATCTCATACTATGTTTTAGGAATAACTTTGGATGAAGTCCTGTTCAAGATGTAAATTACAGTATTTAGGGCATATCCCGAAAGATATGTAAGTCCGTGAAGATCATCATGGATCATACCATATCCAATAAAGTATGATTCCTCCTTTTCGATACACTATTATGTTGCGGTGTATAAGGAAGTGTAAGCTGAGAAAGTATACTATTAATTTTAAGAAATTCTAGAAACTTAGTACTTAAGTATTCACTTCCACGATCTGATCATAGAATCTTAATACTCTTTCTTGTTTGTTTCTCTACTTCAGCTTTAAAATCTTTAAACTTTTCAAAAGATTTAGATTTGTACTTCAATAAGTACACATAATCATGCTGTGAGTGATCATCGGTAAATGTTATGAAGTAGGAGAAATCACCTCTAGCCATTTCACTAAGTGGACTAGATACATCACTATGTATTAATTTAAGAACTTCATCGATTCTTTTTCCTTATCTAACAAAAGGCAATTTGGTTATCTTTCCTTGAAGACAAGATTCACAAGTGAGGTAGAGTTTTACAATCCAATGGACTTATCAGTTCACCATTACCCATCTTCATAATCCTTTTGTCTCCAATATGACCTAATCTATAATGTCATATAAGTTTTGAGTTAAGTTCATTTCTAGATCTTTTCTTATTAGTAGTATCAGTCATATTTATTTCATTAGTCTCAAAGACATATAAACCATTTATATTCAAGCTAGTGTTAATCAATTTATTTCTTAAATAAATTGAACATTTACATCCATCAAAAATAAAAGTATAACCTTGTTTACACAATTGATTGACATATAAAATGTTTCTATTGGCTATATCAAAATACAAAGTTTTATACAATACAAAAACATGATATAAAGGCAGAACAATTCTGCACGTCCCTGAGCAAGTGGCAGCAATTGTTGCTCCATTTGCCATTTTTCAGCGTCACTGCATCCTCATTCAGTAACTCTTTACTATGAAGGTCTTGTAATGACATACATATATGTGAAGTGATAGCTGAATCAATTATCCAGCTATTTGAATCTGGACTAACACTTAATTCAATTTCAATAACATGACAAGAAATCGTACATTGTGCTTTCTTTTGTCTCACGCTCTCCAAGTAGAAAAAGACAATTTCTCTTCCAATGTCCGAGCTTCTCGCAATGATAACACTCATCATTGGCTTAGGTATTGGCAACTCATTTGCCTTTACCTTTCTTAATCTTCTTGTTCTTGAAGACTCCTCCCTTGGGTTCAACTCTAGAGGATTTCTTGCATTTTAGTTTAGATGTCTTACGATAAGACACTGTAGTAAGAATGGTCTCCTTCCCTTTACCTTTTGAAACTCTCTTATGAAATGAAATAATTTCATACATAAGTTCAGGAAGAGTTTGTTCCAGTTTGTTCATGTGATAGTTGATAACAAACTGGTCAAAGTTAAATGAAAGTGTCAAGTATATTAAGAAGAGGGTTCAATACTCTTTAACTTGAAAAGGATTTAACAATTGAAGATTTGCAGAAATATTAATACATCAGAATGTATTAAATGTATATATCAAACTATTCAGTTATGGACTTTAAACCAAATAGTACTCCCATTAATTTAATTATATCCATACTCCCTCGATGGAAAAACTGTAATTCAATTACAAGTTTTCGTGGGTGATCACATTCTCATCAAACTCACAAGATCTTATCTAACAGATATTGGTTAAGTAAGCCTAATGAGTCAGAAACTTATTTCTGTTTGTAACTCTTTACAAGACATAATAAATCTTTCTCTAAAAAAAGACATCTCACCTAACAGATATTGGAAGATAAAGACCCTCTATCAAGAAACAAATCAAGTAGACTACGACACCCCATGTAGGCCCTTTACCTAACAGTTATTGGGTTACCCCATCAAAGATGACAATAACTACTGACTACATTGGAAGGATTGAATCTAATATTTAATAAGAGAGATTTTTTTGAGGTCTCATTTAATACACATCACCATGCGTATTATTTAGTAATGGGTTTATATCACTCAAAATGATATCAATATCAAATATTAATCCATCACTTATTTAATCACATTAAATATATGAATTAACAATTAATTCATTTATGAGAGAATTCAATTGATACAATATCAATTGGTTGATTTATGTTCATCATAATACTTCCACTAGAATTCTATTAATTATTGTCGAATCAAAATTAATTAGAATTTCTATTCAATTTAATTTTAATTCGAAGTAATTATTTTTTTTCGATTGAAACAATTTGAAGCCTGAAAATTTTAATTTCAACAAATCGAATTTTTGGTAACAGAAAATATACTAATAAAATTAGTACTTGTGAAAGTTGTCACTTAAAGATGGTTATAATATTTGGAGATTATTTAAGAATGAAGAAAAAATAAAAAATAAAATTTTTTTACTCTTTTTTTTATTTTTTAGGAAAACATATAACGGATCAATCTTCCCTTTTTAGGGTATCGATCCAATCTTACGAGAGAAATCAATGTATGTCTCATGCAGATGCAGATTAATCCTTTTTAGCCATAGATCGACACATGGTTACCCAGATTTCAAATATCGATCATTTCTCCAAAGAGATCAACACTTTATAAAACAGAATGGTCCATAACTTTCGAGTACCGATCTATTTCATTGAGGGAGTCGATCATATCGACCCTTTCAACAACAAGTATTGATTCTTTCACCAAAAAGATCGATACTTCCTGAAACAGAATGCTATGGAACGATACTAAGCCATCTTGTATTGATTTATTTGCCTAAAGTATCGACACTCAATGCTTTTAAGTTAAGTAGTATTGGTTCTTTTCACAAAGGGATCGATACCGATCATCAAATAGATCATTCCGAGGTCATTTTTAACATTTCATAAGTTTCTAAAACTTGTCTAAAGTATTTCTTAAGTTTCCAAAACTTCTTAAAACAACTTCATTTAAGTATCGATCCAAATATCTTCATTTGATCAAATCAAATCATAACCATTTTCATGCTCTCAAATATATCATATATATTCTCATACATGTCAACGCAAAATTTAATCATCATTAACATTTCGTATCAATACATACATATGCTTAAAACACAACAAATCAAATTTTCATGTTTTTAAACATAAATAGCATTTTATTCAAAATAATATATTATCAATTTCAAGCCATAATATAAACCCATATGAATAAAATCAACTTTCCAAACACAGTTCTTAAAACATACATACATACACATATTATGGCTCTGATACCACTTGAAAGGATTCTCGGTTAGAGCACGATTGCCGTGATCAATTCACAGGCTCGCTCTATCCGAACTGGATGAAGGGGAACCACTGCCATTACATAGCAAGTGCGAAAAATGCTCACCCAAGGTCTAAAGACATGGATGTATGCACATTTTAAAATTTTAAACGATTTAAACTAAAGATCAATACATACCTTATACGTCAATCTCCGGAATAAGCTACTCGTAGATTGTGTGAGTGTCACACACATTGATTTGACTTTGACGGGTTTCGATTACCCAGATTTATGTTTGGAAACTCAAGAACAAGCTTTCTAGATCTAAAAAACTTCTAGTTCTTGTGGAAGAGAGGAAATAACGTGAAACACCTTTCACTACTTTCTTTATTTTCCTCTTTCTCTCTCTATTATCTTCTTTCTCTTTTTTAGGTTTGTTCAAAACAAAACTTCATCCATTCATCAATGGAGTTCTCGACAGAGAAGAGAGACAAAGAATAAGGTCGGTCATTAAAACACACGTAACCTCTTGCTTTTATAATTCACTTACACTGTTCAATAACAAGCAAGTGGATTCTAAGTGTCACTTTCTCATGAATGAATTCCATAATTCATTCATGTTACATTAATATATAATGCAACATATAAATATCTTAATATATATATATATATATATTATATCAATCAAATTAATACATATATATATACGAGAGAGAGAGAGAGAGAGAGAGAGAGAGAGAGAGAATTTGTATTATTTTATTTATACAATATAAATAAATATAATAGTTACATTTTAATATTATATCACATATAATTAAATGTAATCATTACATATAATATTTGACTTTCAAACATTAATTATAAAAAGACATTTGGCAACATCACATGGTGCCATTTGTCATCCAATGATCAATTTAATCAAATAATAATTATTTAATTATCAATAAATAAATAATTTATTTATTAATATCCTTCTGACAAATATATTTTCTTTGTTTTCATATTTTCGTAAATTCATATTTACATAATACAAATTATTATTACGGAAACATTTCTCACACAAATGTATGCTAGCATGTCTTGGCCAAAAAATTAATTTTTTACAATAAAGAATTAAATTGTCATCCGATCAAGTATCGTAACAATATCATTAACTAATTTAATGATATTGTATATGACAATAACCATCATTATCAAGTAACCGATGTGTGTGTGACTGCTTGGATACACTGTGAACTAGACATGAGCAAATACAAAATCCTTTGCATCACTTCGATACAACTCCTTGCATTTGAAGTTCCTAATGATCATGCGCAACCTTTAGCAAGATGACATGACTCCCAGACACTAATGAATCTATATTGTTCTACGTGCATGAAGTAAAGTTCTTTTTTTGTCGACTCCTAATCGAGTGCGGGTCATGGATAGTAAAACCCCAAACTCAATCATAGGAATAGGGTTTTAAATCATAAACAGGATTCATATATCCAAAAACACATTTTCAAAAACACGTACTCTGACTAGAGATTTCATTTCTCATATATGACATCCTTACCTAGGATCTCAAGCTCCAAATATTTGAGTCAACAGATTTCATCTTGGTCATCACTTGTCGTCATACGCCAAGAACACATTGCCGACAAGTTTCTTTCAATAGGCGTGGCTAGCTTAATGCGATATATACAAGTGAACGATGTGTCTCAATGCAGATGACAGCCATGATACCTCAGGTCAAAAGACTAGTGGTACACTAATATGGCTGCGTGATATATTATTGACTATAGCAAAACGATCGAAATGCCCTTAAAATTTTTTTTAAAATACCCAAGTTTCACAGCGAACTAGTTGACTGGTTGCTCTTCTTCACCCCGCACAGCTACTGCTGGTCGACCGTTTCCCTTTTGCTGGTCGACCGGTTCCGTACACCCTTCTGTCGATCGATCGGTTTCGTCCACCCTTCTAATGGTCAAACGGTTCCCCAATCCAGTCGATCAATTTCTTGTCTTTTTATTTTTTTAAAAATTCAAATTATTCTTATAACCAATTAAATTTTTTTTACGAGTGCTTCGTCCTTGCACTCCTGTAAAGACGCTGCCCCTTGATCTCGCTTACTATCTAGCTAGCAAGACCATCGAATGTGTCAATGTAGGGCAATATACTGATTCTCATTACATTCTAAATCTAAATTACTATTTTTACTTATATTACGAGCTGACCTAAGCTCGACTAAGCTTTATTAATGTATCAATTAATCTTGAATCATGAATATGTGATAATAAATGTCATTAAATAACTATTTTATCTTTATGTTTGAAGAATAATATTTACAACAATTTAATCTTTTGCACCAAGTAGGTGTTTAGGGGATTGAATTCAACGTATTCAAATAAATCCACATATGTTCCATCACGCGGTGAAATGTAGTTTTTTTCAATCCAATCCAATTCACCATGTGATAAATTTCCATCCGATCCGGAAAAAAAAAAAATCACAACTTCAATTCAATTCAACATAATTACAAACTAAAAAAATATATAGTTTTAATATTTATTTAATTTAAAATAACTAAGATAATGAAAAAATAATACATAATTTAAATGAAATTTAAACAAGTATATTAGTTTAAATAAAACAATAATAAAAATATTTATGCAAATAATTGTAATTAAAATTTGAAAGAATATACCTAAAATATAAAACTAGCGAAACTAATCACTACAGCAAGACAAGGTAAGATTTATGTAACAATGTCACCAAATTTTATTACAATCTAGATAAAGATGGATAGTATTTTGTTTTTCAATATGCGTATTGGGTAATTTTAAGGTGTGAAAAAGTGTATATATACTTTGTTTATAACAATTTTTTATTTAATGATAAATGTACAATTTTTTTAGATTCAGTTAACTAAATTGAATTATAAAATAATATTTTTAATATTTTATTAAATTAAATTACAAAATAATTTTTTATTTAAAAATAATATAACTATATATATATATATATATATATTTTATAAATGGGATCAGATTCTAGCCATTGGATTTACAACTAGTGAATTTCAGATATATATATATATATATATATTATCCAATCTAATTCATTGGTCTACCAAATCTAATAAAAATAAAAAGATTGGATTTTGAACACCCATGCCAAATTGATATAAGGCTTATATTAGGATTGCAGTGCTTTGTTATATTTTGAAAATAAAAATTAGACAAGTGTTACTTTTATTTTATAATATATGTGATTTCAAAATCATAAAGTCACGACACTTTAGTAGTGAAACTAAGTCTCACTATAGTAAATTAAAATTATTTGAGGTTCAATGTATTTTAGTAGAATCTAAACAATTTTACAGTAAATAATATCCTTCTAAAAAAAGCAACGTTATTCGTATATGAACCGTGTTGTACACGCGCTTGAATGGTGCGTTTCCAAACTTTTTTCTCTATGATCAGTAATTTATCAGCTCGCATGGTCACCTCATATCTTACACAGAAATATACCTACCGGCCACCAAACAAACAACGATCGGTTCATGTTTACACGCGTAAACCAATAAAAAACGTGCACGTAATAGCTTCAACTCAGCTCTCCGCGATTCCACCAATCACACGCATCCAACGGCATATGCAAGAAAACACAGAATCATTTTTCTACTTTTATGTAATCATTTTTCAGAGAAGAGTGGTTAACCGAATCTCTTTCTGACAAATCGCCGGCTCTCGGCGTGGCCCCTATAATCTACACAAATAATCCAACAAAAATTAAAATAAATAAAAAATAAATCAAGAGAGAATATAAAATAAAGAGTCTAGAGAGAGAGAGAGAGAGATAGTGAGCAGATAGAGCACGTAGTGGAATTTGGTCCGTGTATGTAACGAAGGACACAGAGAGGAACGCGATGCTCACTATTTTTCTCTTCAAATCTCCTCTTCTTGGTTGTTGAATTCTGTGGATAGATTGTATTTCGCCAAATGTCGGCCGAAACGACATCGTCTCAGTTCAATTTGGAGGGACTCGACGATGTTCAGGACTACATTTGGGTGATTTTTCTCGAAGTCTTTTTCTAAAAAAATAATGTTATTACTAGTGTTCGGACGCTTAGAAAATGCAGTAAAGTAAAAGTTATTGAGGTCTGAATGCTTGAGAGTTTCATTTCAGTGTCTGCGGAGAAAGTGTAGTTATAGTGAAATAATGTGAAGTTTAGAGTTTTCAATTTTGCGTTGTAAAGGATATAAGAGAAAGAATCACGTTCGATAAGCTTTTTTTTTTCTTTTTTTATTTAATTAATGCAGCTGTATGATTCTTTTGAAGTTAATGGCTTTGAGAGACAGATTATAGGTTTTTCTTTTCTTTTCCAGCATTTTCTCGGAAGTCAAACAGTATCTTCATATTTTTTGGCGTCAAAAGCTGTTTGTTTTTTTTGTTGACATGTTTGATTTGTTTTTTAGTTCAGGAAGACTTGGGAAAAGACTAGGATTTAAATCTGGTTGCTTTCATTTGTTTTTCTGTTTACTTTCTTTTTGTTTGCTGAGAAATCCGAGGAGAAACATAGCAAATAAAATGGCATATGATTATTATTATTATTGTTGTTGTTGTTATTACTTTTTTGGTTAATTTTGTTCTAAAAAAATGTGTAAATAAAGATTGCATGGGAGAAATACTTGCAAATTTTATACATGAATACTGTAGTTACCATTATTGATACCTGTTTTCTACAGATTATTGATTGATTGCTTTCCTGTTATGATAGATTGAAAAATTGATTGATGGTTTCAAGCTGCAGCTTTAAAAGCCTCAACGAAAAATAACATGTTTCCTTTTGAACTGCCATTTGCTTTGTGAAATAATTGCACTGGTTTAGTTAGTTCCTTGTTTTTATTTCTTCAAATGGAGAATGTAGAACAATTTTTTTTTTTGTTTCTTTTCATTTTTACCACTTTCTCAGAAACTGATTGGAGTACTTATCTAAGTTCAGTGGAGCAAATTATTGAAAATTTATGATTCTGTTTGGAAATCTGATGGATTAATATCAATTGAAATGCAGACAAATGAAGGAGAGGGGTCACTGCCATGGGACAGATATAGTCATGTTTTTGATTTAGTACAAAAAGGAAACCGCGCATTCCGTGAGAGTCATTTTGAAGAGGTGAAGGTTTAGCTTTTAATGCAGTCTATTTAGTTTTGATTGCTTTGAGGCAGTTTGATAGAACCCTGTTATTAGGTTCTTTTCATTTGTGAAATTTGTAACGAATGGGGTAAAGGGTTTGGGGGAGGTTAGTGCCTTGGGATACAAGATTAGGTTTGTCTATGATTAGTCTAGGTTGTCCTTGGAGATGTTGCTTTATATATATTTGAAACAATAGCATATTTATTCTATTTTATCTTTTGGAGTGTGAAGGTGCAAGTCCAAATGGTTTGGATGGACCTGATGTGCTGCATTACGTTAACTAGGGGGTAAAGCTATTTCTAGTGCCCCTTTAGTAATTTCATGTTTTACATTTAGTGCGTTTTACAACCATCTGGACTGGAAACCTTCTGTTGCTCTTTGCGAACAATGCCCCAGATATATTGTACGGTGGTCCATCTTAATTTTAGGTCGTTACTAAATATGGGTATTATACTTATTATTAAGTGCTTGTATACTGACCTTCTCACTTAGAGCAAGAGATGAGCTACAAGATCAGTAATACTCCAATCACAATACAATCTCTTAGAAATTTTTACTTGTGGTGCTTCATTCTTGGAAAGATTTCTTTTCTCACTTTGTTTTCATTTACGCGGATTCAGGGTGGCAAGTTCTTGTAGCTGAAGCTTAACAAGTTTTGCATTTGGAGCTATCTAGTTTAGTGTTCTCTAGATTTTAAGAGTTTTGGGAACTGGATATTGTCTTCCTTAGAAACTCTTTACTTCCTTAGAAATCCAAGGATTTTAGTAACTTAATGCTCTTTGGGTGGTGATTGTGCACTTAACCAAAGTTTGCAAATTCTTATTCTACTTTTTCCTTCAAAGCAATATTTCTGTTTATTCTACACTTTATCACGTAATTCAATGCACTTCTTTTTGGTAGTCTTATCTGTCTACTGCAGGGGGCTTATGACGCCAACTAAATTGTGGCAAGTACTAGTTGTGGGGTCTTGTAATTTTGAAGCTAAAGCTTTTCTATGAATAACACTTCTACTACCTGCTTCTCAATCTGCTTAAACTCGAAATTAATGCGGTTTTTGTCTTATTCTAGCGTGTGTTTAATCTCAGATTGAGGGATATTAGTTTGGCCGTATGATAACTTAATACACTTGGTTTCTGATACTAATTAGATTAGCTTGATTAAGAAACACTTAGAATAGCCAATTATGATAAGTGTTGATTAATTATATGTCATGTTCAGGCAATCAATAATTACTCAAGAGCTAATAACATCAAACCCAGTGATTCTACTATTCTTGGCAACAGAAGTTCTGCTTATATCAGGTTCTTTATTTTTTGGTGCTGTTAAAGTAGCATCCTCACTCTTTGATGTCTTTAATCATTCTGTGGAACGGTTTTGATCTAATTTTCGATTATTCTGATGAATTTGTTCCAATCAAAATATTATCTTTATCCAGGATCAGTCAATTCCTGAAACACAGACCTTCATCAGCTTCAGAATATAGACCGTTGAATGGTTTAGATCCTATAACACATGCTGAAGTATGTCTTCTTGCCTCATTCTTTATATAATTAAGGAGATGTTTGTTTTTGAATGTTATAACAGCTACATTGTTGAAAAGTTGTTTCATAATACTTCAGCTTGCGCTAAAGGATGCTGAGAAGCTACTCAACCTTCATAGTAATTCAGTTAAATCATACCTCCTAAAGGCTAATGCCCTCATTTTGGTGAGAATAGATTGCATATTGATTATTTATTTTCTTGTGATGAAGATTATGTTTGAAATTATTGTGCTTCAACTAAACTTTGAAAACACAACAGTTAAAGTACTTGGTAAACACTAACTTCTACTTAGAAGCTAATATTTTTCATTCATTCTCCTTCTTATACTTTACATATAGTGATTACATCCTAAAAAAGTGTGCTTTCAGAGCCATAACTCTTCAATCCCAAAATGCTTGAAGATGAAGGGTCTCGAGTGATGATTTTGGGAATCCCAAGGGGGTTTTCTTGAGTGGTAAAAGGCCCTTGGATATAACCCAAGATGTTAGGGGTTCAAATCCCTTTGGGGCCATCTACTTGAGATATTTATATCTCACGATTTTCTCGGTACCAAGGTTTGTAGGGTTTGGGAGTAGTCCCCAGTTTAGAACTTGAGAGTATAGAAAGGTTGAGGGATTTTTGGGTATCCAGAAAGAAAAGTTGATTGTTTTGGGAGACCCTCTCTATAGGCGTGTCCTAGCTAGTAACCATTTGAGCCTCAGCATGTGCTACTTGTCCAAAGTCGAACTTACATGTGTTGGGGTTGACTTTGTAAGATAATTTGGTTGCCAAAAGGAAAGCCCTTCATAATAACTGAAATTAATAATAATTGATTTAATGGTGAAATGAGTAAAACCGATTATCTATAGGGAGAGATGTCGCTGCTGCAAGAGGATGTTGTATTAGGAGTGGATTAGAAACAATTAGGAGGAAAGATGCAATGGATGTGATTTTAATAGTAGGGTGTCACCTTTAGGGCTTGATTTGTTTGGTTGATGGATTTGTTGCCAAAGAATTATTTAGGTAACTACCAATGGCTAATTTATATACAAGGTTGAGTATACTTGAAGAAATACATATTTTAAATATATAATTATAAAATACAGGCTGAGATTGCTTGGTATTGGCTAGGGGCTGCTTTAAATGGATCTTGGATGGATTTTAAGTTGGGCTAGAATTCTCAACTCAAGCTTATTTGAGTTAAAAAAATTTCCATCACAACTTTCCTAATGGGTCGTGGTTTCGTTCATGAAAACAGAAAAAATAATTCCTTTTATTTACGGCAAATAAGACAATATATATAGTCTCCTATAACTCTAAATTAAGCTGAATTAAATAAAGTAAACCTAAACAAAATAGGAGTCCTAAACAAAGTAAAATTTAAATAAAGTAAACCTAAACAAAGAAGAAATAAAAATACTAAACTAAACAAAGAAGAATTTAAATAAATAATTTTGGACCAAGTAAGAGTCATTGGTGTTGCACATTATTCCCATCCATTTGAAACGAACTCATCTCTAAGTGATCATACAACATAACTTTTGGATAATAGATAGACGGATTAGCTACATTGAATGTCTTGGATATGCCCATATTAGTAGGTAGGTCGACCATGTACGCATTATCATTGATTCGCTTTAGAACTTTAAATAGACTATAATGTTTTTGCAGTAACTTGTCATGAACACCTACTCGTAGTCTTTCCTTGCGCAAATACACCATCACCTCATTCTTTTCATTAAATATTTGCTACCTTCTGTGTTTATCAACTGCGGCCTTGTATTTGAGATTATTTTCTTCTAAGGACTGTTGTACTTCCTTGAATACGACGTTGTAATTGTTTATTAAAGCAAAAGCATGTGCACTAGAAGGGATTTTCACAAGATCCACAACATGGCTAGGAATTTTAGTATACACAATTGAAAAAGACTTTTTGCAGTAGATCTTTTAATTGAGCTGTCATAGGCAAAACTTAGTTTGTGCCAATGCAAAGTCTCGTTGATCTTCTTATCTCCACAAATATATCTGATCAAATTGCCCAAAGAATGGTTCACCACTTTTGTTTGACTGTCGATCTAGGGATGAGTTGTGCTAGAAGACTTCAATTGGGTTTCAAATCGCTTCCACAAAGTTAGCCATAAAGCGGCTAAGATTCTGTTGTCCTTATCAAAACTGAGGGATATTGGAACCCCATGCAAACAAACAACCTTTCGGAAGAATAATTTAGTGACATGGTTAGCATATGTAGTCTTTCGGTATGGAATGTAATGTGACATCTTTGAAAACCAATCAACCACCACAAACTTCGAATCCCTTCCTCGCTGCGTTCTAGGCAAAGCAAATACAAAATCCATAGATATATCTTTCCACGAAGCATTAGGAGTGAATAATAGCATATATAAACCTATGTTTTGTGACTGCCCCTTGCTTGTTTGACAAACTTGGCTCTTTTGCACAAATTTTCTGGCATCCCTTTATAGTTATGGTCAGTAGTAACATTCCTTCAAATTGGCTATGGTTTTGTCCCTACCCACATGGACACTTAAGTCACTGGAATTCATATCCCTTATCAATTAGTTACGTAAGGACGTAAGGAATTCCTGGGAATGTATAATTTTCTCCCTTTGAACAACTACCCATCTTGGAGAAAGTAATTCTCCCAAAGGTTGGTTCAATAGATATTTAGTTCAAATATCTTTGAAATTGTCATTATTTTCATATGACTCCTTAAGTTGCTCCAATGCAAATCCCACTTGCATCATATTTGAGCTCAAATGTCTTCTCAAAGTAAGGTAAAGATAAAAAAGATGTCGTAAATACCTACTCTTTTGATTAATTCAAAACTATGATCAACAGCCATCAACAGCCTCTCCCTATCGAAATTTGCCTTTCTTCAAACAATCAGTAATAGGTACTACAATGATACTGAAATTCTCTTCATCTACAAGAATACCCTCCCTACTTACAACAAATCCGAAGAATTCTAATATGTTCGTTAAGAATATGCACTTTCAGATGACAAACAATTCATTTTTCCTTAACACAATCGAGATTTGCCTAATATAATCAAGGTGCTCCTCTACATTATTACTATAAATCATAATATCATCAAAATAGATAACAATAAAGTGACATAAATGGTTTGAGTAGCTGGGTTATGAGGAGTATGAATGTACTTAGTACATTAGATAACCCAAAGGGCATGATTAACCACTTGTATAGCCCATCCTTTGTCTTCTTGAAAGCTGTCTTTCATTCATCCCCAAGCGAATTTTGGTTTGGTGATAACCCTTTCGTAGATCTATATTCATGAGTATTTAGCACTACTAAACTGATCAAGTAAATCATCGAGTCTAGGAGTTGATATTTGGTACCTCACGGTTATTATATTGATAGCACGATTGTTCACACATTCTTAGCCTTTAACTTCCTCAAGTGCAGGCTGTATAGGTTGTTCTTCTCTCTTTATGACCAGGAAAGTACAAGTTTTGGCGTTGTTCATGTCTTTTATAAACTCTTCCTCTCCGAGATCTATGGATAACATTGCCTTCTCCACTTCACTTTCGGAACAACAGTACTTCGCTAAGTAAGAATTACTACAATCTTCTTGCGATTTCATGAAAATGAAAACGTGTTGTCTTCCCTTTGTGGGTTGCATCTAAATCATATTGACAAAGTCTATCAAGTGGCACATGACATGCATCCATCACATAGAACGTCAATTAGTAAGATTTCTCCAAAGACTAAAGTAAGAGACATTGTTGAATGATCCTTACGTTATACCCTTTCTAAATCCACACAATGTTGTAAGGATGAGGACGTGGGTGTGTTTTCAGTTTGAGGTGATTTATAAGACTTTGAATGATCAACGAAACACTTACTTTCAAAGATCCACTTATGTTGTGTCTCATCAGGTTGAATTGGCATGTATAACAATCTCTTCACGACACATACCACCTTGTCGCCATCTTCCTCACTCACCTCCACCCTCAGTCACCTCCACGACACCATCTTCGACTACTTCTTCATCATCGAAGTCCTCCTTGTACTCACGTTGGGTGACATTGGTGAACTTGAGTATAGGGCAGTCATTAGACTTATGTAGGACAGACGTTGATAGGTCGTGATTTCGTTCACGAAGACGCAAAAATGTTATATCGTTAACAAGACAAAATAATAATAATAATAATAATAATAATAATAGAACTTACGTATGAAATAACTTTTTATTGAGAAAAATAAATAATTCCTCCTCTTTACAACAAATAAGACTATATATATATATATATATATATAGTTTTCTAGAATCTTAAATCAAGTAAAGTAAGAATAAAAATACTAAATTAAGAAATAGTCTTAAACTAAGTTGAATTTAAATGGATCATCCTCGACCAAGTAGGAGTCATTGGTGTTCTCCATCACTGTGTGTCCATGCTCAAGTAACTGAGTGTTATAACTTATATGTATATTTACATCTGTGTATATTGTCTTTGTCCCGTTATAATTCAACTTGTTTTAAATTGCAGTTGGAAAGATATGAGATGGCCCGGGATGTTATCCTTTCAGGCCTGCAGATTGATCCTTTTAGGTATCACTCAATTTTTATTATTATTTATTTTCTATTTTCAAAATTCTTTGGAAGTTATGGAAATATTTTTTTTATAGGTTTTTTCTGCATGGTTTGTTTTAAAGTGTTGGCTATTAAGCATTTCAATGACTGATGTCATTGGTGTTTGATTTGGTAATATTTAGCAATCTTCTCCAAGCTTCTCTACAAAATTTGGAGAGGACAACTGCCAGTTTGATTGGGAGGAGAAGTCATGGGAGACCAGAACGTACAGATGACTTTGATTGCACACTTTGTCTGAAGTTACTGTATGAACCTATTACGACCCCTTGTGGGCATTCTTTTTGCCGATCATGTCTATTTCAGTCTATGGATCGTGGTAAATGTTCTGCGTTTGATGATTCC
The DNA here is from genome assembly GCA_035584115.1 of Cedrela odorata. NCBI lineage: Eukaryota > Viridiplantae > Streptophyta > Magnoliopsida > Sapindales > Meliaceae > Cedrela > Cedrela odorata. Next base: position 9,970,371 of record JAXCLQ010000011.1, read on the forward strand.
TTCTTTTATTGATGCCTTCAGATCACTTAAATTTACATCTTTTCCTGACCTTGTATGTGAAATATAGGTAACAAATGTCCATTGTGCCGAACAGTTCTTTTTATTAGTCCTAGGACATGTGCCATCAGGTGAGTTGCTTACATGATAATATTGTAAAATTATTTTATCAGAAGTATAAAAAGGAAGAAGCTTTGCTCCCCAATACATGCTGTTTGCATTAGCATGCAAACTTGATCCAGGGTCATCCCCGTCCAGGGGGTTTCACCAAGGAGATCTAGGTGGCTTAGAAAATGATGAGTGTTTAATGGTAGCATTTAACTTGTGAAGCAAACACTACTAAAAATTTGATATTTTTATTGGGTAAGGAGCAGTGGTAAAAATAAAGAAACTTCAAATGACTAAACCGCATAAATTTCTAAGTTATATCTCTTGGGTGGGGCCCCCCTTAATTATTATCCTATGCACCATGCATGCATTGCAATGCAATACAGTATAAGTTGGTGAGCAGGGAAGCTTTATTCTTCTTTCTGAAGTTTGCATTTACCATAATTTCTTGTTATGACCTCTCAAAAGTCTCAAAAGCGCATAAATTACACAGCTGATTTATTTACATATTTTTTCGGACATAATAATACATTTACTTGGTTTACCAGTGTGACACTAAACAACATCATACAGAAGAATTTCCCTGAGGAATATGCTGAAAGGAAGTCAGAACATGATAATTTGACTAACTTTGGTGTTGATTTGATTCCTCTATTTGTTATGGATGTTGTTATTCCATGTCAGAAGTTTCCACTCCACATATTTGAACCCCGCTACAGACTTATGGTGAGTTGTCATTCCTGTTTTAAATAAATAGATGGTTTTCATGTAGTATCTTTGAAAAACTCAAGAAAGCCATTTGTGGAATATTTCTCTTGACTTTCTAGAGTGTGCTGATACAATATATTCTCTATAATTGCATGGAAGTAAGAAGAGAGATTTCTTTTAGAATCCAATGGTCCTTCGGTAATTATTACTCCTCAAGTAAATTGTTATTTTTGTGAAGAATATACTAAACTGACACAGTTTGATGAATTAATAGAACTCAAATTACTCAATGTTTTTTTTTGGCTTAACCACTGTGTGGTATTGCATTCTATTAATTATACTGATTAGGTATCTTGAAATACTTGACGATTGAAATACTTGATGACATTCACCGGAAAAAGTTCCATTGATCTGAAAAGCAAATTAGGACCAAATTATTTATTCAGTTGAAACTTCTGGTCATATAAGAAAAATAAAATTGTACAGGAAAGATTGTTAGATGAATGGATAAATTTTTGCCTATAGATCGGTGGCCTTGCTAAAGTAATCTGAACTCAGAATGATATTTACTTTATTCTAATATTTGTGTCGTTGACCAACAGGTGAGGAGAATAATGGAGGGAAATCATCGAATGGGAATGGTAGATTTTGTCTCTAGTCCTTTTCTTTGGTAAGATGTATCAGGTGGACCAAAGAGTCCCGCTCTCTCAGTTGGTTTGATTTTTTTTATTAATTGTGTAGGTCATCATTGATCCTACAACAGGTTCTGTGGCGGATTTTGCTTGTGAAGTGGAGATCACTGAGTAGGTGTTGATTCCATGTCTTCTTCTTCCTTTTGAGACCTTCTTCACATATGTATATGTTTTGTCTTATTTGAATATGAGCTAGTGCATTAGTATGTGTTTTGTGCTGAACCTTAGCACCCATTTTGCCTCTTTTAACATTGACTCTATGCTTCATCCAGGTGTGAACCACTTCCAGATGGTCGTTTTGTTTTAGAGGTGACATATGATCTGTGCATTTATGCTTTCTTTTATGTTTCTTTTTTCCCCATTTTTAAATTAAAGAGGTAGCCTCTCATTTTTCATTTTGCATACTAACAAAAATTAGTGCAATACAATGCAGGTTGAAAGCCGTCGAAGATTTCGAATCCTTCGAGCTTGGGATCAAGATGGGTGGGTGCTATGATCACTTTATTTATGTATTTGCTATGCTTCCCTGGCTTATATTTGCACAACTATTTTGTTTATCAGTTAGGCCTAAAGCCCACCTAATGTTACACACAGATATCGTGTTGCAGAGGTTGAATGGGTGCACGATATATATCCAGAAGGGGAGGAAGATAGAGCAGAAGTAAGTATCCTGTTATTCTGGTTTTTATTTATTTATTTCTATCTGTATGTTTCAAATATACTTTTGAGTTCTTTAGGAATTGGAAAACTTCATGCATGACGGTTTGCATAGGATGTTAATAGACAATAGCTAAAGGTAATATTTTGTGTTAATTGGTACTGAGAGCTTAAACATGCACCAATATTAGTGATGCTAGACTGAGGCTGCAATTAAGTACTCTCTAGTAGTTAACAATAATTTAAAGCCAATTTTAAAAGCCTGATGTGTAGGAAAACTTGCGTTGACAAATATGGACCAGTGTAGTAGACTTGGTGCATGTTTGGGATTGCATTGCATTTTAAAATAATGTTTGGGATTGCATTGCATTGTAAAATAATCACTTATTTGGTAATTCAACACCAAAATTATGTTTGGTAAACCCTTTCTTTTCAAAGTGATTATGAAATAATCTGTTTTTTTTTTTTTGGGTTATTTCCTAAAACCAGGCCAAAATAGCTTTATCGAAATGGATTATTTCACATTTTGATTTTTGGAATGTGTATTAGCAAAAATACCCTTTATAAGAATAATTAATTTTCTTAATAACAGTTTTATATCAAAATAAAATAATTGACTTCATATTTAAAGTTCATTAATTAATTTTATTTATATTTTTACAAACTGAATGAATACAAAATTAGAAGTAGCCAACGTTACTATTTCGATGCTGGCATCGTTGGTGACAAAAATCATGATTGCACGGTAGCACAAACGGTACCTTTGGATCCGAAATATTCTGATCTACGCTATGGTGGAGTTGTCGACGGCTTAGGGGACACATGTGAGCCACACACGCCACTCAAACTTGACGACCACCGTAATGTATCCATCATATGGTAAGTGAGTTGTGGTGCACCACCGGTTGAATTGACCAGATTGGTGATCAGGTGGCTTTCAGCTGCAACTCTTCGCTGTTAGATGGTGAAGTTGCGGTAGTCACGAATCTTTGGGTGGCACGTGCAACACTACCAAGCCCTAGTAAAAGTTTTATTTTTATATATTTTAAGTTAATTATCTACTTTTTAGATGAAAATATCATTTTTTATTATTTATTTGTTAAATTTAAAATGGTCTAAATTTTTGGGTGTATCGTAAAATTCTAAAACCGATGGTACTAATTTTTTGGGTGTATCGTAAAATTCTAAAACCGATGGTACTAATTTTTTCACCCTAATATCCTTATCTTTCCCTTTTGTCTTTGGCAATGGTCTAAAAAGAGTTTTTAATGGTCGTGACCCAATTTTTGGGTCTACTTATATTTTTAATCTTAGTAAAAATTTTATTTTTATATATTTTAAATTAATTATCTATTTTTCGGATAAAAATATCATTCTTTGTTATTTGTTTGTTAAATTCAAAATTTTAAATTTTAAATTTCTTTTTTTATTGTGATTTTTTATGTGAATTTTAAGAAAGAATTAGTAAATTTTTGAAAAAATAGTTAAAAATAAGTTTAGAAGTGATTGAGTGTCAATTTATTTGTTTGATTATAATTTTTTATTTAAATTTTAAAAATTTGAAAAGTGAATCAGCAAAAAAGAAGATGAATTTCGTCAAAGGAAGATGAAATTTGGATGAGACAAAATGTTAAAAAACCCATCCGAAATGTCAACAGTTTAATTTCTATTTATTTTATTACTTATATTATATATGTATACACACATCATTAATAAATAATGCTAATAATATTCTAATAAATATAAATAGCAAAAAGAATTAATAAATCATTGAATGTTGGTTAAATATTAATTAAAAGCTATATAAATTAAAAAGACTAATAATATTTAAGTAACAGTTAAATAAATAATCACTAAATTAAAAAATTTAATATTAAATTCTTAGAAATAACTACATAAATATATATTTTCATATGACCAAATAATTTACATATTTATTTTGGTCATTATACAGCTATAACACACTTCTAAATTCTATTTACCAGACATTTATAGAAAATTATTTATAAATTGATTGCTATATTATTTATTTTCACCAAACATCTCATATACTTATTTTTAAGGTTTATTATTTAAAAATCTAAGCTAGAATTAAGCAATCTCTAACATAATCATATTTTATTGAGTAGTTATCCATTGTGGCCTGTAAGTACTCTTTGCTTCAAGCAGTGCATGCATCAGAAAAGCTATTGGTGCTTTAACTGATCCTCACCTTGTTGACTTTACTCTGGATCTGGATGCTTACAGTTACGGGATATGACTAACAATGCAGCGGAATATGCTCGGTTGTGGTTAAGGAAGGAGAAAGAAGCAGCGCGACAAGGTAAAATTTTAAGGGAGGATGTCATGAGAATGAGCCATGCAAGTTCTGTTTGGTGTTTTCTTTTCTGGTCACTTCTCCAATATCTATAAGCCTCTTTCTTCCAATGAATAAACTTTTCAGGAGGATATACATATACATGACTATGTACTTAAGTAGCCAAAGCACACCCATACACACACACACACACACACACGGACAAATAGATTCTGTTTTCTTCTCTCCATGTTGCATCTTCATGTCATGCGCTTATGTGACAGTGAATTTTGTGTACAGACAGGCGAAGACTTGAGAAACTCCTTAATGTGGAAGTGATGATGCCCATGCCACTAGATGCTGAGTGCTTCAGTTTCTGGGTATGCTTTAATTCTGCTCTATGGTAATGTAGGATTTAGTTGTAACTTTTTCATGAGTGTTAGCGTGTCTTGGGTGCAGCTTGCCACATTATCAGACCGTAGGCCTTCAGAAAGATTAGAACTCCTGCGCATAAGAGATACACAAGAGGTATGTACCAATTAAAGCCCTCTAGCAACTCGAGAAGGAATTGGATTAATGAAAAGTTGGGAGTGTCTGTAGCACTGAGAACCAATTAATCTACCTAAGCTTTTGGTGATATTCTTGTTACTGAACTGTTCTGTTGTGAAAAATTTTAGCCTTATTATTGATATATAGTTAGTGGGATGCAAATGTTTCTCACCTTTTCGTATTTACTGTAGCACATAACATACATCATGCACCAAATTGGAAATGCCTTCATTAACTTTTTTTTTTTTATTTCAAATTAATTATCCTTTTGATTTCTTCTGCAGAGAATAAGACGCACACTTATATATCTCAGAGCAGAAGATCAAGGCTGCAGAGTGCAATGAGGAGAGCTGTGTAATTGTTGTCTGTATTTTTTTTTATTATTTTTCCAGACAGAAAAATTTATTTCTTTTTACAAAATTTTTTTTAATATTCTTAGGTCCACGTTGTGAAGTTTGTGGATCCCTAATTTTTGTTGTAACAAACGAGTAGACCCAAAATTTATCAATAATAACAAAAGCATAAATGAATATTCTCAAAAATGAATTATACATATGCTTAAATATAAATGTTAACGAGTATATAAATTTATGCCCATTTCATGTTTTTAGAACTGAGTAAAATCTGTTTTGTTGGCCTTGTGCGATTTCTCTTATTTATTTATTTATTTCAACGATGTGAGTTGCTTAGCTTTCAATTGGTCAATTGAAGATGCCAACGAAATTCCGTTCACTACACAAATGAAAGTTATAATAACATATGGGTTTATTTTCATCAGGAAGAGAAAATCTGGTGCTTGGACGGCATGGTATTGGCAAGTTTCGTGTAGACGTGCATTCACTTACTGTGATTGCTATTGCCGGCATTGTATACCATTTTTTTTTTCTTAATATATCATTCCACTTGTTCTTCGTCTGCCCGCATTTTACTGTTCTTTTCATATCCATGTTGAAACTAATCAGTAATGCCACCAACTACTTTTGAATTTATATATTTTGTTGCTACCAAATACTTGCAAACTTCTGTCCCAATGCTGCAGTTTAGCTTCTGGTAGGAAATGCTAAAGAATTAAAATGTATAAATTAAAAAAAATTATTAAAATATTTAATATCATTTGTACATACTTTAAATACTATTTTGATTAATATGTAATTTTATACTAATTTAAAATTCATCTTTAGTGTTAATTAAATTTGATAATTACTTACATAAATTTAATAGCCAAACATAGTATTTATGTAATACTAATTAGTACCGTTAAACAAATTGTTAAGAAAAATTCTTTTTAATTAATAGATATTGCCACAAAATAGGCTGGCAGGATTTTTTTTTTTTCATAAATATATTTTTTCTTATAAAAGTATTTTATTTTAAAACACTTTGGACAAGTCTTAACATATCCAAAGTCCAAAGGCACCTCTGAAATTTGAAAAATATGTCCATTTACCAAATTAAAACAGACGGATTTTGTTTCTAAAAGGAATCATAAACTATCAAAGATTGGCAAAGCAATAGTGTACGTACGATCCGACCGAGCTACTATTCCATTCCATGGTAGTTACCACAACACCAACTAACACGTATAAGCTTCTGGGTCCAGCGCATAAGTCGCAACTTTTAGTTAAAAGCTTCTATCGATTTTTTTTTAATATAAGTAATACAATTTTTAAATGTCATTTTGATTTTTATATTAATTTTTTAATTGATGTGCCACTTAATAATTCAATTTTATATTAATTTATTATGCTACTCATTTGTGTGTGTGTGTGTGTATATATATATATATATATATATATAACAAGTCTTCTCTTTATCCTTTAAAATCTAAATATAAAATACATAAAAATAATAATAAGCAAAGTCTAAAACAGTCTTAACGTTAAATAGATAGGAACCGTACATCTCTGCACGTCCGTCCTTGCATGCTCCCAACTATCTTCTTGTTGGTTTCTCTTTTTTAACTTGTAAAACCATTTTAGTACGTACAAATTCCTCCGAAACGCTCGCCCAGTTACAGTTCTCTTCTCCCCCAAAACACCAATATTTCTAACTTTGTCTTTTGTTTCATTAATTGTTGCCAAAACCGACTACTAGTATGCCCACTTAAAATTATTAATTTTTGTTTTAATTTGTTATCGCAAGCTCAAGACAGGATTATGATGATCAGTACTGGTGGAGAGAATCGTAGGCCATTTTCATGGCCTTCGTCCTTCTCCTCCATTGTTGTTTTTCTTTACCTTGTACTAGTTTTGTTCAGCTGCAGCTTTGAAACCTTCGTTTTTGCAAAAGGTGATCGAAACTCTTCAGGCTCAGGTTCATACTACTCACCTGCTGATAATTACCTAATCGATTGTGGGTCGAGTCAACAGACAAAGCTTGACGACGGTCGGACCTTCAAATCTGATCGCGAGTCTTCTAGTTATTTGTCAACTGAGGAAGATATCCAGACTTCAGTTGATTCTTCTTCCATTCTTTTAAAAGCCTCTTCTCCTTTTGCTCTTCCTTTATATCGGTCGGCCAGAATTTTTCTGGAGGAGTCTCGTTATACTTTTTACATTTCCCAACCAGGTATGCATTGGGTTCGTCTTTACTTTTACCCTCTTCCTCACCCTACATTCAATCTCACAAACTCTGTTTTCACAGTTCAAACAGATAACTTTGTTCTCTTACACGACTTCTCAGTTACCTCTTTTGCTTTCAAAGAATACCTCATTAATATATCTGATACCGAGAGATTCTCCATTATTTTCAAGCCCAAGAAGGATTCTCATGCTTTTATCAATGCCGTTGAACTTGTGTCATCTCCTGATTCTATTGTTTCTGATTCCGCAACTGCAATTTCTCCAGTTGGTGCGGATACTTTCACTGGTTTTTCTAAATTGGCTTTTGAAGTATCTTACAGATTGAATGTTGGAGGGCCAACTCTAACTCCCAAGAACGACACTTTGTCAAGGACATGGCTTTCTGATGCCCCATTTAATACTTTTCAACAAGGCTCTGAAACTGTTTTTGTTGAACCTAAAACAGTCAATTACCCGCAGGGCGGAGCTACTCCTTACATTGCCCCAAATTGGGTTTATGCTAGCGCTCAAAAGATGAAGGAATCTCAGGTCATGGAGCCCAATTTCAATCTCACTTGGAAAGTGAGTGTTGATCCAACTTTTTCTTATTTGATCAGATTGCATTTTTGTGACATTGTCAGCCAGAGCCTTAATGACTTGTACTTCAACGTTTATATCAACGGTTTAATGGGTGTTTCATGTCTTGATCTCTCTAGACTCACCAATGCACTGGCCACCGCTTATTACAAAGATTTTGTGGTCAATGCATCGGTTATCAAAAATGGTTCCATCACTGTTCAGGTTGGCCCTGCCTCCGATGTTCAAACAGGCCTGCCTAATGCAATTCTCAACGGATTGGAAGTTATAAAGCTAAGCAACCAGGCTGGGAGCTTGGATGGTTTGTTTGCTGTTGATGGATCATACAAGGGAGGTTCTGTAACAACTAAAATGAAGATTGTTGCAGGCTTCGGGATTGTAATGGGGTTGACAGCAATGCTGTTTCTTGCAGTAGTTTTCGTTAGGTGGCAAAGGATGCCTCAAGACTGGGATAAAAGAAACAGCTTCTCGTCATGGCTTCTCCCTCTGCAAGGAAGCCACACCAGTTTCTTGTCCAGCAAAAGCAGCTCTCGAAGATCTACCATCTTTGGCTCCCGCAGGAGCAAGAGCAAGAGTGGGTACTCTAGTTTCTTGTCGAATCAGGGTCTCGGTCGATTCTTCAGTTTCAATGAGCTACAGAATGCTACCCAAAATTTTGATGAGAAAGCAGTGATTGGTGTTGGTGGATTCGGAAAAGTTTATATTGGGGTGCTGGAAGATGGAACCAAAGTTGCTATTAAACGAGGAAATCCAGGATCTGAGCAAGGCATAAATGAATTCCAGACAGAGATACATATGCTTTCCAAGCTTAGGCATCGCCACCTTGTATCACTTATTGGCTTTTGTGACGAACAATCAGAGATGATTCTTGTCTATGAATACATGTCTAATGGACCACTTCGTGATCACCTCTATGGCTCGAATCAACCTCCTTTGTCTTGGAAACAACGGCTTGATATTTGCATTGGTGCAGCTCGTGGATTGCATTATCTTCACACTGGGGCAGCACAGGGGATCATTCACCGTGATGTAAAGACCACCAATATTCTTCTTGATGAGAATTTGGTAGCAAAAGTGGCTGATTTTGGCTTATCAAAAGCTGCACCGATGGAGCAGGGACATGTAAGCACAGCGGTTAAGGGCAGCTTTGGGTACCTTGATCCTGAATATTTCAGAAGGCAACAGCTTACAGATAAATCTGATGTTTACTCTTTTGGTGTAGTGCTGTTTGAGGTTTTATGTGCAAGGCCTGTCATAAACCCAAAGCTGCCAAGGGAGCAAGTTAGTTTGGCCGAGTGGGCAATGCAGTGCCATAGAAAAGGGATACTTGAGAAGATAATCGATCCTCATATAGCTGAGACGACTAGCAAAGAATCTCTGAAAAAATATGTTGAAGCCGCAGAGAAATGTTTAGAAGAACATGGAGTTGATAGGCCTGGAATGGGAGATGTGTTGTGGAGCTTAGAATACGCGTTGCAACTTCAAGAAGCTTCTACGCAGATTAATATTAATCATCCAGAAGATAAGAGTGGTGCAAATCTCATTGCATTGGAGACAACAAGTGAAAACAACTCTAGAGATCAGCATATTGCTGTTGCTTTTAGTGATGATTCTCAAGTAGCAGTTGGTTCTTCATTATTTTCTCCTGTTGGCAAAGTTGAAGGAAGGTGAATGTAGAAGAATGAACTTGAATAATTCCCATCTCAATTAATTTGAATGAGATGAGATATGCATTTGTTTTGTGTTTTTGAGTTTCACTTGTGCTTGCAGATGATTTTTTTTTATTATTCAAGTTAATTCCAATCCAAGGTTGAAGTTTCAACTCTTTCTATATCTTCTTCTGCTTGATCCGAAAACCTTTGGTGCTTAATTCCACATATTTACTCAAAATAACAAAAATAAAAAATGGAAATAAATTGGAGTTTGTACAAAATGCATTTGAGGTTGTTGGAGATTTTGTAGTTAATTACTTTAATTTTGATTTTCTTTTCTTTTAAGTCATGTTGTTAATTATTTATAAATTTAGGAAGTTTTTAATTTTTAAGTCTCAAGACAAGTGTGTTTCCATCAACATTTAATAAATATTATAGTGGTTGCTACAGTTAACACGTGTCTTTATTTTAAGCTGTTGATCTTTTTTAATATAAGATAAAAAAAGGGCCAGGGTGCAGACAAATTGTTTCACTGATCCAAACAGTTACTGAAAAAATATGTATTTCATAAAGATACTCAAAAGATGTATTTCATAGAGATTACTTTTGAGTATTCAGAGAAAGAGAGTCCATTCCTTTTTTATTGTTCCTACCATAAAAATTTGAACTTACATTTGTTTCCTTTGATTTGACCTTTATTTATGGATTAACTTTGACACGTATCATATAATGATTACTTCATATAATCATGCAATCTGCCGTTAGAAAATTGATGTCATAACATATTCATCGTTAGTTTTGGTAAGACGGCAAAAAAGAGCATAATTTGTTAATTTCCTTTATGAGGTCCAATCATTACATTTCATTAAAGTTATGTTAACAAAATTGTGATCGAGGTGCACAGAAATAAATAAAAAATAAAGAAAAAAAATATTAATTGTATAGAACATTATTAGTTAATTTAGGGTACATGGAATAACTCATCTTTTATGTGGCAAGTATCACATTTTATATAAGAAAGAATATGAGTTAAGTTTGAATTTATAACAATAAGTAGTATTATCTAATAGGCTAATATTTTGCGTCGATAATAATCGTTCAACTCACAATAAGTGATATCAGAGTAGACTCAAATTTTTATTTATATGCGAGATCCAAACACCTAAACTTTGCTCCTCAATAAGAAATTGTCACATAAAATATGGGTACTTCCAAAGTTCATGGGGATGAATAATACAGGTTAAGTGAGCCCATGATAGATGAGTTTGGTGTGACAACGGTGTTATGTGATTGAGTAAGTGAGAATGTCACGTCCCACACTACATAGAATATAAGTCAGATCTTAAGTTTATAAAGGTAAGTAGGCAGTACCAATTAATAAACTAGTCTTTTAGATGGATAGCAAGTGCTTAGCCCACAACACAATGCACCAGTCTCCCTCACATAAGATAAAATATGGGTCTATCAAGGTTTTATAATGGCCACAACACAATGCACCACCCTCCCTCAACCTGTAACATAAGGCACAAACCTCCCTCACATGACAAGGGTTTAAACTCCACTTTGTGTGGAGTGTTGTGGTAAATTTATTATGAATGGATAGATTTATACATGTATTATAGGAAATTGATTTTGCTTTGTTGAGCCAAAACATTTGGGCTAATATATAATATTTTGGGTAATGACAAGTGCTCAACTTGTAACATAAGGCGCCACTCTTCCTCACATGTAGATCCTACCCTAAATTTAAGATTTATAAGGTATAATAGTAAATGTATAATTTGTGTGTCGATTTAAAAGTAAAGTAAATAGAAATGGAAACATGGGTATTTTGATAATTTATGCATAATTAATGTATTAATATCAAAATTTATGTTGGTTAATAGTAGATGAAAGCTTGTAATGTCTAAGTTATCATGCCAAAAATAACACTTGAATTGGATAAGTATTGAGAGAGTTATAGTTCTTTACGCCTAAATATGTAAAAAATAGGCTTAATTTCCAAAGTAGCTCACCTATAGCAGCATAATTTTTCATAAATTTTGAGAGCGGAAGGAAGTTTATGATGCGTAGAGTCTAATGCTACAAACGACACTCAAATTGTGTAAGAAATGATGATGTTATGACGTTGTTTGTAAAAATCTCACAAATAAATCGGAGGGTGAAAAATGAAGCATACTATGAAGACATATTGTGAAATGTAGGTCGGAACATGAAATGAGACGAGAAATAACAATTTTGCCCAGAAATAACAATTTGTCCAAAATAACAATTTTGCTCCAAAATAATAATTTACCCAAAATAACAATTTTGTAACTAATAATTATAAATATTACTTGAATGATGCATTTTCAAAGAGAGGGAGAGATAGAGAGAAAGGATGAAAGAGAGGGTAGAGGGAGAGAGAGAATACTTTTAGTTATAACTTTGAGTACATACATCGGATTGATGCACTGTTTGCGCTATTGAACTCGTGTTAATAAGGAGAATCATATTCTGATCTTAGTTTGCTAAAAAGTTACTGGAACAGTACATAGAGCTCCACTATAGCTTAGTTAAAAAATTTTAATTTTTTCACAATTCAGCATCAAAAATCAGAATTTTGCCTCGTAAAGTCCGAATAATCTCTTTGTGAGTAGTTTCTCACTATAAGATCTAATTTTTCATAAATTTAAAAGGATTGTTTGGTTTGAAAGTTTTGTTGTAAGTGATGTGATGAATAGGTTGTTTTATAAGAATTTGTTGGAGTGAATGATTGTAATATTGAGTATTGTAAAATTAAAAATTTGAAAAATATTGGTTTAGGATCACTTGGTACGCCAATTGTTAAATGAAATGTTTAATCAGTAGTAAGTGTTAATATATTGTGAAATCAATGACTAAGTATGTTGCTATGAATAATGCAATATATGATGTGATGAATGAATTATGAAAATCATACCATGAAGTTTAAGATCACTTAGTACACCAAGTGTTCAATAAAATGTCTAAGTAGTTGTAAGTGTTAACGTATTGTGAAATTAATGACTAGGCATATTGCTATGAATAATGCAATGCATAATGTGATGAATGAATTATGAAAACTATACCATAAAATGTATGAAATTGTCTAAATTATTAGAAGGTATGTTGGTCGCATACCAAATGTTTGATAAAATATCTAAATGATGTGTTAATTGATGACTTAATAATATATAACACATATGTGAGTGAATATGAGTTGCGAACTTTATGTAACAATGATAGTTGACGCTTGAGGGTTCATGATGATGATAGGGTGCATGAGGGTTTATGATGATGATAAGGTGCATGAGGGTTTATGATGATGATAGGGTGCGTAAGGGCCCTCTCGAGGCGACGACCTAATATCGGCCATGTTTCAAGTTTATTCTTGAGGACTACAGCCTTAGAGAGAATAAGGTGTTAAGTACCTATTCTTACGGGTTACGACCTTAGAGAGAATAGGGGATTGAGTGTCTATTCTTGTGGGCGATGACCCTAGAAAAAATGAGAGTTTTGGGGATCCAATATTGGTTATTTTGATGCCTATTTATGAGGGCGATAACCCAACGGTCGATGAGGGTATCGGAGTTTTATTCTTGCGGGTTATGACCTTAGAGAGAATGAAATATTAGAGATCTATTTGTGATGAAGATAGTCTAATAGATGAGAATCAAGATTGTGTGCTATGTTAGGTGGAGTTGTACTGTGATTATATAGTTGAGATACATTTTAGTTACGTTGTAGAGGTATTTTAGATTATGGGTTAAGTGACCTACTCACTAGGCTTATTAGCTCACTACTCTACAATTCCTAGTTTTGCAGGTCTGTCCCAACTATCAGATTTCTCCGTAGCATCGTAATAGTAGCTCGCGATATATCCAAATCCTTTGCAGAATTGTTGTCATTCATACTTATTGTATAGTGTAATTATTGTGGGTATGAGGTATTTTTATTTATAACGTATAATTATAGAGCGATTATACATTCTAATGTATTTATCATTCTTTTTGGATTTTTTTATATACTATATATATATATATATATAATTATCTCACTACTTTTTATTTTCGAACATTAGATAAATATTAGATTATATTTAGTAAAATTATTTTTTTTCTATTTAATTTGTAAAATCTATTAGAAATAAAATATTTTATACTTTGAATATGTCATTGTTGATGAAATTGTGAAGTCACGAATGAGCAATGCATTACATGAATGTTGAGGTACTTTCGATATGCGATAGTTAAACCTCATTGTCAAAATGATGATGTTATTGGGTGATATGATATAAATTGATTGAACATGTAGTAGTCTAATTAACTCGTGACATCTTTTATAAGGTAAAACTCGCTTTGCAGAGGAGTAATCGTGACATCACATGACAGGGGTTCAAGTTTCACTTATGTCAAGTGTTGTGTATAAATTTATTATGAAAATGTGGAGTCTTGTGGTTAGATTATACATGTATTATGAGAAATTGATTCCGCTTTGTTGAGCCTAAACAACTAGGCTGTATATATCACATATCCAATTACTAGACTCTAAAGTCTTGGGCCTAGACATCTGTTCTAGTATACATGTCCAATTACTAGAGTCTTGGGTAAATTTAACCATATATTTTGGAAAATTGATTTCACTCTAGTATCATGGTTAATATTACGAGTAATAATTCGATTTATTATATTGTATTCGCATTATATTATATTCGTATGATGTTAAAAGAGTTTAATCTGAATCTGATTTATTTAATAATCGAGTTAAGAATTATAATAATGACACTCATTTAATATTTTTTATTTATATTTTTATAATATTTATGATAATATTTTTTCAAAAATTAATTAAATTTATTTTAAATATAACTAAATACCTTTTAAAAATAAATAAAAATAATTACAAATTTTTTTAAATAAAAAATTATAAAATAAATTTATTAAATTATAAATAAGTTAGCACAATATAATTATTCGAATAATTAATTACGTCATAAATAAGTTTATGTGTTAAGAACTTTAAACCCTAATTTAATATTACTATTAATTAATAGTATCGTATCACTAATTTAATAATTGTATCATTTTATTTTAATTTAAACTTATAAATTTTATACCGTATTTATGTTAAAAATTATCATTCTAATTAATATATAACAAATTTTATGATCTTGATTATTTCAAAAATTATTTTATTTTATTTATAAGAATAAATATAAAAGATCTGTACGCATTTATGTCTTTTAATTCCTGAACTATATGGTCCAGGTTAGCGCCATGTGTGTGATTGGTATGTCTTTTAATGAAAACACAACACAAACAAACTCAAAACAAACTGTGTGCAGCGCAGGCGTTCATAAAAGCGCTCTCTCTTCCACCAAGAAAAGTATTTCCAAAAGCACTTAACCAGTTAAGTGTTTAAACCCATATCACCACACACCTCATAAACATCTATCGTTCAGTTCAGTTCGATTCAGCTCCGCTGTGAAAATGTTACAAGATGATGAAATTTTCGGAGGCTTATTGGAGCAAATTCGGTCCATAAATCATGATCATCACTCCAAACAATGGTCAATGATAACGATAAGAGATTCTCTCGACAACTCAAAATGCGACGATTGCACTGTTTTCCCTCCTGTCAACCACGAAAATCTCCACATTCCATCACATCATAGTCGAGCTCAGCAAAAACAACAACACCCATCATCTAAATCATCGTCATCTTTGTCATTAGCACCGCCTGATTTCGGTCTGCCGTCAAGTTCTAAGGAAGTGATTATTAGGTGGTTGGATTTTGGGATTGAGATTTTAAGTGCCAAGATTTGCAGTATTTATTCTTGGTTTTGTAATCACGGGAATACTAGAGGGGCATCATGGTCATTTGGTCCGGTGGCAGGCACGGCGGTGTTAGTGATGTGGTGGTGGTTTTGCAGGAGGATTCGGAGTCGGAGAGAGACTGTAGAGCAATTGAAATTGAAGCTGATTATCAAAGAGAAAAATGAGGTTTGGTGCTATAATATGCAATATATGTTTCATTTTATTTATCAATTGTTTGATATAATTGTGGGTCTTGTTTTAGCTTAAGGTGTTTGTGGAAATGCCAATAACAGTGTATATTAGTTATAAACATACAATTTAAAATCAAACTAGCCCAGCCCGACTTGTTTCTTATTTAAAATTTTGAACTTTTGGAATATATTTCCGGTATAATCTCATTGAAAATCAAAATAGTAACTAGTACTTGTATTGCTATTTGCAGATTTTGTTTAGCTTCTAGGATTGATTTCGAAAACCGAATTTATTCCGTTTGCCTTGTGCTTCCTGATGATGTTGTATGTGAATTATATGGGATTGCATATATCTACAATGAGCCATCCATTGCTTCTTGGGAGGATGAATGTTGCTTTTCTATTACCTAATTACAATTCTTTTACTCCTTGTGCTGTTGTAACTTCTTGTATTGCTCTGCCCAAATAGATGCATTACATTAGAAATGGTTAACAAGGTTTTACTGTTACGAATTTTGTCTACTTTACTTTTTGCATCCCCTAACATTGATTTTATTTTTCACAGAAAATCAATAAACTGCAGCATCAAATTGTTGAAATGAATCAAGTGCTAGTTGCCTGTCACAAAGTTCTGGCTTCAAAACTGGCAAATTAATTAGATATTTATTTTTTGAAGCATCTTCTTCATTAGAGAGAATTAAGGAAGTGCTTTTCTCTGATTTTATATGCTTTTTTTATTCACAAATTTGCAATTGGGATCTGGTGGGGAGCACCTGATTATTAACAGAAGCTTATGCATATATTTATTAATGTAAAGGAGTTCAAATATAGTTATGAACTTCATGATGACCTTTTTCTCATTGTTATTTGTCTTACGTAACTTTGTTCCCTAAAGCATGAGTTACCGCACAATAATAACAGCTAGTTGATTCATGAATAAGCTCTCTCACGTACATAAATTGATTCCACATGGCGACAGGCAACTTCACTTACAAGCACAGATGAAAATAGAAAGATAAAACCTTTTATATTGATCTATTGGACTGAAAGATATCCTTCAAACATGACCTGTCAAGGCAATTCTTACTCAAAATAGGTCTCGATTCAACCTGTGTAGAAAAAAAGTACAGGTGCTGTAAATGAGGTGAATGCATCTAAAATTCATAGTCCCATATCAAATGCTTGGGGCTGGCATTCTAACATATTACAAGGATCTGATATGACCCTTTTAAGGTGCTGATCTTGGATTATCTTCCCAAACTGGTTTGGAGTATGGTGCTGTACATATAGATTTCTAAAAGGAAGCAAACCAAATTGGAATTCAGAAAACTGAAATACTATTACTTGAGAAAGTAGACAAATCATTACAGCACAGCTTGTTGAAGCAAAGCTGATCTTCCCATTATAAAGCATAAGGCACTTAACATTTGATAACTAGACAGAATACACTAGTGGTCTTAATCTACGGTTAGGTAAATATGTCTTACATGACAAATGAAAGTAATGCCATATCCCAGAGCAACAGATACACAACCATTATTCTGTTTATGATATGGTTAAACATAGAGATCCACTTGTCAAATGCAACAAAGCCTCTAGGAAAGTTTGGCAAGATAATTGGATATTCAAATTAATGCAATTTTATCTCATAGTCAAATAACCAGAAATGCTAAAATTTAAACATATGTATTGTTCGAAAGCCAGGATGCATTTGTGAAGAATGAAATAAAACACACCCATAAAAGAGAAAGATGAGAAAATGAAAAGGAAAAACATGGTGCAAGGTGATGTAAATTTTCTTCATAAATTACTGAAAAACATCAGGAAGACAAACTGAAGTTTACAAAGAATTGTACTCATTTGTTCTCAAAAGAGCACCAAGGCATACTGCAAGCAAAACTTAATTGGAAGGTAAAAACTGTTAACAGATATATATCTGATCTGTAATCAAGGAATTACATTACCTACACATTATGGCACATTGAGTATGATGTTTCGGTTTCACTTCCTAGCTCCCAGATACACTCTTCTCATGAACAGGACGACGGATATCAAACTGGTCCACAAATTTCAAAGGAGTAGCTGTCTCATTCCTGATCCTCTTAATCTTGGGGCTCAACAAGCCCCTATGACCAAATCCATACAGCTTAAGCACCTGATTATCAGCAAAATTGAACGCCCTCTCCATGCTCTTCAAGCACCTCTCAACTGGGTAATCCCCATAACTACCGCAAGGCTTGCAACCAACAAAATGAGTCACAAATGGCCATCTTTCATCGCCTAAACCTGGATGATACTTCTCCATCATCTCCTCATACCTATCAACCAGCCCAGCCCAATAACCGTGCAAATAATACTGATTCTCAAGAAACACTTTATCCATCCACTTATCCTTCTGCGACAATAACAAGTAAATCAAAGCAGATTGATCATCAGCCTCAAAAGCCGGCCTACCTTTCAAATTAGCCGTCAAAATCTTCCCAGCCTCCTCTCTTATTGACCCTTTCGGCCCCATCGGTGCCCAAGCATCAAGTAAATCCAATGACCACTGACAGTTTCTAAACAAGAAACTCCCAGTATTCAAAGCAATCCACGACTTCTGATCAAACATCAAATCAGGATACCCATGAACCACCAAATTATATTTATTGTACTTCATAACAGGAATCTCAAACACCAAATCAGTAAACATGGCATCACTATCCATCCACCAAATCCACTCAACCTCAGGATGAGACAACATCAATTTCCTAAGCAACGGCAGTTTCGCCCAGTACCCAGCTAACTCCATATCCAAGTGAGCCATGTTATAAACAATTTCAATTCCATGAATCCTACAATAATCTATCTTGTTCTTAACAGATTTTAACAAGTAATGATCACCAATGGCATTGTCACAGGGTTTAGGCGGTGAGCCCGTGACGAGTAAAATTCTAGGCTTACCTTCTACATAACTAGGAAACTCAGGGTTTTGACTCAGCCAAGCTTTACGATCTTCGTCCCATGTAGATATTTTCGGACCCAGAGTGTAGGTTACATTCGGGTTGATCTCCGAATCCGCCAGATCTTCCGGATCATTCGGGTCGTTATCGGAACGGATCTCAGCCAGGATCCGGTTGGTCTCTTCAATCAGGTGCTGGTTAACAGCATCGGCGTCGGAGCTGCCTAAGTTTCCCACGCCGATAGTACCACGTAAGACCAAAATCGTCACGAATCCACAGAGAATCGTAATCTTAATATTGTTGAAGGTTTTCTGGATCTGTCTGCCCCGTGGCATCGCCGCACGTCCTGACCTGCCGTTCGCTGTGGTTGTAGGAAGCCCACCAGCGCCGCTTCCAGAGGATCTTTTCTGAGGTGCGAAATGGTCTTGGCCCATATGCTATATAAAAAAAAGGTCTCTGTTGTAGAGAGAGATCTCGCTATTTATAATCTCTCTATCTGTCTATCCGGAGTTCATGGAGTTTCTTGCTCGGTTTTTCGAACAGGGGACCTGAGTTCGAGTGAAGTGTCTGAATTGTTAGAAAAAAGATTTAATAATGTAAGAAAGCTTCGAATTTAGTAGAGCATGGCATCAAGGGCCATAAAAAATAAAAAATAAAAAATAAATAAAAGAGCGTGTTTCCGTCTCACAAGAGAGTGTTTGACAGAGAAGGATTGGAGTGGAGAAAACATGTGTCCAAACACCGACCCGTTGTACGTTATTATTAGAGCTTTTTTTTTTTTTTTTTTTTTAATTATCCATATTTATAAATTAATTTATTAAAACAATTATTTTTATATATATATATATATTTTTTACTAAAAATTGAAAAAATATTTTTAAACTAATATCATCTACTTACAATTACACATGAAAATGACTGAAACATGTATAATCGAAATTTAATTTTGAACATATTTACAAAATTAAAAATTTTGAATCAGCTTAAAATTTAAAAATTTCTAAGAAATTTTAATTCTTATGAAATTAATAAATAATAATAAATTATTTTAAAGTCTTTCTTATTGTATAATAATTTTGGTTTTCAAAAAATCTCTCCGTGTACGGGAGCCAGCAGGGGCCAGCCTGTTTGGACCGAGATCGAGTCAATTTTGGCTCTGTTTTTTTTTTATTAAGGGCCGAGTGCTGGCTAAAGTTAGCCCCGTTTCTAATTGCAGGCTGGGGACATGATAAGCACATTATCTTGTCCCCGACCCGTTATCCGTTTAATGTTATAATAATTTAAAAAATCTAAATTAAAATAAAACTAATGAAATAACCCTAATCTTTCATAGTCACCGATTGTGTTTCTAAGTTAACTTCTCCTCCAAAGCCGTGGCCATATTTTGAAATACCTTATTCACCATCTCATCTAAAGCAAAACGCCAAAGTCCACAAGAGCCTTCAAGCAAAGGGCAGTACCTGAAGTAAGGCTCTCTTGTGAACCCAAGAGAGAATCCGAGAGAGACTTGCCAAGAGAGTGAATGATATGTCTCTTGATCTTGTCTTCTAGTGTAGTTGGATCAATTCCATATCTTGCAATTGCTGGCATGATCCTAGAGCATGCCTGTTGCAGAGGGAAGGACCTTGAACTTGAAACTAATGTATTGATAATAATTGTCATGATGCTGTCTATCTGAGGAACTATGTTGGCACCATGAACAAGGGCAAGAACTTCATAGAGTAAAATTTTGTATTGCCTGGACACTGACTCGTTTTCTTTGGTTTTAGAGATATAGGTAAAAAACTGGAACAAAAACCGGGACGGATTCTCTTTCCAAAATGGGGATGGGGATTTCCTTCCCAAAACAGGGATGGACCTGGGACAAAGGCTTCCACCTAAAAAACCAACCTCGTCCTTGTCGCTGGTCTGTTGCCATTCCTATTTGAATGTGATCACTATACATGATTTTAAAAAATTTAGTCATTATTCGTTAATTAAAAAAGTATAAAGGTCCATTAGATATTTTTAAATTTGAGGCGATTTGATATTTCTCATGTAGAAACTCAATTTTAAAATTTTGAGGAGAACCTTAAATATTTATAATTAATAAATAATTATAAAATAGTTTAATTATTTTCATATCGGTATCTAAACAAATCAAATCTATGACTATGTATATGCAAGACTTTGAAATATTTTGTTATTATTCGTTAATTTTAAAAATTTGGGAGTCCATTCAAAATAAAAAAAAATAAAATTTATTTAATTTTTTTAGAGTTGAGAATATTTTTGTCTATATATATATATATATTTTAATTTATTTGATAAAAAATTATAACGTAACTATTTTAATAAATTAATTTATAAATGTAGATAGTTTAGAAATTTTTTCTTATTATTCTAAGATTTTGGGTAACAAAGTAATTAATTAATTATTTTTAGCAGCTCTGCTCTGCTAATGCCTGCCGGATTCTAGATCGTGAATTCATTAATTTTCATTAATTGTATGATCTTATTGTTTTAATTAATCGATCTACGTTCCTAAAATAATAATAAAATTTTTAAATGATTAAAAAATAATAATAACATCTAAAAAATAAAATCTTTCATGGTGAGATGTGGAAGTAGACCCAATGTTGATTGCTGTATTGCACTGAATTATTATTATTATTATTAGCCATGTGCCGTGTGCCAACTCTTACTTGCTTGGATCCGAACTCGACTCTCATTAGTTACAGAAAAAATGACATTTTACATGTAATTGTAAATTGTAAGATTACTCATAAATATCATATCAAACCAAGAATGGAAGATGCAATTTATCTCAATTTCGTATCCTAGAGGATGACTGGTGAACTGACCACACTCATCTTTGTCGGGTAACCGGGTTGATTCTGCTTACTTGTGCATGAAACATGGCCCTACTTGCTGGCATATTCTTTCTCTGTATCTTGAATTTGTGGAAAAGCACCTTCTCTTCTGTTCTTTTTATTCAAGAGTTTTAACTGCCTGCCTTTCTTCTTGTATATCTTCTGGGTTTGGGTTTACTTCTGTATTGGTATCAGCTGAATTATATCTTTCTCATGACTCTGACTGGCAGTGGCAGTGGCAATGGCACTGTCATCCTTAAGAAAATTCTCTGTTTTCCAATTTTACATGATTTAGAAGGAATCAAGCAGCAGTTATTGTCGAGTCGCAACAGGATCACCTGACCAAGACATGCAACGTATATTAGACATGTTCAGCATGCCCATTATACTTAAAATTTACATTTGTCTAAAATGGTATATCAATGCAATTAAGACGAAGTCACTCATTGTCAGCATAAATGCAGTTCAAATTTAAGATGTTGCGTGAATTAATGTGTAATTAACAAGAGTTTCTGGTGCATGATTTTTGCAACAACCTTATCTGAGCTAACAATAAAAATATATACGAGTTCCCGTTATGTTGAAGCAGAAGCATGATTCTTTTTATTCTTGCTTTTCTTCTTCTTATTAACTCTTAACATCCGGTTGTATCTTGGGTGGTGCGGTGTTTTCAAGGCTAACTTCACCGGGCTTCCTTGTTGGCTTAAACCTTAGTAATAGAGGTTCTAGCAAATCACTTGAGCAGCTTAGTTTGAGACCCATAGCCATTGCCTCATTCCATAGATCTTTACCCCTTTCAAGGTCTCCTCTATAGAGCTTTGGTACTAGGACATCATAAACTGGAACATAACCACTCAATGAACTTCTCTTAATTCGTTAAAAAAGCTCAAGCGCAAAGTTCAACCTCTCTACTCCACAAATAACACAAATCAAATCATAGTAAATTGCGTTCCGGCATCAGCCCCTCATCCATCATTTCATCCACTATCTTATTACCTTGGCCAAACCTCCCAGTTAGTTACAATACCCTCGCAACAAGATAATAGCTAAACCAATCCGGAGCACAACTTAACTTTTCAACAATTCAAGAACTCAGACAAGATTCCTTCACTCTTCTTGTTCTCCCTAAACAAGAAAGCAATATATTATCACTAATTGTGGTTGGGGAAATTTTATAGGACCTCATTTCCATCATTACATTCAAAGCTTCGGAAACAAGACAAGAAGGATTGCAGTTAAGGTTCTTTCACACATGCATCAAAGAAATGGGTTATAGCCAAACAAATCAGGCATAAACCCAACCGACTTCATCTCTTTGTTAATTTTGCGTGCTTACTATACGTTCTCTTTGCATAGACCACTTGCAAATAAGACTCCTATAAATAACAAGCTTTATGCCGGATATCTTATCCTTATGGTGATAAACAACTCCATCTGCTTTCCTAGCATGGCCATTGCACAAAGAGCACTAACAACAGCACTAACAACAGCACTAACAATCAGCTCCATAAATTTAAATTTTTAATTAATCTTATTAATTAAATAATATTAATTCTCATGCCAAAATCATATTATTTAATCATACTTTATAATAAAATAAACATAAACTAAAGAATTAAGATGTTATTTTAAATTTTTACCACAAATAGAACTAAAATAAATATTCTCAAATTTCTTATAGTTCCGTAACTTTTAATACAGTTTTGATCTTGAAGACGTTTGAATCAAAATTTTTTTGTGACATCCAAATTTGTAGATCTTTGAGTATTATTTTAGGTTCTTTTTTATTTGCATTAATTCAATATAGAAACTAAAAGTTATAGCTAAAATACGGGAATTATGTAAGTTTTTTTTTTTTTTTTTTACAATCACCCAAATGTATCGTCTCTAATGGTATCCACACAAAGTAAAGAATTAAAAAATTTGAATATAATTAAATCTAAGGTTATGTAGGTATTTTTTTCTTTAGTGCCAACTTAAGAATATAGATAAGAATTAAGGTATAGGAGTTTTGGCCACAAAAAGTAGATTTTTCTTTTAACAAATTAAAAGAGAAATCAAAATTTTATTAAAAAACTAATTCACGCCTATTGGCTAGAAGGGAAAAAATATAATTTTAATTTTTAATTATTTATTCACAATCATATTTGTTGGGGAAACAGTTTGAAGCCTAAGTAAAGCTCAAAAGGTCATGAGCCCCTAAGTAAGTTATGTGAAACCCAAGTTTGACTCGAGCTCTGGGATACTAACTAAGGGATAATAAGAATCTCAGGTATACCTCTCAGGCTCAGACAAAAAGGGCTTAGGTTTGGGAACTAATTTCGGAACCTCCCCCACCTATGAAGGTCTCGGGTATAGTATGCCAAGGGTCTCAGATATGCAACACAATCTAAGCTCATTTTAGCTGGATAAAGAAGTTTATAGTAAGGAATTCCGAAACCTCATAACAATTGTGTATCTACAAAGGAATCATTATTTTTTCAATTTCTTTTCAGATTATGAAGGATCCTTAACCTAATAGATGTAACTCTAGAAGTAGGGCTTATTCCATAATAATGATCCATAGCCTGGTAGACATACTCTATAAGAATAGATCAAAATTCTGTAAATTCTAAAAAGTCTATGTTTATAAAATAGAATTTTCGTGATTATCAAAATTCAAGTATGACTGGGATCATTATTTCCAGATTCCAAAAAATCCTACTAAATTTGGGAGACTTAATTTAAAGCAACACCTATAAAAAGGGGATTGAGGATAACCAGGTACGCATGATGAAATAACCTTAGAATATGCAGACAACCTGTCTTTAAAAAATAATCCATGTCTCATTACTTTTCTCTCTCAAATATTAATAAGCAAAATTCTAACTTATGTATTAGAGGGTTTTCGTCGAACTACCGATTTTTCACTCCTTTTGTTCTTGTTGTGGTTTCACGTTGAACGACATTTAAGAAAGAGAAGAAGATTGGTGTTGGTGCACTAAGTTCAAAGAAGAATTTTCATTGCATCAACATCTGGCGCCATCTGTAGGAACCTGAACAAAAAGACAGAAACAGTTGTAACTAAAAGGAAAATTATGGTGACCATGCGAACTTATGCAACTAGAAACTGAACAACGATAAGAGAAAATCTCCATGATAATCCCTTTGAGAAGATAGTAGCGGTTAACCAAAACAATGATAATTGACCGCCACCCTTGGAAGGAACAAATCACAGTTTATAAGCTTTATTTCGGCATCAAAATTCCTCTAACCCAAGAGTCACAGAAACTATATAGTTGGTTAAGAGGCTAGCCGACAATGAAAAATAATAGAAAAAGTTAGACAAATTCAAACATTGGCTGAGAAAGTTGCGAAGATAAAAAGAATGCTTCAAGTCAGTTCTCATAAGCTAAGAACACCTATATCGGCAGAGGTCGTAGAAAACAGTGTTCCAAGTGCTCTGTATACCAAGAATCACGAAAATAATCTCTAACAAAATACCATAAGAAGGAGATATACAACCGAGGAAAAAAAAAAAGAAAAAGAAAGGTTTCCAACTATCTATTTGGAGAGTTACAAGAGAAATATACTACTTTTAGGTTTATCAGAGAACTTAAACTAAAATCCCAATGTTCCCCAAATAATTCGGCAACCGTTCGCAAGCGGGGGTTAGAGAACACTTCTGGTCTAGAAGACATGAGAACGTTTCTTAATTGAAAACGAGAATAGGAGAGAGAGGGTTCTAAATAAAGTTCATCTTGAGGAAGGAAGCCTAAGGAATGTGATGACAGTGTTGACAATCTAAAAGTTTGCATTAGAAAGTTGGTAGATGAGTTAGAGGACTAGAAAAGATGAGGACAATGAAAGGATGATGAGTTACTCCTTATTTGGGATTGTATTCTAAATCTATATTTCGTTATTCAGAGAAGCGATTGTTAGCCTTAAAACCCTTATTTCGTTACTGCTCATAAAGCAAGGGAAAGAAGAAAGTCTTAGGAACTTTGTTAAGAGATATCATGATGAAGTGATGGAATTGGGGACTTATCATCACTCTCTAGTATTAGAAGGTCATAGGAGAGGTTTACGTGTGCACTAAGTATGGTATGCAATACAGAAATAGTTTGTCACTACCTATGAAATGGCGTAGAGAAAGTTGTTGGACAAGATTGAAATTAAAGATCAGGTTGCCCTCATGCTAAAGGAAGAAAAGGTGCTGGGACCATTACCCTGCGATAAGATACTAAACTAGAAGACGAACCAAAGAAGGAGGCGAGACGACAGAAGGAATTTTTGAGATGCCTATGGAAAGGAAGATTAGCTACCTAACTAAAACAGTTTAGGTAATAGGGAGGACAATTTCTCTATGAAGAGGCAGCATTTGCCAAGAGACCTAACACGAGAAGAGTAGCCCAAGTTCAAGAAGAAAGAATTTTCACTTCTTTGAATGCCCCTCTCTTACAAATTCTACAGAAAAGCAAAAGTGAAGAACCATACTAATGGAACCTCGCCCCATAAAAACCAAGTAGAGTGGGAATATTAAGAACAAATTCTGCGATTTCCACCAGAGTGTCGGACACTTAACAGATAGGTATTTCGACCTTAGGAATCAGGTTAAGGTGTTAATCCAAAATAACTATTTGACAGATTTTGTAGCAAATACTCAAGAATGGCTCAACATTCTTATACACGAGAAAGCATATAAAGATCAGACTATGGTGATCTTCGGCAGAACCACATTAGTGAGAAATTCCAATACGGCAAAGAAGAACTATTCAAGGTACCGATTATTTTCATAGATGAAGATAAGGTAGGGGTACATTACCCATATGACGATGCTCTAGTAATAACGTTGATGGTAGAAACGGCTCAGGTCAGCAAGATCTTGGTAGATATAGAGAGTTTTGCCGACATCATCTTTAAAGAAACCTTAAATTCTTTAGGAATCAAAGATTTGAGGCTGAAGCCCACTGAAACTACTCTTCATGGCTTCGGCGAATCATGCATATACCCGTTGGGAGTAGAACAACTACATATCACTATAGGAGAAAAACTGTATCAAAAGACTACGATGGTTGAATTTCAAGTAGTCAATCTCAAAATGCTTTATACTATGATTCTCAGAAGGCTCTTCCTTATGAGTATAAAGGTAGTGAAAAACTTCAATTACTTGAAGCTAAAATTCAAATTAATGGAAAATATCAACATCATTAAAAGAAGTTAAAAAAAAAAGCATGATCATTATTTGCAGCATCCTCAAAAAGCTCATATTGTTTATCAAAATAACCTTATGGAGAAATCCTTGAAGTTAATAAAGAGAACCTGCAACACGAATGAGTAATAAAAAATTTAAGTAAGAAGGCCAAACAAAAGAATATACCACCAGCATTGGAACTAGCAAAAGAACTTGAATATGTGGTCTTAAACCTAAAAGCTCCTTAAAAAATATTTAAAATTGGTTCTCATCCTCCTGAGGAACAAAATGTTATACTTAAGGATATTTTGAGGCAACATATGGTTGTGTTCGCATGGACGTATGAAGATATGCCACGGATAGATCATCGAGTAATTTCTTATCGACTTGCAATCGACCCCTAATACAACCTTATAAAACAAAAAAGGTAACCATTTAACATCGAATGAAGAGAGGTAATGCATGCCAAGGTGGAAAAATTAATGAAGGCCAATTTTATTAAGGAAGTGAACTATCTAGAATAAGTTTTAAATGTGGTTATGGTCAAAAAGGCTACTAGGAAGTGGAAGATATGTGTAGATTTTACAGATTTGAAAAAAGCATATCCTAAAGATAGCTTTCCACTCCCCATAATTGATCAACTGATAGATTTAACAGTGGGACACGAGTTGCTAAGCTTCATGGATACATTCTCAAGATATAATAATATCAGGATCCATAAGTCAAATCAAGAGAAAACCGCATTCGTTACCGACCAGAGGCTATGATGCGTCTTGCGGAAGCTTTAGAGTGAGTATGTTGCTTCAAATTCGTCACTGTTCACGGATTAGGGTTTTGGACTTCTCAAACCCTTCAACTAAAGATAACAAAAGAGAAATGAAAGATTATAGCCAAGTATCCAAGGCCTAAAGGCAATGCCACCAGCCAAGGAAAAATCC
>JAXCLQ010000011.1:9998199-10034350 GCA_035584115.1 Cedrela odorata
TCCATAAATCTTAATGAATCCTTTAATGTTTTAATTTTGCATGGGAACATAGCAGTTAAGCTTTATAGGGTATTTTCTTTAGACCTCGGGAGGGGCTATGTGAATAATTTAGGAATACTCAACTAGCAACTAAATAATTAATTCTTATTAAAAAAATAAATGGGAGGAACTAATTAGTGAAAGTAAAATCATAACCCTAGAGTTTTTAGCCTATTAATTTAATCACATTTATATTATTTGCATTTAAATTTACTTTTAATTGTCCATCAATCAAATTTCGTTAGCCAAATAAAATTTGGGTTATGCCAAGTCTTGGGAATTAATTTACAATAATGCTCGTGAGACGATATTTATCTCATCACTTTATTACTTGCTCGACTCGTACACTTGCGATTTTGCACAGCACTAATAAACCTTGTTTTAAGTCTTCCAACACAACTGAAATCATCGTCATTAATCTAGAGTATGGATATGCTTGGAGATTAGTTGAAGATGATTAGTTAATCCGAAAATCAAATTTTAGGTATAATTTATTAACCCTTGTTGATTTTTGTTTTAAAATGTTTAAAAATATTAAAGTTTCCATATATATTTATTAATGATCTTTAGGAAGTTTTTCTATGCAGACCGTTAAACAATCGTAGCTTCCGGATAGGGAATCCACAACAAAATGGTATCAAAGCCATTAAAATAAGTTTTAATGCAATTTTTAGAATATATATGTGTAAATGTTGTTGTTTGGTTGGTTGATAATTTGTTATATGTTTCATATATACTTACCATATTATTATGTTGATAATAATATGGAAAAATCATGAAAAATATGATATGTTTTGATTTTATGCATATATATGTTAGTGTATGTTGTTAATGATGACTAATATGTGTTAACAATCATATAAATATATTTGATATATTTGATCATGAAATAATTGTATTTAATGTGATTAAATTATTATTTTGTTGATAATAAATTATAAAATCATGAGAAATATGATTTATTGTGATTTTATGGAAAAACGTGATAATATATGTTATTAATATTGATTAATATGTATTAGCGTGTTTTTAATATGGTTGAAGTATTTAAGCATGATTTGGTTGCATATGGATATTTTGGAAAATGTTATGTAATTTACCTGTTGGGACCAAAATGAAATATTTTGAATGTGTTCAATTTTTTACTAATAAATAATTATTAATCTTTATAATGTATTACTTAGCCACAACTTAACTTTCATTAATAACTAATTTGATTAGTATTTTCTATTACCGAAAATTAGATTTATTGAAATTAAAATTGTCGAGCTCATACTTGCTCCAATCGAATAAAAAAAATTTACTCCGAATTAAAATTTAATTGAATAATGATTCTAATTAATTTTAATTAATCTAGAATTAATAGAATTTTAGTGGGAGTAATTTGATGACATATATCAACAATATTAATAATAAATTAATTGTTAATTTATTGGCCTAATAATAAATTAATTGTTAATTTATTAAATTAATACGATCAAACAGTAATGGATAAAGATTTAAAATTGATATCATTTTACAAACTCTAAAATGATATAGAATTTAAATCTCATCATTGAACAATAAAAATGAGATCTAAATGAAAATCTCCCTCAATAAAATATTAGATTCAAACCTTTCAATACAGTTAATAGGTTATAAACATTTTTGATAGAATAACTCAATAATTGTTAAGTGAGGGCCCTCACAGGGTATCATGATCTATTTGACTTGTTTCTTTATAGGGTGCATTAGACTACTAATAACTATCAAGTGAGGATTTGATTGCACACCTATTTATAAAAAAGCATTGGGTATAGCCTAACTAGGTTAAGACACCAATAATTGTTAGGTGAGGTAACTTGGATCTAGAGGTTGATTGATTATGCCTTGTAATAAGTTACAAATAGAAATGTATTTTTGACTTGTTGGACTTATTTTGAGAAAGCTGACTATGTCCTTGATGGACCTACTCCCAAGACCCTTTTTGATAAGTTTTCACTAGAGGAAAGAGAAACCTTCCAAAAATGGAAGGATGATAATTTTAAAGTAAGGTCTTATATGCTGGCCTCAATGGATGATAACTTAAAGGCCCAATATAAGGACATGTTGTTATGCGACCCTTTGGATTGGAGGAAGTTAATTAAACTAGGTTTTCTTTGCAATCATAGGCTCTGAGATGTAACACTTTCATTCCTTACCAATGTGACAGATAAAGTAACTATGAAATCATCATTTGTTGTCAAATATTTCAGATTGTTGAGGGCCCCATTCCAATAAGGCTTGCAGAATTGGAGTATCTCATTTGCCAAGAGAGGCATTCAACTCAAACATGTTTTGTTTTGAGTAGTATCCCTACTTACGTGGCAATGACTCTTCCTCTTCCTTCCAACACTATAAAAATGCTTGAACAACTTATGAGATCTTTCCTCTAGAATTTATTTATATCTCCTTAGTAGAGTTGTTTAGGGAGAGTTCCAATATCAAACGATGTGAGTTGTCCACTACTCTATTTGAAATGAAGCTTAATCTGAGAAAGCCTCCGGAGTCTCATCTTATGAAAATGATCAACCTCATAGGGCAACTTGATGCCTTGGGGTTCTCTATGGACTTTGCACTGTAGACAAATTTGATCCTTCAGTCTCTCCCTCTTAACATTGACCGGTTTGTTACATACTATAACATGAACAAACTAGAATATTCTCTCCCTGAACTTATGAAAGAAGTTATTTTCTTTCATAAAATAACTTAAAAAGGGAAAGGAAAGAAAACTATTCTTGCTACAGTGTCTTCCAATAAGACTGTAATAGTGATATATGGCCTAAACATGCATTAAAGCCCTTAAATTTTTCATGCATCACATGAAAAAAATTAAAAACATATATATAATATATGTTGAAATCAAGCTAAAGGATGAAACATACCTTCTCTTAACTTGATGAATTGATAAAGAATAAGCTTAAAACTATAAGCTCTCTTCAATCTACACCATCGAGTGCATGTAAGGAAGCATGGCCAAATAGAGAGAACATTTCTCTTTTCCAATTTCTAACACCTTCCCATAGCTTCTCC
The DNA here is from genome assembly GCA_035584115.1 of Cedrela odorata. Lineage (NCBI taxonomy): Eukaryota > Viridiplantae > Streptophyta > Magnoliopsida > Sapindales > Meliaceae > Cedrela > Cedrela odorata. Next base: position 10,001,290 of record JAXCLQ010000011.1, read on the forward strand.
AATTTCTAACACTTTCTCGGCTTCTCCAATTTCACTCTTAAATTGGATTTTTAAAAGCCTTTTTACACTTGACCCCTTGACAAATACTTAATTAATTGTGCAAACCCTTCACAAAATTAATAATTATATTTTTTTCTTTCCTTAACCATTAAGAAAACTATTTATGTTAGTGTAATATTAATTTATAATTAATAGGGCAAACCCTTTGCAAACTTAATAATTATAATTTGTCCGTCCTTATCCATTAAAGATACTATTTGCATTAGTAGAGTATTAATTCATAATTAATGCAAGGTTATGAAAATTAATTTCCCATAACATTTTGATGGTTGAATAATCAATATTATCCATTGAGCATGTAATTTACATTAAATTACATAAAAGTATAAAAGGTTTAATTTTTTAACAACTTAAAGAATTCTTAATATATATATATATTTATATACAACACTTGTATATTTCAGCCCCATATTACCCCTCTAGGAGAGCTTAAGACAGAGAAGGGTACAAAGTATGCTTTCTTATCATGTTGTTGAAACTGAATTAAGTGTTATTTCGGATTCATATTCTTGGATTATTGATTCAACTGTCACCTCACATATTTTTATGTTGTTACAAGACCTTTACAGTGTAAAATCATTATATACATAATACCACTCAATCTATACAAAATAAGAAACAAAACGAAAAATTTATAGTGTAAAATCAAGTGCATGTTGCATGCCTAAATACTTAATGTACTTGTAGACAAACACACTACAATCTCCACGATGCGAACTCTGCTATAACACACCTCATACTCGATTCATCAGGAACAATGACCCATCATCCGTCAACTCTGTCCTCCTAACATAAAATCGTAACTAGAACAGGCAAAAACTAGGACAAATATTGAAGTTGACACTCAATGAATTCGTCATAGATGGTAGTCATGTATGAGTCGTACGCATCAATCTGTCGCCTCACTAGATCACTCTACAATATTGCTACGAGACATTAATTAGGATGTACACCACGTAAACGTCAAACCATGTTTGCGACCCTCATCAGTTTCCCCAGTTAGTAGAATTTTTAACTATAAGTTTCTGCATCCTCGAGAACACAAGTTTTTACACATTAAAAAATAACCCAAAACAAGATTGGCCAAATAAACATAGCTGCTCCATAATCAACATCTCTCTTTTCCCATCAACAGCCCACTTATGGGATAATGAAGTCACAATTTCTGGGAAAACATCACCTGCATTTGTCTTCAATACCTTACTGAAGTTGTTACTCATTTCACCCATTATGTGTTAGCTCTTGTAAATTAATTGTGAAATTAAATATGTAAACCATGTTCTTCGAACATAAGGGTAAAATAGTCATTTAATGATATTCATTATTACACGTGCATGATCCAAAATTAATTAACATATTAATGAGGTGATTTGGAATTAGCATGTAATGAGAATCAATAATTTACACCGCACATAAATACAACCTACACTTCATCACCATTTTCATGCTAAACTTACTACCTTATGTTTAAATATCACCCAACCACACAATTACATATAATCACACTTAAATTTACAATTTTTCCAACACCTAAACATCACTATAACTCAACCATATTAACAACAATTGGTTGCCTCCTTAAATTTTCTACTCACAACCCACAATTTCAACATCATCACCCTTAATTTACACCAAATCCACCTCCTTTGATCTCAACATGCATACACACACATATATACACACCATTCTCAATATTTATACATTTTAAACAACCCATAATTTCATGTTTTAGCATTAATTAAACATCAAACCAACATAGACAATAAATAAAACTTCAAAACTACACACAAACTTACTTAATTGCTAGAACATCGTGCCCTCTCCTTTCTCTTTTCTCTTTCTTTCTCTTTCCTCACTTGGTTCAACCCCCTTTCTTCCTTACTTGGTTCAGTCACCTTCCTCTCTCCCTTGCTTCTTCTTCTTTTCGACCACACCACTCTCTTTTCTCTTTTGGTTGTGCGGCTTCACCTCCCTTGCTAATCAAACTCACGGTTTTTGCTCTCCTTCTCTTCTTTGGCTCACATTTTGCTTCCTTCTCATGTTCCTCTCTTTTATCTCTTTAATTTGGCTAAACACATATGGCATGCTCTAGAAAATTGTAGAGTTAGAAATATAAAAATTAGGCTTGGATTTTTGTTTTAAAATTTTGGGCCTAAATTACATAAATTGGGTTTTAAATTTACTTAATAAATTTTGGGCTCTACTTAGTAAAGTTTTGGGCTTTACTTAGTAACATTCATTGGGTCATATTATAAAAATATGAATATTTTAATGGTGGCCCCACACTTCTACTATTTATACTTTTTCCCCTAACTTATGGTAATTTCGCATTTTAATCCTTTGAGTTTTAAAAATTCTTCAATCTAGTCCTTATGTTATTTGTAATTATCATGAAAGTAATAGAAATGATAAACACACACTTATGTATATGTATGTATATATATATATATATATATAGCATTCTATGTCTTAATTTCGCGTTAACTATGCATGTGTAATGTCGATTAATTCCTTTCACAACTTAATATGTCATAACCTTATCATTAATGCAAAATTTTATAGACTTAATTTATATTAAAATTTTGGATTCTACATTAAGGGTCTTGGGTTTATATAGAAAATGGGTAAAAAGACCAAAATGCTCTTGAAAATATTTTAAAACTTTAAAATAAAAAAAAAACCCAAATTTCGTGCCTAACTGTCAACCAGTTCCATTTTGACACCCCAACATAGCTACTGCTGGTCGACCGATCCCCTAATCTGATCGACTGATTCTGGGTTTACTTTCTGCTAGTCGACTGGTTTCCCAATTCAGTCAATCGGTTCCCTCACCCGGTCGACCAATTTCAGGTTTTCTTGGGTCCTAAACCGTTAATACTCAATAGACCGACTCCAAGAACTCAAAAAAATTTTAAACTGAAACCTATTATTCCATAGAATCATTCTGTTTTTCTATAACCTAAGTCTCGTTAATGTGTCAATTAATTTTGAGTCATGCATGTGTGATAATAAATGTCATTACAATAACTATTTTACCCTTATGTTTGAATAATAGGGTTTACAATTTCTACCCTCTTTAGAAACATTTTTGTCTTTAAAATTTCACATACTTATTATTGAAAATGATATGGATATTGTTGTTGCATAGAGTGCTCAGGTTCCCAAGTTATGTACTCAACATTTGCATTTTGCCATACAACTTTTACCATAGGAATGGTTTTACTTCTCAAAACTCGATCCTTCTGACCAATTATTTTCACAGGATGAGTTTCATAATTCAAGTCCTCCCTTAACTCCACTAGAGGTGTCAATAGGATGTGTGAAGGATCTGGCACGTACTTCTTTAACATTGAAATGCGAAACACATTATGGATTCTCGCTAACTCTAGAGGTAATTCTAGTTTGTTAGCTATTGTGCCCACTTTTTCCACTATCCTATTGTCATGACCACATATTTTTATATAACGATAATACATAAAATACTAGGTTATGTGATTAACATAATAATAATACAAATAATGATAATAAATTTCAAAAGTTTGCATTAATGTGTAACGCAAACTTTTTATAAATGGTAAACAAGTTAAAATTTAAAAGACTTATGATATATATAAATATATATATTTAAATGCATGAGTTATGTTTTAAAGATTACAACGTGTAAAGTCAAACAAAACAAATCAAAACAAAGCATATGTTTAATTGTTTTTCGTACATGTATATGTATATAAGCATAACCCCTTGGCTTTAAAAAGTTTTTTTTTTTCTTTCCCAATTTGTATGCATTCTTTAAGTTTAAATTGACTAAACAACAAATGAAAGACAAGTGAGATTGCCTTGTACTGTACATATACATATATTTATAAAAAAAAAAAAAAAAAACTCATTTGCTTTAAAACTCCCTTTATTAATAGAAGACATGACTCGACCAACTACGAATTTATATATATATATATACACACACATTACTTGTTTTGCTTCTTTACACATATACCATTTACATTTCCTATGTTTGACTGGGTAAACAAAAATTAAAGCTGAGAGTAAAGCGTGCTTTCATGAGTGATTTGGCCAAATTGAAAATGAATTTGAGAAAGAACACAAAGGAACCAAGCATCCTTGCATGCATGAAGGAAATTGGTGAGTGAAGTAAGATTCTGACCAAGCTAGTCCAAAGAGAAGGAAAAACCAAGAGGAGGCTTGCATGTGTGAACCAAAGTGATTTAATGTGTTGGTGAAGTGATTGACCAAGGCAATTAAAGGAGAAGATGGCCAAAATGATGCTAGAGTAAGATGGAAACCAAGAGAAAGGTGAGTCTAATATTAATTTGGTGCTGAAATGGTCATTAAAGCATGTAATTATTGTTGTGTGTGTGAGTACATGGTGTTAATGCTGTGAATTTGTGGTGGCCGAGAATTGTGCAGGGAGAAGTGAAAATTCGGTTGGGGTTTTGGTGAGAGAAAGCAGAATGTGTTGAGAGGAGTAAGAATGGTGGCTTATTTAGGGTGAGTTGTGAGCAAATTGTTGGTGGAAAGGCTAAAACTAAGAAAGAGGCAGTGTTCATGTTTGAAATTATAAAAGAGTGGATGATGGCTGATCGAAAATTGAATGAACAAGAGGAGAACAAGTGAGCCAATAGAACGAAATGGAAGGAAAGCCAAAACAGAAAAGGGAGAACCAATTTCAGTAGCCAAGGTAAGTGTTTATGTGTTAAATTGGTAATATTGTTATTAAATATGCTTAATTGATGATTCATGTGAATTGTGTTATCTTAGTAGTCAATTTATGATGAATGAATGATGAAACATACATAAATTGGTTTGGAGCAATATGTGGCTGTGTGAAATGCTAATTATATTGTGAAAATATGATGTACAAAATGTTGTCGATAAGCTTGCGAAGTGTTGATGCAAGTGATGTAGTATTGCCGAAAATTGAGAACACAAACTTGCGACGCCAGTAAGTTGCAATTGTGTGTTCAAGCGAAGGATAATTTGAGTTGATAAAATTATTATATAAGAGTGTCATAAGACATATTTGGGGTAGCATACATGAACAGAGTGTCGAGCGAGTGGGAGAGCAAGCGAAATGCATGAGCATTAGATGTAGTAATTTCTGCACAAGGTTCGGTAAAATGGGGATTTCGGGAGTTCTAGACCTCGGATTTACAAATCGTAAAATGTTACAGAAACTAAACACATAGTGGCATGACATAGTCAAAAATCATGTCAAAATGTTGAGTGAGTTAGTACAGTTTATTATTTGAACCGAATCGTCCTGTCGAAGGTTCATAGTCGACTACACTGAGTAAGGTGGCAAGAAACGGCTATAACTTGGACTTTCGAACTCAAAATGTGAATTTGTGAAAAGTAGTAGAAATTAGACACATAATAGAATGTGTCATAAGAAGCTTAAAATAGATTACCTTACCTGGGTAACGCGCCGCAACGTTGGAATTTGTTAAGGTGCATAATGCATTGTGCGGGTAACAAAAATGGGCAAGTTCGGTTTGGTCTTGTGAAGGGATGGGCAGGTTTCATGCATAGCATATTTATGTATCTATTTATTTATAAAGAATAAATCTAATATAGTAATATATATATACACATATATTGTAGATCGTCAGACCGACAGTCACCTGACGTCCGGTAGTATGAGTACACCACAGTTACTATAGTGAGTGGGTGCTTATTGTATATGTATGTATGTTTGAACTTGAAATAAGTGCTGAAATTGTGTATGATGTACAAGCAGTTTAAATTATACAAAGTTGTTGAGATGCACCTAAAATGATTATGTTATATGATGACAAATAGTAGTGATATGTGATGACTTACCTATGTTTATGTATAGGGCATAGATGCAAACATATATAAGGGGATCAATACGGAAGTTATTCTTGAATTTAATTGACACAAGAATGAGGTTATTGTGTGTTTGACAGGATAATAACTGTAAGTGACAATTGTTGCCTATATATTTATATATATAAATGTATTACGTAATGATACGAAATGAAAGGTTGAGATGCGGTATCTTGTGATTTGTTTGTGTATGATGATTATGTTGTGACAGGGGAATAGCGATACGTAACACCTCTGGTAATTGAATTATAACTTGGGGAACGGCGATACGTAATGCCCCAAAGGTATCTGCAAGTCATTTTCGTATTTGGGGGGACGGCGAAACGTAACACCCCTAATTACCGATATTTCTTAGTGTCTCGGGGGATGGCGATACATAACGCCCTAAGGTATTGGAGTGTTCATTTGGGCGTTTGAGGGGATGGCGAAACGTAACATCCTTAAACACCGACATATTGTGAAATGATGTGAAATGTTTGATATATACAGTGATGTGAAATACTCCTTTGCATGTATAAATTGTTATATGATAATATAAATTTAATGTTAAACTATGAATGTAAAATTTAAATATGTGACATGATTTAGTGTGTACACTCACTCACTGAGTCAAGTAAGACTCACCTCCCTCCCTTTTAAGTTTTGCAGGATCTGATAGCTTAGTGAGTATACATATAGCGGCTTGAAGACACGATGTAGAGGAGAGGTCATCAGTCGTAGTCACCACTGTGTTGGGTCCATCTCACATAAAGATCAATAGTTTATTTTGTATTTTGTATGTTATGTATTATATGTTACTGAGGTTTAAGATAATATATATATAAACTAACTAATGTGCAGTCAGTGTTATTCTGAGATACATTACATCCTTTGAAATTGTGTATATGTATATATGTTAGTAGTGGCAACATGATGCCATATATATATATATATATATATAGACTCAATATGAGTCTGATTGTAATTGCATGTGAACAGGTTGTGTAAGGCTTAGGGTGATGGGGCGAACATGTCACCTACCGGTAACACCCTGGATTTGGGGATGTTACTCCTGTACGGCTTGATAAACCAAGGATGTAACTTGCCTTGATTCCGAAAATGAATTACCCATTTCCAAGGTGATACTTTCAAGAACACAATGTTATCGACATCAAACTCTAAAAATTTTTATCGGTGATCAACATAAGACTTCTGCCTGTCTCGTGCTACTTTCAATCTTTCATGAATATTCTTAATTTTCTCAGTGGTGGTTCCTATTAATTCCATATTTTCTAGCTTTCTTTCACCGACTTCATCCCATCACAAAAGGTGTTCTGCACTTTCTACCATATAAAGCTTCATATGGAGCCATGCTGATGCTGGCTTGATAACTGTTATTATATGAAAATTCAATCAAAGGTATGTGCATATCTTAACTATCTTGAAATTTTATATCACATGCCCTCAACATATCTTTTAAGGTCTGAATTATTTTCTCTAACTGATCATCAGTCTGAGGATGAAATGCCAAACTAAAATTCAAGGTAGTACCTATTGCATTCTGAAGTCTTGGCCAGAATCAAGATGTGAAATAGAGATCTCGATCAGATACAATAGTGACTGGTACCTCATGGACAATTTTGCCAATTTATCCAATAAGTACTTGATTCGAATGGGTAAGAAGTGCGTAGATTTTATAAGCTTGTCAACGATTACCCAAATAGCATCATGTCCGGCTTGTGTTCTGGGTAAACCAACAATGAAATCCATTGTGATGTGCTCCCACTTTCATTGGGGAATTGACAATGGTTGAAGTGTCCCTGTTGGTTTTTGATATTCTGTCTTTACTTACTGACAAACCATACACCTGGCCATATATTCTACTATGTCTTTCTTCATATTTGACAACCAGTAATTCTCTTTGATAGTTCGGTACATCTTGGTGCTGCCTGGATGCATGGCATATGTCGAACAATAAGCTTCTTTTGCCTTTCTCAACTCATCATCCTTAGGGATATAAATCATACCTCCCATGGTTAAGATTCCATCTTGTATGAAATAGAAGTCACTCTGTTTGCTATTTAGGATCTCTTAGTGTACTTTAATCAATTTCTCATCCTGCATATATTTTTCCCATATCTGTTGCCCTAAGGTTAGTCTAACCATAAAATGAGCTATTAATGCTCCATTCTAATCATATTCCATTGTTACCCTTAACCTTTGTAACTTCAAAAGTAGTGGCATATAAGTCGGTTCTTACATGCGCTGTGGTGACTGACGATTTTCTATTTAATGCGTTTACCACCATATTGGCTTTACCTGAGTAGTAATCAATTATAAGGTCATAGTCCTTGACAAGTTCTAACCACAGCCTCTATCTCAAATTTAGCTCCTTTTGGGTGAGTAGATATTTCAAACTCTTATAGTTTATGAAAATTTGACACTGCTCTCTATACAAATAATATCGCCAAATCTTCAAAATAAAGACCACTACTGCTAATTCCAAGTCATAGGTAGGGTAATTAACTTCAAGCTTCTTTAACTACCAAGAAGTATAAGCAATCACCTTCTCATTCTACATCAGTACACACCTAAGTCTTTGTTTAGAGGTATCATTGCACACAACATACCTATGTCCCGATGTAGGAAGTGTTAAAATCAAAGCAGAGGTGAGTCAATCTTTCAATGCTTGGAAACTCTGCTCACATAGCTCATCCTACTTAAAATTCACTTATTTTCTTGTTAATCGTGTTAGTAGGGCGGTCAAGAAAAAGAAGCCTTCCATAAACCTACAATAATAACCAGCCAACCCCAAGAAGCTTCTAATTTCTGTAACATTCTTTGGCCTTTTCCATTACACTATTGCTTCGATCTTGTGGAGATTAACAAAAATTCCTTCCTTTGAAAGCCAGAATTCATATTTTGAAAACTTGGCATATAATCTTCTTTCTCTTAGAGTTTGTAATATAATCCTCAGGTGCTGTGTAACACTCGAGCTTTCTTTTGTAGAACTCATAGCTATAATTGTAAATATACTTGTTAAAGTATTAAGTGTTAAAATTTTGAGAAGTAATATGAAGTAAATCTATAAGGGTAGAATTGTAATTTTATTATTAGTAAGGTTATTTTGGGATTTTAGTTTATGGATAGATATATACATATGTAATTAAGTGGGCTACTATTATATATACATAATTTGGGCCCAATTTCATTAAATTAAGTGCAAGCCCAAGTATATATATATATACTAAATGGGCTAAAGCCCAAATCCAAATATATGTATATATATATATAACAAAGTAAAATAAATAAAATAATAGGTTTTTTTTTAATTCTCTACAAAATCTTAGCTATCCATTTCCTTTAATCCTAGCCATCTATTTGTCACAATTCTAGGCATGTTTTGTAAAATAGATAAAGATGAACATAAAAAGCTAAGTTGGTGAAAAATGTGGTGGCTAAATGTGGTCCATTTGATTTCGTTAAAACCATCCTAGCCATCCATTTGTTTTATTGATTAAATTAATTGATATTTTGTGTTAGTTAGTGAAAAATATGGTAGAAAAATGATGGCCATTGGATTTGATTGAAGTAATCCAAACCATTCGTGTGTTTTAAGAAAATTAGAATTAATTAATATTTAATAGAAAATAGATAGAAAAAAAAGAGCTATTGGATTTGATTGAAGAAATCCAAGCCATCCATATGTTTAAGCCATTATGCTTAAACAAAAGTTAATGTTTTCAATTTGAGAAGTAAGGATATGTACAAGGCAATTGGGAAGAGAATAAAATAGGAAAGAAAGAAAGGAAGAGAAGGAAGAGGGAAAACAGGGAGAATTGGTAAGTTCTTTAAATTATAATTGTGTAATTTTAGTATAACATGTGTAGTAACTTGTTAAGGCAATTGTAGGAGGATTTATATTATCATGTGATATGAGAAAAATTTGAAATGAATATTGTAATTATTATGTGGCAATAATGGTGGAAGTTATATTGTTAATGCTAGATTGTAATAGAAAATTAGAATTATAGTATTTTAGTGTAATATGCTTAATGAATTGAATTAATTATAATAGGAATTGGTGTTCTTTTAATTAGACTTTTATTATGTTGGTGTAGTATGCTTTGTGAGTTAAAATTAATTGTAATAGAATATATATTATTAGTTTAAGTTGTATATAATGTTGGAAATTATATTATTATAATTTACATTATTAGCTTTTAAGTTGTAATTTAGGAAATCAAGTATAAATAATGTTTCATATGTGTGTAAGATGAGTATCATGTGGTTCTAATGTATAAATTGGTAGAAGTTTGTTTATCATGTTGTGATAATGGTGGAATTAGTGGAAATTTATATTGTTAATGCTAAATTATAGAAGAAAATTAGTATTATTTTAATGTAGCATTAGCGAAGTGTTAAGACAATTGTAGTGTTAATGTTAAACTTATAGTAGAAAAATTAGAGATGGTTAAGATTATATTAGTGATATTAAATTGTAGTTAAAAAATTAGAAATTTATATTATTAATGTGTATGTAGGGTTTTGAATGAGAAATGGTTATTGTGTTAGTTGGTAGAAAATTAAATGGTGAAGAAAAGAATGGAAGTGTAATAATAAATATATATATATATATATATGTGTGTGTGTGTGTCTCTGTGTGTGTGTGTGTGTGTGTGTGTGTGTGTGTGTGTGTGTAAATTAATGTTAATTGTGGAATTTGGAATAGCGTAATTGTGGAAGTAAAACTGAATCTCAAAAATTTTGTTAGGCCGAGTTTGTTTGAAATATTTGGGAGTATTGGAATTTGATTATGCCGATGTGTTAGAAAATGAATTGGTGAGAAATAACAACATTTAATGAATTCAGAAATGTTACGCCAAATATATTTTGTTTCCAAAAATTGTTATAATATGCATATATATATATATATATGTGTGTATATGTATAAGTATATATGTGATGATGGAATAGCGTAAGTATGGTAATAAGTCGAGGTTAGAAATTTATAAAGTGTTGAGTTTGAAAATATGGAAGTTGTAGAAAGGTAGCGGCAAGAATTGGCGCGTAACTAAAATAGGTTGTGTTAATTTATTTTAGGTACGCAACATTAATGTAAAAACATACTCGGGAAGAGCGGGAACAAAAGTAAGTAAATCGTGCATGCATTTTAATGTTTGAAAATTATGCGATATCTAATGTTTGATGAAAATGTGATTTGTACATGTTGGTACGCCAAGACAATTCTATGAAATGACTAATGAAATGTTTATGAATTTGAATGTTTACGCCAATATCGCATTTAGAAAGTAAATATAAAATGTTGTTAATGTGTGATATGTTTGAAAAAGAATGTATTTTATGGCTTAGTCATTAGTTATGTTATTCTGATCTAGCCGAATCTTGTGTAAAAGGCGAGGTTTGCAGGCTAGTAAGAATTCTGTTTAGCACGCCGTGCGCACTTCTGTTATATGTAAATGTGAATAACCACTTAATACGGAACACGTGATCATATTCTGAATCCAGGTCACCGTAGGTGCAAGTGACGCTAATTGACTAAGCCGTTCTGAATATGTTTGTATTTTGAATAAACTTTATATAATTGAAGAGTTTGAAAATTTACTGATTGTTTGAGCTTTATATTTTACACTACATCGACATATCACACTTGCATGATTTACTTACTGAGATGTTTATCTCACCCTTTATTGAAATTTTATTTTTTAGATAATAGCATATAAGGATGACTGAGTACGCAAGCGAGGGTGTTAGGCATATTAGTATTTTTTTTTTATAGATGTAATTTGTAGATTAGCTAAGTAATGTGCATAGACTTGTAGGCTAGTATGAATATTTTTGGATATGAAATTAATAAGCTATTTATATTATAAGGAGTTGTAATGTATGTATATTTGTATGTATAATAAAAAAAATTGTTAACTATAAATATTCAAGTTTTGTGCAATAAAAGAATAGTATTGTATATAGTAAACATGAGTATGGTTTTGTAATTAATATAAAATAGGTGTGACATGCTGGGCATGTTCTTTCTTGGTTCTTGAGTATACCAAGATATTATCTATGAAAACGATCACAAACTTATCAAGGTAAGGGTAGAATACTCTATTAATGAGATCTATGAATGCAGCGGGGGCATTGGTTAATTCAAATGGTATTACAAGGAACTTATAATACCCATAACGAGTTCGAAAGACTGTCTTGGGTATATCACTCTCTTGAATCCGCAACTGATAATAACCCGACCTTAAATCAATCTTTGAAAATATACCAACACCTTATAACTGATCAAATAGATCATTAATCATCGACAGTGGATACTTGTTCTTAATCGTAACCCGATTCAACTGTCAGTAATCTATATATAACCATAGGGTCCCATCTTTCTTTTTCACAAACAAAACTGGTGAACCCCAAGATGACATGCTTGGTCGAATAAATCCCCTATCAATTAAATCTTGAAGCTGCACCTTTAATTCCTTGAGTTCAGCAGGTGCCATACACTATGGGGGTATTGATATAAGTGTATTGCCTAGCACTAACTCGATATTGAAGTCGAATTCTCAATCTAGTGGTAGCCCTGGCAACTCATCTAAAAATACGCCTAGAAATTCTTGTACTATTGGCACTTGTTCTATTAAATACTCAGAAATTGAGGTATCAATTGCGTGTGCCAAGTATGCTTGATAGCCTTTTCTTATTAATTTCTGTGCTTCCATCGCCGACACTACACATGTGGGAAGCACATTACGCTCTCCCATCATTACTAACTCTGGTTTACCCGATCTCCTAAACATAACTTGTTTAGTAAAACAATCAACTGAAGCTCGATGCTGAGATAACCAATCCATTATTAAAATGGCATCAAAATCTTGCATTCTTAAAGGGATTAAATCAGCTTTTAATTTTACTTCATTTACAATAATAACACAATCTCTAAAGATAGTATTCCTTAACAATGGGGTGTAGACTATCAATTTTTAATCTAAGGATGATAGCTCTCTATCAGCATCAGATGTAAATGCAAGATTAACAAATGGTTTATTGGAACCGAGATCAATAAGGATATATGCATCTTGATTGAATATAGTTATAGTACCTGTCACCACTTCAGGATTAATTTGGGTCTGTTCTTGATTGAGGGCAAACACACAAGCCTGAATCCTACCTTAATTCCTCTGAGAACCTGACAGTGTTGTGGAAGAATTACCCACCCCTGACCTTCTACTAGTTGGAACTACAAATTGGCCTATTAGTTGTTAATGTAATGGGTAGGCAAGATTCAGACTAGCTGCAGGTTGACTACCAGTTTCCATTTGGACCAAACTTGGGCAATATTTCTTCACATACTTTGGCTGCCCACAGTGAAAACACATCTGGGGCATTCTACACGGACCACTATGATACTCTTGTAGTTTATAAATTTATTATTTCCCTGCCTCTGTGCAAAACTCAATGCTGGTCCTTGATCTAATGATGCAAGTCGATATGGCTTCTAACCTCGTGGGTAAAATAGAGGATTACTGGTAGGACTAGTAGCTGAGGCATCACTAGAAGAGACACTACTACAACTCTTTTTAGACGGTTGCCTTACCTATATATTAAGATCTTTTCTCTTTTGGAATAGGCCTCGAGACATCCTTTCCCCCACTAACTTTTTCACCCTTAAAGTCAACTGAATCATCTCTTTGTAGCTCTATTCCTCGTCAACGACATCCTTTCTCTAATTTCAAAGTTTAACCCCTACTCGAACTTGACACTTAGGCTATATTTTTTGCCAAATTCAGGTACAAATTCCACCAACTCTCTTAATTAAATTTCATATTCTGTCACTGTTTTCTCCATCTGTTTCAGCTTCAGGAACTTTTACTTCTTCTGATTACAATGGAAAAGGGTTATAATATTGATTCTTAAACTCCTACTTGAGCTCAGCCCAAATCAAAGGTGATGTCGACCTTGCTTGAGTATTTTCCCACCATATATTTGCACTATCTTCTAACAACCGTGTAGATACCTTCAATTTAATATCATCCTCTAATCTCATATCCTCCAAATCTTTCTTCACCTTCTTTAACTATCTATTAGCTAATATTGCATATGTCGTGCCACCAAATGGCACGCTCCCAAATTTTCTGATCTCATTTATAAGCTTGGAGAGTTTTGAAGCTAGTCTAAATGGTTCGGCTGCTACTAGAACTGTAGTAGTCCCTAGATATGGATAGGGATAAGGATATGGATAGGGATACGGTGTCGGCCCTAATGGCCTTTGTGTATGAAAAGACCCTTGTGTGTTCCAATATACCATAAAGGCTGCCAAGGCCTCTAGGGTTATCAGAGAAGGCATTCCCACTTCTGGTTGTGAATATTAAGGTGGAGGCACTTGCGATTCCTTAATTTCAAAGAGTGATACAAATGATGAAGAAACATCTTGTTCTGAATCAGGAACAATATCTCTCTGTAGTCTACCCCTTCCTTTCTTAAATCGCGGCGGCATTATTTACTATAAAAAAAATCATGAAATCAAAATATGTGTATATTAGTAGTGATTAATCCCAAAGACTCAACTCACTCATTGTCATTGGGATTTTATTTTTTTTAAAATTCGATTAAAAATCAAATAAAACTGTTTTAAAATAATTTTAAATATATTTCTAAGAATATTTTTTAAAATCAGGCTCTGATAATGGTTACCTAAAATTTTCAAGTGGCCTAAACACAAATAAATTTCAATTTGGATGCAACATGCTTCTTTGGTTTGTTTTGTCAGTAAAACAAAAGCTTGCCTCGGAGGTAATTACGTTCAAATTTTATTTTCTTTTTACATGAAAAAATTGAGGTGATCTAAAATTTTAATTGGGCTTCAATATTGGACCATTTTGCTATAAAACCCAAGTTTTTTAAGTCCCTTAAGCTGAGCAATGTCTGTGTCAGAGCAGGCGTTCATAGAAGCGCTTTTGCTTCCGCCAAGAAAACTATTTTCAAAAGCACTTACCAGTTAAGGGTTTAAACCCGTATAACCACATTACCACATACACATCTATCGTCGCTCCTCTCCGCTGTGAAAATGGTACAAGATGATGACATTTTCGGGGGCTTATTGGAGCAAATTCGGTCCATAAATTATCATCATCGCTCAAAACAATGGTCAATGATAACGATAAGAGACACTTTCGACAACTCAAATGCGACGATTGCTCTGTTTTCCCTCCTGTCAACCACGAAAATCTCCACATCCCATCACATCACAGCCGAGATCAGCAAAAGCAACAACACCCATCATCTAAATCATCGTCATCTTTGTCATTAGCAACGTCTGATTTCGATCTACCGTCAAGTTCTAAGGAAGTGATTATTGGGTCGTTGGATTTTGGGCTTGAGATTTTACGTGCCAAGATTTGCAGTATTTGTTCTTGGTTTTGTAATAACGGGGATACTAAAGGGGCATCGTGGTCGTTTGGTCCGGTGGCAGGCATGGCGGTGTTAGTGATGTGGTGGTTGCTTTGCAGGTGGACTCGGAGTGAGAGAGAGAGTGTTGAGCATTTGAAATTGAAGCTGATTATCAATGAGAAAGATGAGGTTTGGTGCTATAATATATAATAAATCTTATCATTTTATTCGCAACTGTTTGATGTAATTGTGGGTCTTGTTTTATCTTAAGGTGTTTGTGAAAATGCCAATAACAGTATGTATTAGTTATAAACATATGATTTAAAATCAAACTAGCCCTGCCCCATTAGTTCCTTGGATAAAATTTTGAAATTTTGGAATATATTTCCGGTACAATCTCATAAAAAATCAAAATAGTAACTAGCACTTGTTATGTTGTTTGCAGATTTTGTATTAGGTTCTAGGACTGATTTCGAAAACCAAATTTATTCCATTTGCCTTGTGCTTCCTGGTGATTTTGGATGTGAATTATATGCCTGAGGGGATTACATATATTACAATGAGGCATTCATTGTTTGTTTGGAGGTGCCCCCTCCCTAACAATGATTTTATTTTTCACAGGAAATCAATAAACTGTTGCATGAAATTTGCTGAAATGAATCAAGTGTTGGTGATCCGTCACAAAGTTCTGGCTTCAAAACTGGCGAATTAATTAATATAGCTATTCTTTGAAGCATCTTCTTCATTAGAGAGAATCAAGGAAGCGCTTTTCTCTGATTTTATATGCTTTTTTTATTCACAACTTTGCAATTGGTATTTGGGGGAGCACCTGACCATTCACGTAAGCTTATGCATATACTTATTAATGTAAAGGAGTTCAAATATAGTTATGAAATTCATGATGACTTTTTTCTCATTGTTACTTGTCTTCCAGAATTTTGTTCCCTAGAGTCTGAGTTACCACAAAATCGTAATACCTTGTTGATTCAGGTAACAAACTCTCTCAAGTATATAAATTGATAACACATAGCAACAAGCAAATTCACTCAAAACAGATGAAAATGGAATGATAAAACCTTTTATATTGATCTATTGGACTGAAAGATATCTTCAAACATGACCTGTCAAGACAATTCTAACGAAATAAGTCTTGATTCAACCCGGGTAAAACACAGGTAAGGTCCTGTAAATGCGGTGAATGCATCTAAGGCTTTGTTTGGGATTACAGTACTTCCATCTCACAACTGTAACTTAAAAGTTAGCATGAGGTGTACCAAATCAAACAAAGCCTAAAACTCAAAGTACCATATCAAATGCTAGGAGCTTAGCATTCTGACACATTATAAGGATCTGATAAGAACATTTGCATCTGGGTTTATCTTCCCAAACTGCTTTGGAGTACAGTGTGGTGCATATAGATTTCCAAACAGAAGCTAACAAAAAAGAATTCCAGAAAACTGAAATGTACTTGAAAAAGTTTACAGCACAGCTTGTGGAAGCAAAGCTGATCTTCCCATTATAAGGCAGAAGGCACTTAACATTTGATAACTAGACAGGATACACTGGTGGTCTTAATCTACTGTTTGGTAAATCTGTCTTACATTACACATGAAAGCAATGCCAGAGCCCAGAGCAACAGATACACATCCATTATTCTGTATATATGATTAAACAAATAGATTTACAAGGCAAATTGCAACAGAGCCACAAGAAAAGTTTGGCAAAACTAGGAAAAGCTTTAATTCTGTCTAATGAATAGTACATGTAATGGCACGACAATTGGATATTCAGACTCTCTTTACATCCCTTTGATTACTGCAATTTTTATCTCATAGTCAAATAACCAGAAATGCTAAAATTTAAACATATGTATTGTTCATCAGCAAGGAGGAATGGAGAAGGAAATAAAACACACCCATAAAAGATAAAGATGAGAAAACGAAAAGGAAAAGGAAAAGCATGGTGCAAGGTGATGTAAATTTTCTTCATAAATTACTGAAAAACATCAGGAAGACAAACTGAAGTTTACAAAGAATTGTACCATCTATTCTCAAAAGAGCACCAAGACATATTGCAAGCAAAACTTAATTGGAAGGTGAAAACTGTTATATAAATCAGATCTGTAACCGAAGAATTACATTACCTACACATTATGGCACATTGAATAAGACGTTTCGGTTTCATTTCCTAGCTCTGTGATCCACTCTTCTCGTGAACAGGATGACGGATATCAAACTGATCTACAAACTCCAAAGGAGTAGCCGTCTCATTCCTGATCCTCTTAATCTTGGGACTCAACAAGCCCCTATGACCAAATCCATACAGCTTAAGCACTTGATTATCAGCGAAATTGAACGCCCTCTCCATGCTCTTCAAGCACCTCTCAACTGGGTAATCCCCATAACTCCCGCAAGGCTTGCAACCAACAAAATGAGTCACAAATGGCCACCTTTCATCACCTAACCCCGGATGATACTTCTCCATCATCTCCTCGTACCTATCAACCAACCCAGCCCAATAACCGTGCAAATAATACTGATTCTCAAGAAACACTTTATCCATCCACTTATCCTTCTGCGACAATAACAAGTAAATCAAAGCAGACTGATCATCAGCCTCAAAAGCCGGCCTACCTTTCAAATTAGCAGTTAAAATCTTCCCAGCGTCCTCTCTTATCGGCCCTTTTGGCCCCATTGGAGCCCAAGCATCAAGCAAATCCAATGACCACTGACAATTTCTAAACAAAAAACTCCCAGTATTCAAAGCAATCCACGACTTCTGATCAAACATCAAATCAGGATACCCATGAACCACCAAATTGTATTTATTGTACTTCATAACAGGAATCTCAAACGCCATATCAGTAAACATGGCATCACTATCCATCCACCAAATCCATTCAACCTCAGGATGGGACAACATCAATTTCCTAAGCAACGGCAGTTTCGCCCAGTACCCAGCTAACTCCTTATCTAAGTGAGCCATGTTATAAACAATTTCAATTCCATGAATCCTACAATAATCTATCTTGTTCTTAACGGATTTTAACAAGTAATGATCACCAATGGAATTGTCACAGGGTTTAGGTGGTGACCCCGTAACGAGTAAAATTCTAGGCTTACCTTCTAGATAACTGGGAAACTCAGGGTTTTGACTGAGCCAAGCTTTACGATCTTCGTCCCAGGTAGATATTTTCGGACCCAGAGTGTAGGTTGCATTCGGGTTGATCTCCGACTCTGCCAGATCTTCCGGATCATTCGGGTCGTTATCGGAACGGATCTCAGCCAGGATCCTGTTGGTCTCTTCAATCAGGTGCTGGTTAACAGCATTGGCCTCGGAGCTGCCTAAGTTTCCGACGCCGATAGTACCACGTAAGACCAAAATCGTAACGAATCCACAGAGAATCGTGATCTTAATATTGTTGAAGGTTTTCTGGATCTGTCTGCCCCGTGGCATCGCCGCACGTCCTGACCTGCCGTTCGCTGTGGTTGTAGGAAGCCCACCCGAGCCGCTTCCAGAGGATCTCTTCTGAGGTGTGAAATGGTCCTGGCCCATTTGCAGAAAAAAATAAAAAATAAAAGTTTTTTGTTGCAGAGAGAGATCTCGCTATTTATAATCTCTATATCTATCCGGAGTTCATGGAGTCCCTTTCTGGGTTTTTCGAACAGGGTATCTGAGTTCGAGTTAGGTGTCTGAATTGTTAATTTAGTAACGCAAGAAGGTTAGAATTTAGATGAACATGGCAGGCATCAAGGGCGTGATTGCATTGATCTTTAAAAAATAAAATAAAAGGGCGTGCCTCCGTTTCCACAGGGTTGAGAGTTTGACAGAGAGAGAGTGGAGAGAAAACATGTGTCCAAACACCGACTCTTTGATGTTATTTTTTTTAATTTTTTAATTTTTTTTTTCTTATCATGAATTCATTTATTTTATTCAATTGTATGATCTTAATGTTTTAATTAATAGTTCTATTATGTTGCTAAAATAATATCTAAGAGAAGAAATACTGTTAATCCCATAATTTAGATGATTCAAAGAACTAAAAATCTATTATTATTATTCTCTTTTATTCATAAAATTATATTGTGAATTTTTAAACGAATAAAAGATTTTAAAATCTTGCATGGGAGTGGCCCCAATGGATCACATCTTGATTGCTGCATTTCATAGCATTATTATTATTATTATTATTATTATTATTATTATTATTATCAATAGCCATGTGCCGTGTGCCAGCTCGCTCTAAGATCCGAACTCGTCTCATTAATCACAGAAAATTAGCATTGTCCACGTAATTGCAAATTGTAAATCGCAATATTACACACATCATATAAAACCAAGAATGGAAGATGCCATTTGTCTCAACCCCTTATCCCAGAGAATAACTGTGAACTGTCCATACTCATCTTTGTCCGGTAACTGGGCTGATTCTGTTTACTTCACTTGTACATGGAAATATGGTCATACTTGCTGACATACTCTTTCTCTTAATCTTGAATTTGTGGAAAAGCACCTTCTGTAATGTTTATTCAAGAATCGTAACTGTCCGCCTTTCTTCTTCCTTGAATATCTTCTGGGTTTACTTCTGTGTTGGTGTCAATTGAATTTTATCTTTTTCATTACTCTGCCTGGCAGTGGCAGTGGCAGTGGCACTGCCTTTCTTAATAAAATTCTCTGTTTCCAATTTTACATCATTTAAAAGGAATCAACCAGCAATTATTGTCAAGTCGCAACACCATCAGCTGAACAAGACATGGAATGCATATTAGACGTGTTTAGGAGGCCTATAATACTTAATTTAAATTGTCTAAAATGGTGTATCAATACAGTTCAGAGTAAGTCGCCCATTGTCAGCAGAAATGCAGTTAAAATTTAAGATGTGAATTAATGTGTAACAAACAAGAGTTTCTGGTGCATGATTTTTGTAACAACATTATCTGAGCTAACAATAAAAAGTAAATAAGAGTTCCTGTTATGTTGAAGCAGAAGCAGGATTCTTTTTATTCTTGCTTTTCTTCTTCTTATTAACTTGTATAACAGTCTTCTTAACATCCGCTTGTACCTTGGGTGTTGCGGTGTTTTCAAGGCAGACTTCACCGGACTTCCTTGTTGGCTTAAACACATCAGTAATAGAGGGGTCTAGAACATCACTTGAGCAGCTTAGTGCGAGACCCATAGCCATTGCTTCATTCCATAGCTCTTTACCCCTTTCAAAGTCTCCTCCTCTACAGAGCTTTGGTATGAGTACATCATAAACTGGAGCATAACCACCCAATGAACTTCTCTTCATTCGTTCAAAAAGCTCAAGCGCGAAGTTCACCCTCTCTACTCCACAAAGAACACCAATCAAATCATAGTAAAACTTGCAGTCCGGTATCAACCCCTCATCCATCATTTCATCCACTATCTTATTACCTTTGCCAAACCTCCCAGTTAGATACAATACCCTCGCAACAAGATAATAGCTAAACCAATCCGGAGAACAACCTGACTTTTTCATCAATTCAAGAACTCGACAAGATTCCTTCACTCTTCTTGTTCTCCCTAAACAAGAAAGCAATATGTTATAACTAATTGAGGTTGGGGCAATTTTATAGGACCTCATTTCCATCATCACATTCAAAGCTTCAGGAACAAGACCAGAAGGATTGCTGTTAAGGTTTCTCTCACACAGGGCCCAAAGAAATGTGTTATAGCAAAACAAATCTGGCATAAACCCAGCTGACTTCATCTCTTTGATAATTTTGCGCGCTTCCTTTACGTTCTCTAGCATAGACCACCCGTAAATAAGACTCCTATATATAACAGGTTCCACGCCATATATCTTATCCTTATGGTGATAAACAACTCCTTCTGCTTTCCTAGCATGCCCCTTGGAACAAAGAGCGCTAACAATGGCAGTGACAGTAGCACTATCTTTCGCACATCCCAACTTCTCCAAGTTCTTGAAAATACCCAATGCCTCCTCTTCTCTCCCCAGTTTAACCAATGTCTCAGCTAAAACAGCAAAACTCTGAGTCTCCATTACCCGACCCTCTTTACATAGATCTGAAACTAATATATTCATAGCCTTATGATCCTTCTTTTCAGCAAAGACACGAATTACGTGATTATAATCCTCATCTTCCAAACTAGTACTCAAATTCTTACGCGACCAAAGGAAAAATCGCAATAGTCTTCTCGTGGGTGCTTCATATTTGCAAGAATCTATCACTTGGGTAACAAGTGATGACGTTAAAAAACCTGTAAATCGATTTAGATTCGATTCTAAGTCATCTAGACCACCAATTGTACTCGAAACAGTTTCAAAGAGGTCCTGCAGCTCGGGTGGTGCTTGATCAGGCAGGGGCATTGTGGAGTAGAGGGAGAGTAAGAGATGTTTGGAGTTTTGGTTATCCCTTCGCCATTTTGGTTTCAACAGAAAATACATCTTCTTTGGGAACATTCGTCGAACGAGTGGTGTGTTACTGGCACCAAAAATTTTAATTTCAAGGCCATGCGCTTAACTGTGAATGGTTATAAAAAATTCCATGATGATACAATAAATGAATGTAATGTACGCACCATTTTGTCTTCGTATTGACCAAAAATCACCTGGTCTTCTATAATCTTTTTTTAAGAAAAAAATTCCCGGTGTACAGCAGGAAGATGGCAAAATAAATTAATAAGTTCGAGACTTCTGTCTTTAACTGTCTAAAAAATGGCGGTAGAGTCGGGGCAACCTCGCTAATTCAAGTTTATCAGCAAGGGCATTACTGGGATGTTAATAAATTCGCAATTAATGTATTCCGTGGCAATTTTAGGTTCGCATGCCCAAGACGGGAGCGGTAATTTTTTTCATACAAACTAATTTCAATATTAAATTTATGAATTTACCTGAAAATAGAATAACATAATTATTAAATGAATAATACAATATGATATCATTAATAATCGTGTAGAATTAAAAATTAAAATTATTGATATATAAATTTATTTATAATATAATTAACTATTTAATTAATTATAGTACTAACTCATTTATAATTTAATAAATTTATTTTATAATTTTTTATTTTAAAAAATTTATAGTTATATTTATTTATTTTTAAAATATATTTTGTTATATTTAAAATAAAAATAATTCATATTTAAAAAAATATTATAATAAATATTATAAAAATATATTATAAAAATATTGAATAAATGACACGATTATAACTCATTTAATAATTTAATAATCATGTTAAATTAGAATTTTTACTTCTTAATATTATTATAATATATATATATATATATATATATATATATAGACTTTGGGTTGACCAATTTTATCACGTTCAAATTATCTAGTCATGGACAATAAATAAATAAACAAGAAAGAAATTTGTTGCCTCGATCGTCACATTCCCATTTTCCTTTCTCATCTACCAACTCTCCGATCACTTGCCAGTATCTTCCAATTTTTGTTTCTCGTTAATTAAATAATTTATATTTGATCCATCTATTTCTAACTGCATCATAATCTTGAAGCTTTTAATCGAAATTTGAGTTTGAATTTGAATTTTTATTCATTTTTAAGTACCTTTTTTTTCCTGGATAGTTAGTAAACATTGATGAGAGATTGAGTAACAATGAGTCAGGTATTTGAAGTGTATGAGTGCCAATATTGTGAGGTCTCTGCCAATTTATCACGAAAATGCACAGCAGCAATTGCTCTTGATGAAGGTAGAAAAACAAATACCTTACAAATTACGGAAATTGATTCTTCTCCATATACTTATTTTTTATTGATCAAATGAAGCCTTTTAATTGGTTTACGAGTTTTTGTGAATGACTGCATGATTTAAATTGTTATAAAGCTAATGTTAATGTTACTACTGTTATGAATGATCAATTGTTCAAAGGGTGTAATGGTTCAAAAAAGAGGGAAATGATACAATTGTTCAATGAACAATTGTATCCATATGAAACCATATAGTTGTTTAAAATAAATTGTCATTATGTGGTTTATAAATAAATAAGGAAGGAAAATAAAGAATGTATCAAATACTTATAAGGCTTAATATTTTTTAGAGTGAGAAACGAAACATTTTTATTCAATTATTAAAAGATACATTCTACTTTTATTTTTTAGGCATCTCTGCGTATAACCATCTGTCTTATGACGATGTAATCAAGTTTCAACTGTGATATCAAAGCCATGCTTTGCAAAAACGGTGCCCAAAATTGCCTGAATTTTCTTTCTCATTTTTTCAATTTATTTGATCATTGGTTTGAAGTTTTCTTGATCCATACGTGTTCTAATTATCAAGAGGAATCCAACAAGACTAGAATCACTGAAATCAGACATCAAAAACAGTCGAAAAATGCAAAAATCAAAAAACCATCAAGTACACACATCGCACGCGCCCGAAGGTTAAAGACGTGTGGAGCTCTTACGTATCACATGTGCATCACACATTCCCAACTTGGTCCGATGCCGATCTAACTCGATTCAACCTGGCAACCACGTTTGATCTAAACCTGATTCATACAGCATCTTAGTCTAACCAAACCGCTCGGTTTGATCCATTTCTAGTTTAGTTAAACCTATTGAATTTCTCTAGTTCGGTTAAGAGCTTAAACTGGCTTCAATTTAACTGAAATTTAGTACCCCTAAGGTTTTTCGGAATGCTAAATTGATCTGTGGCATTATAATTTGGATTTGAGCACTCAAAATTTAGAAATCTTTAGAAGTGTATGAAGAAATAAAGGAAAAACATCGGTTTTGCACTACCTTGGTTTGTCATCACATCAAAAAAATATTAGTTTTACTATTATTGACTTGTATGTAAAAGAAATAAGTGCTACGAGACAAATCCGAGGTTCAAGACCAGTTTGACTTATAAAAATATTAAAATATTCAGAGATTGTGTATATGAGACAATTATTCAAAGCAAAAAAGATTATTTCAGTTTCTTAGTAAGAAAACGTAAAGAATCCTAAGAAGTCATATTTACAGTCAATTCTAAACGAGTATAAGATTAGGTTATTGTAACCTAATCAACTGTAAGTTAAAATTTACACAATTTTATTTATTTATTTGTGTTATTGTTTTATATTATAGCTAGTAGAATTAATTCTGATTTAGCTAAGATAGAGAGATTAAATAATATAAATTATAATATATGAAAATTAAGAATTTCCTATTTAATGACACATGAGAAAATATTGTATGTTATTAGGAAAGAAAAACCCACTGAAAACATAGCTTTAGATAAATGTGAAGAAGATAATGAATTAGCTAAGGCAACAATTCTTAGTAACATGTAAGATGATTTACTTCCTTTATATGAGGGTTATAATACTGCTAAGAAAATTATAAAAATATTAGATAGTAAGTATGGATTGAAATCTGATATATATATTCAATTAAGGCTAGCATAATTCAACAGTCTTCATATAAATGAAAGGGAAAGTATAGAGGATCATATTATCAAGATGGAATTGCTTGCAAAAGATCTGTCAAATACTGTGAAGGCAAAGCCTCTTAAACACAGAATGTCATGCTCTGTTTCACACATGCAACGGAAGCACGACATGCGAGATTGGTTCCCAGGCTCGCGATCGTCGTTGGGGAAGCCATGACCATCTCACGGACATGCAAAAAGACTCTCTATTGGATCTAGACATGTACACATGCATGTTTTGGGATTTAAAATAATTTTAAATATAAATGCAAAGTTAAGAAGTCGTACTTCTTGATTTGCAGTCCAAAACAACAAGCTAATCTCCTTACTTACCTCCAGGTGTATCCACACATTGAGTTGGGACAATGGTTCCAACTTTGTGTAAGATTTTCTTGTTGTGGGTGTTAGCTTTATCAAGCTAATCCAAAGCTTTCTCTCTCTAGCCTTTTTCTTCTCTTTTCTAGTTTTTAATTCAGAACCAAGCACTCACCATGACCTTCTTTAAGGAAATGGTTATCTTGAAATTTCAGAGAGAATGAAGAAGAAGAAGAAGAAGTTCTTGGTTCTGTGTTTTACTTGTCAAGGTAACGTAGCATCCCAATACTTGTTTTCTACACTCAACACTTAAGTATTTTTCCCTGCACAGTTGTCCTACATAGAACCCACTTACCCACTTGCCTTTTCATTTTATTAAATGATCAAAAGTAATTCATGTGTCAAGACTTGAGTGGTTGGCTTAAACAAACATCAACTAACTATTTATAATATATATATTTATATATGTATATATTAATCTAATATTAATATATATATATATATAAAGCAAAAGAGAGAGAGTGAAGGAGAGTGAATATACATATCTATATATATATTTGCACATATATACAAATATCTTATACATATATTATTACTTTAATAATATATATATATAGTAATGATTAAATATATATATATATATATTTATATATTACGATATTATAATCATTATATATAAGATATTATTATTATATTATTATTTTAATCAATATTAAAGTATTATATCATTATATACTAATATAATATCCGTAAATCATATTTACATTATCTCATAATTCACCGAAATATTTTTCACGCATACGAGTACTAACACGTCATTGCCAAAAAATTTATTCATTACAATAAAGAATCAAATTGCTATTCGATCAAAGTATCGAAATAATATCATTAACTAATTAATGATTATTGTATAATAGAAATGCCATTATCATCAAGTAATCGACTAATGTGTGTGACCCCTTGAGTTCATTGTGAGCTAGACATGGGTAAATACGAACTCTTTTGTATCACTTTGGTATAATTCTTTGTATCCAAAGTTCCCAATGATCATAAATAACCCCTAACAAGATGTCATGACCCCTAAATACAAATAAATGAATATACTAGATAAATCCATATAGTTGTATGTGCATGTAGTAAAGTCACTCTACTGTCAACTCTCAATCGAGTGTGGGTCATGGTATTGTCAAACCTCTATCTTAATCATAGGATTAAAACCTCAATCATATACAAGATTTATATATCTGTGAAACACCTTTCCGAACATATATTCTTTGGCCAAAGACTTTATTCTCTCGTTTGATAGTTCCACCTAGGATCTCAAGTTTTAACATCTGAGCTAATAGATTTCATATTGACTATCATCTATCCTCATACACTTAAACACATTGCCAGCAAGTTTCTTTCACTAGGCGTGGCTAGCCCAGTGCGATATACACAAGTGAACGATGTGCCTCAATGCGGAAGATAGCCGTGACACCTCAGGTAAAAGGACTAATCGTATACTAATATGATTGTGTGACGTATCATTGACTATGGATAATCACCCATATGATTTGTCACGTTTGGTCACGTTTAGTAACACGTTCTCCAACATATTACTCATGTTTATATTCTTATGATATGAGACTCGTCGCCCAACTATTAACATCCAATACTAATTCTTGGTAGCATCAAACATAACAGTTATATCATATCATACTCTCATCTAGCATCACCTCAATCGGGAACAAATTCGAATGTATTCAAATCAAAACTCTGTACTCATATCTACAACTCTTTGTTAGATAAAGTCCTGACATCATAATACATCACGAGATCTCATTTTGTATTTTATATATAATATAAATTTACAACTGAACATGCAAAATGATATAAAAACTATTTTATTAATCGTAAACTATTTTACAATTAATTATAGAATTATATATAAAAGGAGAGGGTGCAGCAGAGGCGCGACACCAAGATTAGTTCTCAGGCACACGACCATCGCGAGGAAGTTATGGCCATCACACGGACCATGTGAAAAACTCCCAAAAGTCCATGACATGTACCTATGCATATTTTAAAATTATAAACATTTAAACAAAAATAACAAAGATTAAAAGTCATTCTTCTCCAAGTTGTTATCCGAAATAACAGGTTAAGCTCCTTACTTGTTTCCAAATGTATCCACACATTGGATTGACGAAGACGGTTCCGGTTCGTGATGGGATTGCTAAGCAATGAATATGAGCTTCACTAAGCTAATATATGTTTTCTCTCTTATGCTTCACAAAGCACACACCATTTTCACTAAAATGATGCTCTAGCACTTAGTCTATTCTTTCTTATGCTTCTTTCTTCCTTTGGTTCCTTGTTCAAAAACAAAGCGAAAACCAAGCTAAATTAAGAATGAAGCTCTCTGTTTTTGTTAATAAAAATTAGCATCCAATTTAGAGAATCAACTCTCGGTTTTTGTTAATGAAAAGTAGCATCACTCATGCCATTTAGTAAATGAGCTCTCGATCAAAAATACATCACACATTGAAAAACAAGCTCTCGGTTTTACTTAATGAAAAGGTAACATCACACATGCATTAGGCAATTCAATTTGAAATTGAATTCTCTTCCATACATGTAACACTTTGGCTTCTCATTCATCAAATGAATGAAAACCATGTGTCTTGTAAATTCTAAATTGAATTCAAATTCAATTTGGCTTTTTTCTTACTCGTAAACACCTTTTTAATTTAAAAAAAAAGCTTAAATTTTCAATGCATATGTTTAACTTTGATTGGTAGTTTAATTAAACATTAATCAAATTAATATTATAATATAATATATATTAATCAAATTAATATATTAATATATTATAAGAGATATATATATCTATATATACATTTACACATACATATACATATACATATATTATATTATTACTTTAATAATATAATAAATAATTATTAGTTAAGATATTTATATATATTACTTTAATATATATAATCTTATAATCATTACAGTTAGATATTTATTATTTTATTATTATTTTAATCAATATTAAAGTATTATATCTATATATATATCAATATCAAAATTATCTGTAAATCATATTTATGTTATCACATAAATACCAAAATATTTCCCACGCATACTGGTGCTAGCGCATTCTAGCCAAAAAATATATTATTTACAATAAAGAATTAAATTGCTATCCAATTAAAGTATCGTAACAATATCATTAAATAATTAATAATTATTATATAATAGCAATTACCGTCATCATCAAGTAACCGACTAATATGTGTGACCCCCTGGGTTCATTGTGAGCTGGACATGGGTGGATACTAACTTTTTAGTATCTCTTCAGTACAACTATTTGTAACCAAAGTTCTCAATTATCATTAAATAATTAATAATTATTATATAATAGTAATTACCGTCATTATCAAGTAACCGACTAATGTGTGTGACCTTCTGGGTTCACTATGAGCTGGACATGGGTGGATACTAACTCTTTAGTAGCTCTTCAGTACAACTCTTTGCAACAAAAGTTCTCAATAATCATAAGTGACTTCTAGTAAGATGTCATTATCCCCAGACACAAATGAATTAAATATCGAATAAACTCATATAGTTGTATGTGCATGTAGTAAAGTCTTTCTACTGTTGACTCCCAATCGAGTGTAGGTCATGATATCGTTAAACTTCTAACTCAATCATAGGATCAGAACATCAATCATATAAATGATTTGTATATCCGCAAAACACTTTTTCAGACACACATGCTTTGTCCAAAGACTTTATTCATGCATATGACAATTCCACCCAAGATCTCAAGCTCCAACATTTGAGCCAGCAGATTTTATCTTGGTTATCACCTATCCTCATACACTTAAACACATTGCTAGTAAGCTTTTTTCACCAGGCGTAGCTAGGCCGATGCCTTTATACACAAGTGAACGATGTGTCTTAGTGTAGAGAACAGCCGTGACACCTAGGTCAAAGGATTAATGGTACACTAGTATGGTTGTGTGATGTATCATTGACTGTGGATAATCACCCATGTGATTTGTCACGTTCAGTAACACGTTCTCCAACATATTACCCATATTTATGCTTTTATGATATGAGACTCATCATCCAACTATTAGCATCTAATACTAATCCTTGGCAGCATCAAACATGCCAATCATGCAATGTCATACTTCTATATAACATTACCTCAATCGGGAATTGATTCAGATGTATTTAAATCATAGACTCTGTACTCATATCTACAACTCTTTTATAGCTAGAATCCTGACATCATAATACATCATGGGATCTCATTTTGCATTTTATATATACAATATAAATCATCAACTAAACATTTAAAATGATATAATAGTTATTTTATTAATCATAAACTAATTTACAATTAATTATAGAAATATATATATATATATATACATAGAATGATATCCCTGAACCGTATGACATGATTAGTTCTAGGGCATATATCTAACATATTGGTCATGAAATTTCTGACAAGATGTAGGTTTCTGTTCTTCTCAATAGTCTGCCAAGGACATGGATCATGTTGTGACCTCAATAACATATGGGTAAAATGATTTGTCCATGACTACATTGCCTACAATATTGATAATTGAAGAGGTTATGATGAATAGAAGAAAAGAGGAGAATCACTCCAACATTCTTCTCTTGGCATAAAGTTCTTAAAATGACAAAGGAAAGCATAATGAGAAGAATTCAAAGCGAAAGAAAGGACCATGGAAGTCTAGACCAAAATATGAAAAAATATTAAAAAAAGAGTGTTTTATATGTAGGGATACTAGTCATTTCAAAGTCAAGTGTACAAAACATAAAAACAAGAAGACAAAGAAGAAAGAAATTATTTTGACCATTTCTAAGGTACTTATTACTGAACCTCAAAATTAATGTGGATGGATTCTAGTGCTATTAGATATGTAAGCAACGACAAAAGTTAATTTATCAACTTTAAAGAAAAAGTACTAGAGGAACATCGGTTATACATAGGTAATAATACCTATATTGATGTTCAAGGCATAGGAGATTGTAAAATCTCATCTGCAAACGCCACCATAATATTGAAATATATGTTGTATGCTCCATCAATGAGAAGAAATTCGATCTCTATGTTTGATCTAGATAAAAAAGAGTTTGAGATTATATTTAAGTTTGGGTTTGTGACCATAGGGACAAATAGTCTTGTACTTCTAAGGGATAAAAGTATTAATGATATATACTCAATTGGATCTACAATGAATAAAACTTCATTTTCTGATTATGACTATGTGTTAGATGTAAATGATGTTTTACTTTAGCATTTAAGATTAGGTCATTTAAATACAAATAAAATACTTAGAATGTATAATAAAGGAATGCTTCTTCAAGTAAATTTGGATAAATTTGAAACATGTAAATCATGTGTTAAAGGTAAAATAACGATAAAACCTTTCTCGAATCGTTGGAATTCATCAGATTTATTTGAAGTAATACATTTGGATTTATATGGACCTATAAGGGCAAAAACACATAGAGGTATGAAATATTTCATCACTTTTATTGATGATTATTCTAAATATGGACATGTGTATTTTCTAAAGCATAAATCAGAGGCTCTAGAAAAATTCAAAGAATATAAAAAAGAAGTAGAAACACAATTAGGTCACTCGATCAAAACATTAAATAGTGATCAAAGTGAAGAATATGAAGCTTTTGATGATTTCTGCAAAGTAAATAGT
Organism: Cedrela odorata; assembly: GCA_035584115.1. Taxonomy (NCBI): domain Eukaryota; kingdom Viridiplantae; phylum Streptophyta; class Magnoliopsida; order Sapindales; family Meliaceae; genus Cedrela; species Cedrela odorata. Next base: position 10,032,095 of record JAXCLQ010000011.1, read on the forward strand.
ATAAAATATATTTATACAATTTTTTATAGTCCATAATAAAATGGAATAGCAGAAAGAAGAAATCGAACTCTACTAGATAGGACAAGATCGATGATGTCTTACTTATAAATGTCTTTACATTTTTGGGGAGAAACATTATCTACTGCAGCATATATATTAAATAAAATTTACACAAAAGCTAAATTATTAACTCCATATGAAATATGGATGGAAACCAAACCAGATTTATCAAAATTAAAAGTTTGGGGATGTAAGACCCATGTTCTTATTCCTAAGCCTTTAAGGGATAAAATTAATGCTAAAACATGGTAATGCAACTTCGTTGGTTATGTTGAAAATGGGAGTGATTATAGGTTTTATCATTAGACAAAGGTCATATAGAAAGTAGAGATGTTGTGTTATGGAAATTACGGACATAGTTATTTCCAATAGTTTTCAATCCATTATTAGCATTGCTCCATATGAAGCACTATATAGAAGGAAGTGTAGATCGCTGCTTTATTAAGATAAAGTCGATGAAAGGAAAGTTTTGGGGCCAAAAATTGTTCAACAAGCACGTGAAGTGGTTGAGAAAGTAAAGGAAAGAATGAAAACTATGCAGAGTAGACAAAAGAGTTATGCTTATATCCGAAAGAAGCCCTTGGAATTTGTTGTGGGAGAAAAAATATATTTCTCAAAGTGGGTCCGATGAAAGGGGTTATGAAAGGGAAGAAAGGGAAGAAAGGGAAGTTAAGCCCTAGATTCATTGGCCTGTTTGAGATTTTAGAAAGAGTGGGGGATGTGGCGTATCGACTTGCTCTTCCTCCATCTTTGTTTGGAGTGCGTAATGTATTTTATGTATCAATGCTGCTTAAGTACAACACTAATCCTACATACGTGCTGAGTTATGAACCACTTAAGCTTAGAGAAGATCTAATTAATGAGGAGATTCCTGTTTAGATTTTAGACCATAAAGATCAACAATTACGCTCCAGGAAGATTCCCTTCGTAAAAGTACTTTGGAGGAATCACGCGGCAGAGGAAGCCACATGGGAACGAGAAGCGAAAATTCGAGAGAAATATTCGCAGCTTTTCTAATAAAGGGACGAAATTTTTGTAAGAATGGAAGAATTATAACACCCGTGATTTTATTTGTAGAACTTACAGTTATGATTGTAAATATACTTGTTAAAGTATTAAATGTTAGAATTTTAAGAAGTAATATAAAATAAATCTATAAGGGTAGAATTGAAATTTCATTATTAGCAATGTTATTTTTGGGATTTTACTTATGGATAAATATATACATATGTAATTAAGTGGGCTAAGTATTATATATACATAATTTGGGCTCATTAAATTAAGCCCAAGCCCAAGCTTATACATATATATATATATATATATGTACTAAAATAGGCCAAAGCCCAACCAAGTATAAATATATATATATATATATATATATGACAAATTAAAATAAGTAAATAAATGAATAAAATGTTAGGTTTTTGTTTAAACTCTCTACAAAATTCTAGCCATCCATTTCCTTTAATCCTAACCATCCACTTGTCACAATTATAGGCATGTTTTGTAAAATGGATAAATATAAATATAAAAGTTAAGTTAGTAGAAACAGTAGTGGCTAAATGTGGTCCATTGGATTTGGTTAAAGCCATCCTAGCCATCCATATGTTTTATTGATTAAATTAATTAATATTTTGTGTTAATTAGTGAAAAATATGGTAGAGAAAGGATGACCATTGGATTTGTTAAGCTCATCCAAACCATCTATGTCTTGTAAGAAAGTAGAATTAATTAATATTTAATGGAAATTTGGTGGAAAAATGAGAGCAATTGGATTTGATTGAAGTAATCCTAGCCCTCCATGTGTTAATGAGTTAAAAAGGTTAGTGTTCAACATTTCAAATTGGAAATGCAAAGGAGGCATATGTATAGGGCAAAATAGAAAAGGAAAAGAGAGTGAAAGAAAGAAGAAAGAAAAGAGAGAAGAAAGAAAGGATTGGTGAGTTTTATGTCTTTTTTAATTAGTATTTTATGATTTTGGTATAGTAAGCTTAATAAATTGTTAAGGCTATGTGAATTGTTAAGGTTATTGTAGTAAATTTTATACTTTCATGTGATATAGGAAATTTAAAAATGAAAACTATTATTATTATACTGTTATGATGGTGAAAATTTTTTGTTATGTTATGGTAATGTATAAATTGGTGGAAGCTTAATCATCATGGGGTTATGATGATAGAAATTGGTGGGAATGTT
>JAXCLQ010000011.1:10034450-10075917 GCA_035584115.1 Cedrela odorata
ATGCAAAATGATATAGATGCCATTTTATTAATCATAAACTAATTTACAATCATTTACAAAATTATATATATACATAAAGATGATACCCCTAGACCGTATGACACGATTGGTTCTAGGGCATATCTCCAACACTTACGACACTCCTATATAATAATTTTATCAACTCAAATCATCCTTCGCTTGATCCTATAACTGCAACCAATATTTTCCTTAAGTTTACCTTTTGATTGCGCATTACCCTATCATATCTCTCGCCATTTATTTTCCAAGGCTTATCATTCCCTATTAACATAACTATTTTATTTTAATTCACATCACTTCTAGCTACCTACTGCCTTTAACTCATTACATGCATTTCTCAAGCAATTATCACCAACAAATTGTACTATACAAGCATTTCATCTCTAACAATTTGTATAACACATATCATTACACATATAATCACTACATATACATCTTTATAGTTTAAATTACCAAATCAACCTACAAAACTCACCTTTCCTTTGCTGGAATAGACTTCCCCTTGCTTGAATGGACTTTCCCACAAAACTCACAAATCAACAATACAATTGACTAAATGTTTCCCCTTCCTTCCTTCCTTAATCGGCCAAATCTCATCCATTACAAGTTTCATTAACTCCATTCATAACCATTCCACATTCCTCATCACACACACCACCACAAATCGAATTTGTGCATGTCTAACAATTTTGGCAACAACAGTTCACACAATGCATTACAATTCATACTTAATACTAGCTAAGCACATTTATATTCAACAAATCATCATTTCAACACAATTTAATTTACCTTGTGCTTGCTAAATTGCTTCCTTCCCCTTTTCACTTTGTTTTCCAATCAGCTCTCACCGGATTTCTTCAATTTCCGGCCGCCACCCTTTGCCCCCTTCACAATTTTAGCTTGCTAGCTCAACAAATTGGCCAACATCACTCTTTTCTCTTCCAAATTCCGATCACTCAGCCCCAATTCAACCTTTCCTTCTTTCTCAGCTCAAGCCTCCCTCTTTCCCAACCAATTCCCTTCCTTGCTCTTCAAATCCCAATATAATTATTCACTTTTCTGGCCACCACACCTTACTCATCTCGGTTTTGCTTTAATTTAGCCGAAATTTCCTTCAATTGGCCAAGGTTTCTCTACCCATGCAAAGCTTTCTTAATACTCTCTTTTTAGCCTTGCTTTCTCTCTCTCACAATCAGTTTTTGTCAAATTGAAATTGGGAATTGAAGAAGAAACTAAGTGGGGAATGTATTTAAAGCAAATGAGTTGCACTTGTGTACATATATATGTACGGAAAAAGAAAGGACGTCTCACATTTTCAATTGTGTTTTGTTTGTAAAGTCAACATTAGAAAAGGAAAAATGAAAGCCAATCCAATGGTAAAGAAATTTAAGCAAGTGGGTTTTCTTTATGTATATATACATGTATGGTACAAATGTTAGCTTATATACGGCCTTTATTTGTTTTGTTTTAATTTAATACTTTATAATTTAAAAACATCACTCATGCATTTTATATATACTTATATATATATATATATATATTATGGGTACTTCAGATTTTTAACTTGTTTCCATTTATCATAAGTTTATATTTCTTCTTAATACAAACTTTCGAATTTTTATTTTATAATCTTCTATTGTATCACACAAACTAATGTTTATGTATTATTATTTTTTGTAAAAATATGTGGTCTTGACAATTATTATACAATTTATTATAGTATTTTATTAATATTTATTAATGTAATAAAATATTTTATATTATTTTAATAACACAACTTAAGTTAACAAATTTACGAAGTTTGATACGATGAATATATGATTTAATTGATAATAAGTATAAATACAATCTCTCTAATTTCATTCTAATATGAAGATGTAAGGACCTAATCGCTATAATCTATTAAAATTTATTTTCATTAGTTATTTTATTATGAAGATTTAAGGAGCTAACTGCTATAATATTATTAAATTTCATTCTTATTAATTATTTTCCAAAAGATAGGGATTTATATGTTATTATACGTGTGTGTGTGTATATATATATATATATATATATATATACGCGCGTGTGTGTATTCATTTTTCATTTTTCTTCCTTAGGAGCCAGCCTCTCACCTCGCACGCCCAGAACTAGCGTCTTTGAAGCTGCTCGATTTGGTCGTCATCGTTCACCGCACGCCACCGCTTGCTTGCCCGGAAATTGCCATAAAAATTTGTAGAATTATTATTTTATTTTATCTCCAAATTAAAAACGAAACCTCTTGTATCTACAGTAGTGGTTTTTGTATTTGTAGGCGTATATGTCATAAAACTTGTAATTCTTTTCCTCAAAAGAGACAAATCATGTCATGTATGCATGTAACTTGCTCTCCAGTGAATTATTTAATACAGAACCTCTCATCATATATGCTTATGTTTTTAGAAACGACGTTCAATTTATTTCCTCGCACAAATATTTGCATTACTTTTGATTTTTAATGCTTGCTTTGAAGTACTGTTATGTTATGATTTTTTAATGTTTTATGCAAATATTATTTTGGTTTCGGTTCTTTGGCAAACTTTTAATTTCACGTGTCCTAATAATTGTGGCGTATGTATATACATATATATATATATATAGAATGAATTTAAAATATTACTTTATTATTGTTGGTCTTTTATATATTTTCGTTACTCTTCATAGTAATTTATGTAAAGTATTACTTTTATCAGTAACAATAGTCAAATCAAATTCATAAGAGGCTATTAAAATTCCTTGCACATTTTTCTATTTAAATTCTTCACGTCGCCAACCTTTGCTTATGCATTCGCACACCCAACCTGGCCTGTTCGGTTCGCACGCTGCTCCAAACTTCTTGTCGTTATTCATCGTTTGCCACCGCTTTTTTGGATTTGGATAAAAATGCTCTTCCTCCAAAAAAAAAAATTAAACAAATTTTGCTTTTTTTCATTTTGAATGAACACTTAAACTTTTGAAATTAATAAATAATAATAAAATATTTTAAAGTCTTACATATTCATATCCACGGGTTTAATTTTGAACACACTTTGTTTGGATATCAATATATAGGACATTGAAATATTTTATAATTATTTTTTAATTACAATAGATTGGGGCCGCCATATATATGAAAGAGTATACAATAATGATGTATTTGGTGAATCAAATACTATGGTCTAAAAAATAAGGAACTGTTTTGATTAGTTGATAATTTTATATTAATTAAAAATCTTGTGAAAGATTCCTAGTAAGGGGTTTCATTAACTCATAATCATTCTCAACGAGTCCAGAAAAAATGATCCCCTTTTTTTCATAGGGTTCGAGTAGAGACCAAAGGTCTTGAGCGACCGATCCAGCAAAACAACTCAAAAGATAAAGAAGTATCACTAATTTTTTCATGCTCGTTCCAAGTTCAAAGTATCTCTGAAAAAAATTGGCGCTCATGTAAACGAGGTGCTCTACCTAATTGAGATATAGCCCTTGTCCTTGTTATATATATTTTATCATATTATGTAGATAATTTCTTATCTAGATGAATATTCCTTGATCCTACCTCATCTCTTTAATCTTTTTGATTGGTATTGCTTAGCAGTCATATTGGATTTATAATCCAATGCTGTAGCTAACGCATTAAGTATCCCACTTGAGGAGTACATTTGCAAGAATGAAACTCAAAAGAATTAATAAAGGCACGCACAAGCAATGGAGCATGTGGTTTAATTTGATGCAAATCGAAGAACCTTGCAAGAGTTACTCCACATATTGCTTGATGTAAAACAGATAGTGAGTTTTTTGTTTGTCTTTTTTCGAATCGTTTTCAAGGCTCGATAGATAATTTGATAAGCAAAAGACTTTTTTTAGTATTTTGTTTTAGAATACGGTTAACCAACATGTTAACTAATCGATTACAATAAATTGGATCAAACTTTGCAGTTTTTTCTTCTAGAATACCTTGACATGACATAAGCACAAAAGGAGTTCAAGAATCTGTTTTTTGAATACGCCAACCCTTTGGGAATTCTTCAAGTCATAGAAATTCTACTAAGTTTGTCACGACCACCTCTTTGCAAGGCGTACCCTACCTTACGAGAGACATTGTGAGTTAGTTAAGTTACTATATGCTTAGTCAATTTATATCATGTCTCCAGTAATATCGTCATTTTGACAATGAGATTCAACCCTCGTGACTTCACAATCTCATGAACAATGACATGTTTAAAGTATAAAATATTTTATTTTTAATAGATTTTGCAAAATGAATAGAAAAGAAATAACTTTACTAAACATAATCTAATATTTATATAATGTTTGAAAATAAAAGTGAGATAATTATATATATGTATATATATATTAACAATCCAAAATGAACGATGAGAATATCATAATGTATAACCGCTCTATAATTATACGTTATAAATAAAAATATCCAATGCCCATAATAATAACATTATATAATGGGTATGCAAAATGATAACAATTCTGCAAAGAGTCTGGATATACTGCGATGCTACGGAAGAGTCTGGTAGTTGAGACAGACCTGCAAAACTAGGAACTGTAAAGTAGTAAACTAATAAGCCCAGTGAGTAGGTCACTTAACCTATAATCCAAAATACCTCAATAACGTAACTAAAATATATCTCGGCTACATAATCACAATACAACCCCATATAACATAGCACACAATCCTGGTTCTCGTCTGTTAGACTAACTTCCTCACAAATAGATCTTCATTACCTCATTCTCTTTAAGGTCATAGCCTGCAAGAATAGAACTTTAATACCTTCATTGACTGTCGGGCTGTCGCTCTCATGAATAGGCATCAAAGTATGACCGATATTGGGTTCCAAAAACTCTCATTCTCTTTAAGATCATTACTCACAAGAATAGGCACTCAATACCCTATTCTCTCTAAGGCTGTAGCTTGCAAGAATAGATATTCAACATCTTATTCTCTCTAAGGCCGTAGGTTGCAAGAATAAGCATTAAGCATGGCCGATATTGGGTCATCGCCTCGAGAGGATCCTTACACACTCTATCATCATCATGGACCCTCACGCGTCAACTGTTATCATTACACAAAATTCACAACTCATATTCGCTTACACATGTGTCATACATTATTAATTCATTAATCCACATATCATTTAAACATTTTATCAAACACTTGGCATACCAAGTGATCTTAAACTTCATGGTATGGTTTTTATAATTCATTCATCATATCATGCATTGAATTATTCATAGCAATATACCTAGTCATTGATTTCACAATAGGTTAACACTTATGACTACTTAGACATTTCATTGAACACTTGGTGTACCAAGTGATCCTAAACTAATTTTTTCAAACTTTTAATTTAAAAATACCCAATATTACAAACATTCACTCCAACAAATTCCTACTAACACCTATTCATCACATCATTCACAGCAAAACTTTTAAACTAAACAACCAAGATTTAACAAATCATAAACCCTATTTATGTTACCCTCTTAAATTCATAAAAAAAAAAAAATCAGATCTTATAATGATAAACTACTCACCAAGAGCTTATCTGGCCTTTACGAGGCAAAAATTCTGAATTTTTATGTTGAATTGTGAAAAAATTAAACTTTTTGATAAAGCTACTGTGAAACTTCATGTACTGTTATGGCACTGTTATGGCAACTTTTTGGTAGTCTAAATTGGAATCTGACTCTCCTTGTCAACACGAGTCCAATGGCGCAAATGGTGCATCAATAAGACGTGTGTGCGCAAAGTTATGACCAAAACTATTTTTTCTCTCTACTATCTTTTTTCTTCCTTCTCTTTATCTCTCTATCTCCCCCTTTGAAAATGTACCCTACAAGTCTATTTATAACTATTAAGGGCAAAATTGTTATTTTGGATAAATTGTTATTTCGGGGCAAAATTTGTTATTTCTCATCCAGTTCCATGTTCTAACCTACATTTCGCGATCCTTCATAGTAGTAAGCTCCATTTTTCACCCCCCGATTCATTTACAAGATTTTTACAAAAAATGTTATAACTTCATCATTCCTTATCCAAATTGAGTTTCGTTTATAGCGTTAGACTCTACGCATCATGAATTCCTTTCGCTCTTAAAGTATACGAAAAACTATGCTGCTATAGGTAGGTTACTTTGGAAATCGAGCCTATTTTTTATACATTTAGCATAAAGAGCCATAACTCTCTTAATACTTATCCAATTCAAGCATTGTTTGTGACATGATAACCTATATATTATAAGCTTTCATCTAGTATTAACTAGCATAAATTTTGATGTTGCTACAGTAATTATACACAAATTATCAAAATTTGTAGAACTCACCAAATTCAGTATGCTTTAAGTGTATTCAATTCCGACAATAATGAATTATTCGAACGCGTTAAGGTTTGAAGGAAATTTTTTTTTAGTATATATGTATAGTAAAATCAACACTTAGGTACAAAAGGCCATGTATATATATACAGATCTAAGTACACGATTTTATTTCTCTTTTATTTTCAAGATAATCATAAATAATTTTAAGGACTAGATTGAAAGAATTTTAAAACTCAAGAGGTTAAAGTGCAAAATTACCATAATTTGGGGGGAAATATTAATAGAAAAAATGTGGGGTCACCATTAAAATAATTATATTATTATATCATGGCCCAAGAATATTGCTAAATTAAGTCCAAAACTTTACTAAGATAGGCCAATTTTACTAAGTAAACCCAAATTTCAAATGTTTAAATTTAAGCCCAAAATTTTGTTTTAATTAGTCTCCACTATTCTAGTAGTTTCTACAAGTGTTTAGCATAATTTAGACAAAAGAAGAAATCAAGAGAAAACGTGACAAGGGAGGGATTAGTCTCCAATATTCTAGTAGTTTTTATGAGTGTTTAGCATAATTTAGACAAAATAAGAAATCAAGAGAAAACGTGAGGGGGGGAGGGGGGGGGGGTGTCAAATAAAAATGAAGGAAAAAGTTGGCTCATCTCTAATTAGTGTTAGTCTTCTTTCTTTAGATTTTTCTTTCTCCCTTTATTTTTTATTGGTTATGAGTTTAAAAAAAAACAAAGCATTAAGGAAAGACAATTAAGAGAAGAAGTAAGATACGTGCAAGGTAAAGAAAAGAAACCAAAAAAGGAAAACAAAAGGCCAAATTGATGTGAAGGATGCTATATGACCAAGCCCACATTTTATGTTATTATGTCTACAAAATTCTAGTATTTTCTATAATTATCTAGCACAAATTAGACAAATAAAGAGACAAAAGAAAAAGATAAGTGAAGCTTGTTAAACGTGAGATGATTGGAGGTAAAAAAGAATAAATGGGCCCACATATTTATATTTAACCCATGTCATTGGTTTCCATTTAGACCATTTTCTTTCTTTCACATAATGAAGTATAAAAAGCTTTAAGAGAGTGAAAAATAAATGGGAAAAAAGAGAGAATGAAAGCAAAAACCATGAGCTAGTGAGGATGGAGAAACAGAACAAGTGAAAGGAGAGGGAAGAGAGGGAAAAGAGAGAGGGAAGACGAAGAAAGTGAAGAAAGGAAGAAGGAGGACAAGAGAAAAAGAGCTATCTTAGGTAAGCATATGAATGGTTTTAAAGAATTGTAATTATGTTGTGTTATAAATGCTTTTATGTTGGAATTTAATGGAAATGAATGTGTGAGTTTGTGAACAAGAAGGAAAATGCTATGATTGGGGTATACATGCATGGGTGAAATGATGATAGGTGGAGTTAACATGCATCTTGTGTGTATGTTGGTTGATTTTGAAAATTTATCTATTGTTTTATGTTAATTGATGTTAAATTGATAATAAAATATAAATTTGTGATTAGTGCTATGGGTGAATGTCATGTTGTATATGTGTGTTGATTTGGGTGTTTGGGGTATTAGAGAATGGATGAAATTAGTTAAGGTGGAAACTGGTATGTAGGCATGCATTATGATGAATTTTTGAGCATGGAAGGTGAGTGATAATGAGATTACATACATGGTAGAGCATAAACTGATTTAGGGCCTTAATTCGATGATATTAGTGTATGACCAATTTATATTTAAAAGGTTATAAGATATCAAAATGGTATAGAGCATAAAAATGGAGATAGCATGGTAAGAAAGGAAACTGGCAGCAGATTTTGTACATGTGCAATGTGGCGAAAATGCTTCCATAACTAGGTAAAATGTGAGCGATTATCACACGCTCCTATATGGGTGTGTCAGGGACAGAAAAACAAGTAAGATGAGTGCCATAGATCAAGCAATTGAGGACTAAAAAGGGTTGAATATAGGACATAAAATTCAGAATTATGCATTGTTGAAAACCCGAGCATGGCTCGAAAATATAAAATCTAGGCAAGTTTTTGATGTTGGATTAACAAGTCATAAATTTATACAGAAACTAGATATCTAGGAGCACAACAGATCCAAAAATTAGCTCATTTCCTGAAAAAATGAAATCGTAGTAAATTTTTGAAAATGACTGCCTTGTCGATGACTTACTTTGTTTTAGTGAGTCAAATGTGAGAAACTTGGCGTAACTTGGGTAAACGAAGTCAAAACTCAAATCTGTAAAGTGCAATGTAAACTAAATTCGTAACAAAGTGTGTCACCAAAAATTTGTGTCAAAATATATTATTAATTTTAAGCGATGCATATTTGTTGCAAGCATAGAGTGTACCCCGTTCATAAAAGAGATGTCTAGCTCAAATTCAAATGTTATCTAAAGGATATTTCAATTATATTATTATTTAGTTAGGTAATAAATTATGCATACCATGTTTATTTTATTTGATTAGGGTTATTAAATAAAGTCTAACTATCACGCCTTGACCTTGGGGTCTACCTATAACAATCGCTACAGACCCTCATGTACTACAAGAGCTTGTAAGGCTATCAAATCAATTATTCAAAAACCTGAAAACAATTTATAACTTGAATTCTCATCTATGGGATTATTAACATCAAAGAATGGATCTCTGTGATCAATTCATCTACAATATGCATAATTAATAAAATTATTAATTTAAAACATTACATATAGGTTGAATAAAATAATAAGTTTTATAATTTCTTCCGTAGGATCCAAAATAAAACAAATCCAAAATAACTACATATTCCTAGGAAAACATATATCTATTTAAAATTCATATCCAGTGGACCTAAACCATAGTTGTGAGTCAAGATAAGAAAACCTACCAAGAGCATCGTGTGTTCTCAACTGCTACCACAAGCCCAGTTAGGACTAAAGTGCCTAACCTGAAAACTGTAATTGTGAAGAGTATACAATTATACTCAGTGAGTAAACACATACATACATAGATATACATATATGCACACACATTTCTAAATCATGCTATTGGGATTTCGTTATTAACATGCTCAAAGTACATATATATTCATTCTTATATACAACCAATAACTGTAAACAATGTAAAGATGATTTGCATTCATTTTAAACAACCAAATCAGGCTAGCCATATTTTCTAGACCGTTACCTTAGCTGAGGTAATGTTGAAGTCTATCAGTGAGCCTGTTATGCATAAAACCATGTGCAATGCATTTTATAAAACCATAAATCATTTGTCATGCTTTACAAAACCATTCATTTCTTTATAAATCATGCACATTTAAAAACACCTAGCTCGTCTCATTGATATTGGTCTGAGTAATCATTTGGTGATATAGTGATTGTCCTCATTATATCCGTTAAATTCTTAAGATTCTTATCAAGTCGCCAGGACTTTCTATAGGGTCTTCATATCAGCACACACGTGCTCGGCACACAATGGGCTTACCAAGGCTTAACCTTCCTCATACAGCCCCACTACTGCCCACTCATTTATGTGGCCTCTCATAGGTCCGTCTATAGGCTACCTCTCTGTATATACAATAATTGAGCAGGCACAAAGGCCATGCAACTAGCCCACTAGCCATAACACAATATTCGACCTTACCAACCTCATCACTAAAATATACATGCTTATTTAAAAACAAATTTAGTTTCAATCAAGATTATAAATCACATAATTAAACCAGGCCTCTCTGGCCATCCAGTATGTATATCCAAACAATTTCAAATAGTAGACTATTTATAACATTTACCCAATATCAATACAAAATACATGAAAAGTGTTCATTTCACATTTAGTTTAATAATAGAAAACACTTGTTTACAAACAAGTAATACATATAAATATCATATGCATTATATTTACATAATTATGTATATATAAATCTACTCATAATAAAAGGGAGGGTATCAACTCTCACTACTTTTCCTCGCGCCCACTCGAGGCTTCACTTGGGTTCTCAGAACCTAATACCACACATGCATACATATAGTGAATTCCACGATTCCAATAATTAAGCATAAATGTACTAAACGCAACGCTCGTGGAAAACGTAATTACGACCTCTTAGTTAATACATGCACATTCCTCGAGGTTAATCTATGGGTGCCATTTATCCTATTTTCAACAATAAAATCCTATGGTCGTAAGTATTCTTAACTCACATTTTCGTTTAAAACGAGATACATTTATTTCAAATAATGTCTAACACATACAATCACTATTTACTTCCAATTAACTCCAAACTAACATAAATCTACATTTCCTATACGTAATCAAAATAAATCTCGGGTGAATAGTAAATCATAGGTTTCAACATGCTTATATTCTCAAAAATATGACTTCAATGGGTTAATAGACCTATCTTTAGCTTATAGAAGTCTATAAAAACCGCACATTGTCGTTTAAACGTAAAACCCCTAAATTCTTTTCCAAACCCTAGTTCTTTTTTCCTTACCATTTCCAGTTTGAAATCGGTACAAATTTGTAGAGAAGAGGTTAGTTAGTCATTAGGTAACCAAATTTGAAAGAAACGCAAAGGGATTTGCCAAAATGTGGGAGGAAACTAGAGAGAAGGAGAGAGAAAAGTGTTTTTTAGAGAGAGAAGAGAGAATGGACGAATGAGAAGCTTGCAAATGATTCCCCCCTTAGTGGGTATTTATAATAGTGGGTGAAAAGACCAAATTGCTCATTGAATTTCACTCATAGTAATGTCATGAATCGATACTTTTGGACTAGGTATCGATACTTTTGGTCTGGGTATCGATTCGTTCCTTAAGAATTCGATTCTTGGATTTTCATTGATCTCGAGTATCAATACATTAGCCTTTATATATTGATATTTCTCTTTTCAATGTATTAATACCTTTGTTGAAGGTGTTGATCTGGTTCAACTCGTAATTAATTTTGAACTTTCTGTCTTGTCACGGATTGATACCCTTGATAAAGGTATCGATCCGGTCCATCTTGTAATTATTTTTGAACTCTCTATTTCTAAATATATCGATATCTTAAAGGAAGGTATCGATCCGGTCAGTTTGTAATTTCTTCCTAACTCTCTGACTTGAACGGTATCGATACTTTTCATTAAAAGTATCGATCCCTTCATCAAGTATCGAGTTATAACCTTAATGTATCGATACTTCCATTCCAAATATCGATTTCATCATGCTCAACATGGATTTTGACCTTTCCTTTTCATTTCTTAGCACTAATTTCATTTACTTTTTGAGGGCTCTACCCCCGATCTCCTGCAAGGGCACTGTCCCTTGACCCTGCTCACTAACCGGCTAGTGAGATTGCCGAATGCATCAACATAGGACATTACTCAAAAACTAAATATGCGCTAAGTCTAACTTATTAAATTCATTTAATCCTAATACCATGAGTTAGCTTAAGTCACCAAAGCCTCGATTGTGTATTAACTACCCATATATACATGCAAATACAAATATGAATGTCGTTAATTAACCATGTCATCCTTATGTTTAAAATATAGGGTTTACGCTAACAAAAACTCGTTTAATTGTAGATTTACAATCCGAGTGATCATTGCCAACACTTTGAAAATAAACGTCTTAGCGCTTGACGGGTGAGTAAATTGATACATTTTTCAGAGTTTTTAAAACAAAATAATTTAAAATGATAAATTATTTTTTGAAAATTTTAAACATTATAAAATGATTTAAATGTTAGACTGTGTTATGGATTTGTGAAAAATTGAATGTATTGCAAATTTGGAATTGATATATTATGAGTAAGGGTATGTTTTATAAAATGTTTTGTGGATAGGTTGATATGTAATAAATTAATTTGTTTTGTCATGTGAATTATATGATGAACATTGTATGTAGATTTTATGTTTGGGATTTAGGTAAAAGTGCTCAATTGAGCGCGTCTGTATACAGATATATTCCGCCCTTACTCGAGAAATGGGTAAATGAAATATTACATATTCCACATTTACATATTCTGCCTTTACCTACCCAGGAAAATGGTAAGGAAGAGGTTACATATTCCACCTTTACCCAAGGAAGGAGGTAAAGAAAAGGTTACATATTTCTATCTTTACCCGAGTATGGGGTAAGGGAGATATTACCATTTCCGCCTTTATCGTCTATTAAGAGGCAAATGAGAGGTTACAGCTGGATGAGTCGATATCTAGCACCACATCTACTTATCCAGGCTAACACTAACGAGAGGGCTAATAAAATTGTTTTATATACTAATACAGAAAAACTCGTTAGCAAATCTTAAGGTGTTAGATAGATGTACACCAGAGAACGTCTCAAGGAATAGTTTTCTAGTGAACCTAAATATTTTATTTGAACATTCACAGATATTGTTTATGAAATTAGTTTTAACATATTGTTATATCTAATGAAATGATTTTAAATTATAATGAAATTTTATATTTCTTGTGTTAAAATGTTATTACTCTTACTCATTCATATCTTATTTTATGATTTTCAGATTTACTACTATCCATCTATTCACTGAATTTGTAGTCATTCTTTTATTTTCTTAAAATATTTTCAGTTTAGACAGATTTGGAGAAGGTCGTGAGTCCACTCTCCATATCAAATTTGGCAAAGTACAGTTATAAGAACCTTGCAGGTACTTAAAGTCTCCAATGTTATATATGTATATGAGGTTTAGTTGGGATTCATAAACTATGTTTTGTAATGATTTGTAAATAACAAATGTATTTAGCTACAAATGTTGTGGACTTAATATATGTTTATACATTTGTAAGTATTTATGTGAACATTATATGGGAAATTTTAAATTTGAGATTTTAAATATTTGGATGGATGGAATATTGGAAGCCTTACACAATTGTGGGAGTATAGATGATATATATATCTCGCGGTTGGGTGGCGGTTGTTATGTGCTCGTATAGGTGAATCGGGGCTTGACAAAATGCCTCAGATACTATTTATATTTTTTTTTATGTCTAAATCAACACACCAATCATATATTTACTATTATACCCTATAAATTTTAATTTTGGGGTGGGTTTTACAACGTTATTCAATAATTCATTTTAGTTATAACATTGTTTTAGCTAACCTCCGCAAATAAGTATGCATCATTCTCATACCAGTGGCAGCTTCGAATAGTGTAGCTGGATCACCTCCTTTTTAGGTTGGATATTGACAATTCTAATAAGATTTCATTCTTAAACAAAAATTTATTTTTTTATTTATTTCATTTATTCTATGATCGAAATAGCGAGGGATACACGTTACACCATGATTTTGAATCAGAAGATAGATTTCAAAAAATGGCAGATCTATTCACTCTATTAATAACCGAGTTGAATTTGGTGTACCATAAGGGATTTGCCTTTTTTTTCATTTTTTTTATATTGCGAATGTAATAAGAATGAGAGGTGTTAAGTTTTTTTTTTATCATCCTATTGCATTCAGGAAGGATGAATCACTCCCGAAAAGAAATTAATTGACTCTCTCCCAATTGCTTGAACAGTAGGTGCGATGATTTACTTCACGGATGACATAAGTAAGTAGGTAGAGAATAACTAGGTGTGCAAGACAACTCTCTCTAAGGAACTTGGCAAAATATCCATGAAACTTCGGGAGAAGGGGTGCCTCATCGTAGAAGACTTTCATAAAAATTCTCGTAGAATCGAGAATGAATGTGAAGTGTATGGTTAACCCAATAATAAAAGTTTCGTAAGAGGACTATAGCAAGCTACCATGAGACAAAAGATCTTCTTTCTAACGAGATTCAATTTGGAACTATTATATGTTTAAGGTCTAATATTGAGGAGCCGTAGTGGTCCACTCCGGACCGATCGGATCCCATGAGTGAATAGAAAGTTGGATTTACATTGGATCTCATCTGAATTGTTCAGGGCTCCAAACTCAACAGTGGCAACTAAGCACAAGAGTTGCGCTCGTTGTGGGACTTAACCCAACATCTTACGGCACAAAACCAAACCCATGGGTACTAATATGCAAGACTTCAAAATATTTTACTATTATTTTTAATTCCATAAGTGTGGAGATTCATTTGAAAATTTTAAAGTTTGGGTCCATCTAAAATTTTTAAAAGGGTCATGTTTCGATTACAACGATGTCATCCAAACCATGTTTTTATTTTTAGAGGTATTTTTGTTCAAAAACTAGTTGTTTGATTTGGTAAAATAAAAGCAAGCTTGTCATTTTTTAAAAAGAGTTGCAACACATAGGACTTTGAAATTGTTTACTATTATTCGTTAATTTCAAAAAATTAGGAGTTCATTCAATATTTTTAAAGTTGGGAGTGTGATCGAAACTATTTCATTTACGCCAATTTTTAATCGAAACTCAACTTTGAAAACTTTGAATTTACCTCAAACTTTTAGAATTAGCGAATAAGGATAAAATATATTCAAAATCTTGCATATTGGTACTGGCGGGTATGGTTTCAATAGACTTTATTTGGGATCAATATACTTAGAAATTATTTGTCATTATATGTTAATTCAAAAAGTATGAAGGTTCATTCAAAATTTTAAAAGTTAGCTTCAATTGGTATAATTAGGAATATCATTTCGAATTATCATATTATGTTAAAATATGTCAATTTGAACTCGACTCATTTAATGCTTATATTAAGAAGTGAAAATCTAATGTGATACGATTATTAAACAGTTAAACGGATTATATTCGTGTCACCTATTTAATATTATTTTATTTATATTTAATATATTTTATAATATTTGTGATAACATTTTTAAAATACTAATCAATTTTATTTTAAATATAATTAAATATCTTTTAAATAAATAAATATAATTATATTTTTTTAACATAAAAAAATAATAAAATAAATTTATTAAATTATAATTGAATTAGTACGATATGATTAGTTGAATAGTTAATGTATTATTAACGAGTTCATGTGTCAAGAACTCTAAACTCAATCCTATAAGCATAACCAAAATCCCATAAATTCCATATCATATATTGTATTTATGTAAGGTTGATGAGTTGTGTCAAAGATTATACTCCTTAAGCATAGTTAAATTTCTGGTAGTTTAATAAAAAGAAGGGAAACTTAGTTATTTTCGTAAAATAATTTACGAAAGTGACAATTTTGAGAAATTTCCCAACCTCTTGTCATGTACGGTAGATATAAATGACTAACAAGAGTGAGTTTCGTAAAAGCAAAGAGCTAGGGTTTAAGCTATGGCGGAGGAGGCATCGAAAGAACTCACGGAGACCAATGCAGCAGCCGAAGACATGGATCTGGAAGGAGGAGAAAACGGCGCTGACTCAAAGACCAAGCGAGCGAGGGAGGAGGAGGAACATGATGGAAACGGTGATGTTTCAAAGAAGCAAAAACTGGACGAGGGTGAGAAGTCGGTGGAAGAACAACGGTTGGACAAGACCCACAAGGGACGAGAAGAAGACGGGTCGGGTCGGGTAACTTTGGGTCCGAAGGAGTTCGGATCATCGGTTCAGATGTTCGATTATTTTTACAAGTTTCTTCACTTCTGGCCTCCCAATATTAACGTCAACAAGGTATGCGTTTTGTATTATAATTTGAAGGAAAGTAAAAAATGTTTTTGAATTTAATGTATTTGATCAACTAACAGACGAATAGGATGAAGAGATGATTAGTTAAAGTGAATTATTAACTAGAAATAAAATCTTCATTTAAATTTTCAGTTGGTTTTTCTAAAACAAGTTATGGCACATGAATGGTTCAATTGATCATGCAATAGAAAATATGGATAGAATTTTCATGTACATATCAAATATGATAATATAAATTGGTTATCGTTGCTTTGTTGTTGAAGGTACAAATAATCCTTTTTAAAGGAGAGACAGTTTCCCAATTTTAGTATTATGGGGAGGACAGGAAGCATGCATTGTCAAGTAACCTAGAATTAGAACGGGATAGATGGAACAGAGGAGTTAGATTAGAGTGCTCATTAATATGTAAAGGGAAGGTTGATTGCGATGTTTTGGTCATTTTTCCTGCTATATATGGATTGAGTAGTGAAAAATGGCTAGATGGTATCTGTTTCTCAGGGGAAATTTTAATATTGGGGGAGGAGAGAGATAGGTTACAGCTATGACTTGGAAATAGATGTGGGGTTTGGAAATGATCATTTTTCCTAGTAAATATGGATTGAGTAGTGAAAAATGGCTAGATGGTATCTGCTTCTCAGGGGAAATTTTAATTTTGGGGGAGGAGAGAGATAGGTTACAGCTATGACTTGGAAATAGATGTGGGGTTTGGAAATGCTTTTCCAAATTGAATATTCAGTTTCAGTGTTCTAAAATTTTATAGGGACTTGAGCATTGGCTGCATCTTTGGAACACTAAACTTTCCCTAGTCGGCTATTATTCAACTTAGACAAATAGTAGATGGGCAGGCTTGTGGTTCTTAATTAGTTGCAATCAGCATGACAATGGTTTAAATTGTATCTTTTGTCAATGTAAATTGCTGTCTCTTAGGTTGAATCAATTACACATGAGGTCTATTTTTGTCTTTATTCTTTGAGTTGACAAAATATCCATACTTGAGTATTTTATCTTGGGAAATTGAATACTCTGCTTGCAAAGGTTGGAATAGATCATAGGTAGAATCTCACCTATCAGAAAGAAAAAAATATGTAATTGTTTTCTTTTATTTTAGACTCAGCTTTAACGTGTGATGCAAATGGCAAAGTTCGCCTTAATCAATGACTTAGTTTTCCTGAAAACTAAATCTACATCAGGAATTAATGGCATGTAGTAGTAGTAGAAGTACATTTCATAATAATTTGTGTTCACAATTCTTTTCAATAAAATTGTGCTTGATTTTTTGTTTGTACCAAATTCCTTTGTGATCTGCATGCATAGTTCTATTTTATTAAATTTGTGGTTGGTTTGTATTTCAGTATGAGCACATGGTGTTGCTGGACTTGCTTGAGAAGGGTCATGCAGAACCTGATACTAAGATTGGTGGAGGGATCGAAGCTTTCCAAGTTCGATACCATCCAATGTGGAAAAGTAGGTGCTTTTTCCTAATCAGGGAGGATGCAACCGTTGACGATTTCAGCTTCAGGAAGTGTGTGGATCATATACTTCCCTTGCCTGAAAACATGAAAACGAAATCAGATGCCAATACAGCATTAGGTGGTGGTAGTGGCAAGGGTCGTGGGGGAAAAAGTGGGGGCCATGGCCGTGGAAGAGGTGGCAAGTCGAGAAACTGAGGTTGTTGCCTGAAATTAATATCACTTGTGGAATTGAGTTTAGAAATCAATGTTGCTTTGTAGAATGAGGATGAGGGTATATTTCTTATGTTTTAATCGATCTATCAAGATGCTAAACTGATGCATGAACCAAATTTTTGCTCATAATGACTTAATGCATAACTTTTTCGCTCATTTTAAGTTTCCTTATGTTTTATTTATTGTTGACACTTCGCATATGAACATGCTATGGTATGCTATGATTCGGTTTAGGAGTTACAACATGAACATCTTCAGTTGCAGAATTCAATCATTTTTTAATATAATATAACTACTGTATACATAGATGTTATTTTTATATATTATCTTTGTTTTCTTAGTAGGGTGATTAGGTTATATATATAAAATATTAATATACATGTAGTACTAGTAAGACAGCAAATGAAAGAAAGGTAAAAATACCATGTTAAATTTGCCAATCGGTTATCGCATAGGCATAGCTGGTAAAAGTTGCTAATGCCATTAATTACACCTCTTGTATAAATAAATATATGCTAAATATAATTTATATGTTAATAATTTGTGTCTATGATTATGAACGAGATGATTATCACCGTGACCTCCTTCCTCATCAGTTGATTTATAAAAATGCTAATTATATGGTATTGCATTGGTGCTTTACATGATCCATGTTGGTGTTGCATAGTTCTATCTATGACGAAATTGCGTATTGGTTATGGATCATCGAATTTCAAGTGTGTTATAAAATAATTAATCATGATTCCAGGAAAAGTTGGGCTGATAATTATCAATAATTATAATTAATTATAATTATAATTACAATTACTTGTTTGTATTTATGTTTTCGATAATTGAATTGAAACGCTGAAATCCAATAATCCAATCCAATGAAATTAAACCCCTACTGCTACTACAATCAAAATGATAATGAACGAACCTCAACCTTCCTTTCTAATATAATTCTTTTAGAGATGAATTTGCATGTAATCAAATGATAAAATTGTGGTAAAATAATCTTATCCTCATAAACATATATATTGTATGGATGCTAATTGGGCCTTCAGCAGCATGCTTTGGCACTCCAAATTTGCCTTATAGAAATTTCAATAGACCCAACATCAAGGAAGGCTGAAGACGTCGTGGTGGTGGTACAGACCTCACGGCATTCTGATTCTAACTAGCCTGCCAACATTTTCAACTAATAAAACACAAAACAAAACACACCTCAAAACTATGAAACAAACTCCAAAACAATTGATTTCACTCATAAAATCATGTACCAAAACAACCCACTTGCTCCAAATCCATGCCCACATAATCGTTACATCCCTCGTTCAAGACCACACAGTTTCTTTCCACCTGTTATCACGCGTTTCATTCTCTCATCTCCGCGAAACCCGCTATTCCCGCCAAATATTCGATCTAATACCACGTCCAAATGTTTTTCATTACAACACAATGATTAGAGCATACTCTATGAGCAACTTACCTGAAGAAGGCTTTTGTTTGTTTAAAAAAATGAGACAAAATGGCATACCCACAAACCCAATTTCGTGTTCTTTCGCTATCAAGTCTTGCATTAAGTTTTGTTCATTAGTTGGTGGGCTACAAATTCATGCTAGGATTTTGAGAGACGGGTATCAATCGGATAGTGTTTTACTGACTGCTTTGATGGATTTGTACTCGAGTGCCGAGAAGGGTGTTGAAGCATGTAAACTGTTTGTTGATATTCCTCATAGGGACACTGTTGCATGGAATGTATTGATTTCTTGTTACATACGTAACCATCGTACGCGCGACGCATTGTGGTTGTTTGATGTTTTGAATAGTGAGCAAAGCGAGTGCAAACCGGATGATGTTACTTGTTTGCTTGCGCTTCAAGCTTGCGCACATTTGGGCGCGTTAGAATTTGGTGAAAAGATTCATAGGTATATTGACGAACACAGGTATGGCAATAGTACGACTCTTTGTAATTCTCTTATAGCAATGTATTCAAAGTGTGGTAGTTTAGATAAGGCTTATGGAGTGTTTAAGGGTATACCAGGGAAGAATGTGGTTTCATGGAGTGCTATGATTTCTGGTTTGGCCATGAATGGACATGGGAGAGAGGCCATTGAAGCATTTGGAGATATGCAAAAAGCAGGGGTTTTGCCAGATTATCAGACTTTTACTGGTGTTCTTTCTGCTTGTAGTCATTGTGGATTGGTTGATGAAGGAATGATGTTTTTTGATCGGATGAGCAAAGATTTTGGGATATTGCCTAACAAACATCATTATGGATGCATGGTTGACCTTTTGGGTCGTGCTGGTTTGCTTGATCAAGCCTATCAGCTTATTATGTCAATGGAGGTCAAGCCAGATTCGACAATATGGAGGACTTTACTTGGGGCTTGCAGAATTCATAAACATGCCACTCTTGGTGAACGTGTGGTTGGACATTTGATTGAGCTCAAGGCTCAAGAAGCTGGGGATTATGTTTTGTTGTTGAACATATATTCTTCGGTTGGAGACTGGGAGAAGGTGAAGGAATTGAGGAAGTTTATGAATGAGAAAGGACTCCAAACTACACCTGGTTGTAGTACAATTGAACTGAAAGGAGTAGTACATGAGTTTGTTGCAGATGATGTTTCACATCCACGTAAGGATGAGATCTATGCGATGCTGGATGAGATTAATAAGCAGCTGAAAATAACCGGTTATGTTGCTGAAATAACATCTGAATTGCATAATCTTGGTGCTGAAGAAAAGGGGTATGTGCTCTATTATCACAGTGAGAAGTTGGCTATTGCTTTTGGGGTTCTTGCAACACCACCTGGCACAACAATCCGAGTGGCCAAGAATCTCCGAACCTGTGTTGATTGCCACAATTTTGCGAAGATTTTCTCAGCGGTTTATAATCGAGAAGTAATTATTAGAGATCGTATGCGGTTTCATCATTTTCGGGAAGGACAATGCTCCTGCAATGACTATTGGTAGCATATAAGGTTGGAAAGCACATACTCATGACGAATAGATGTGGGCAATGGCGGAATATTTACTGCAAGTGCTAGTTTTGGCTTTAATGCCTCCCTAGCTCTGAATGGATCATGTATGCTGAAGATTATTTCTGTTTTCTTGGCTCTTAATTCGATTTTATTGTCACATCCTACGTATAAATTTTGTTTGGACTGGCGGGTAAGTTTGGGCTATAAATTATATAGTTTTGGGTCCTTCTAATTCAGTAAACGAATTTTGAGTTGCAAAGTCTAAAAATAAATTCGTAAAAAACTATGTGCCTAAAGTGGATAATATTTATTCGATTTTTGAGCTGAGACTGTTATAATTATGACACAGAAATATTCTAGCTGCTTAACATTAGCTGGTTCCACTATTGACAAGTTAGTGTGTAGTTAGAGTTACTTCTGTACAAGTTGCAGACGCAAAGACATGCTCTGATCTGGTCCTTTTAAATATTGCAAACTTTAACTTTGATTAGGTCTGTTCCTTAAATCCAACTTTATATTCCTTGGAGATTATGCAAAGGAGCGCTGAACCTCATAACTTACTATCTCAGGGAAATATTACCAAGAAATTGATTGATATTTAAACTTTGTTTTGGTCTGTTCCTTGAATCCAGCTGTATATTCCTTTGAGATTATGCAAGGGAGCCCTGAACCTCACAACTTACTATCTCAGGGAAATATTACCAAGAAATTGACTTACAAGAACTTGCTTGGGAAACTTACTTTCAACAGAAAAGGAAAGATAATGACATGAATGTGGTAGTTGTATTGCAAGTTCTGTATCTTATGTTATAATAAGGGAAATGAAATGAAATGCATTCCACTATCTTCCTTCCTGAGCTATCATATTAAGTTGCAAGGAAAGAGAAGAAGAAAGGTCTATGACGCAAGAACAGTTGCAACATCGACTAGGATCCGTGGGGAGTTGATGCAAACTCTTGGCCGTTGTGTATAAAGCAGACCGCAACGAGCAACATTTTCTTGTATGCCACAGTGCAAATAACCAAGTCACTAATTTTCCACTTATCTATTACAATTGTAGTACAACACGAATGAAGATTGATGGTTAAAATTATTGAGCTGAATATGTACAAGTTTCTTTGAGACATAAGATGCTAATGCAATGATGAAAGGAAGTCTTGTTAATGGCAGATTGATCTATTCATCCCACTGCAACGCTATTGCTAGCTAAAGACATCCATCCTGGCCTTGATGTAAAACACAAGTTCAAAGGGAAAGGGAACCCGAGATCCTACACAAAAGTCATTTCAACTAGGTACTAGAATTTGACTTAGAATCCCAACTACAAATGAAATGAGAAAATAACCATATTTCAAAACTTGCCTATCATTTACCACAGTATATATAAAACTTCAGCCCATCAGCCGTGTTATTCAAAATTCTTTGACTACTACAAAGTTCCAATAAGAATGATCACATTCTTCAAATCTACAACCATTAACATACCCACTCAAGAATTCATATTTTGGGCTTTAAAATTAGAAAAAGAGTTGTAAACCTTCTGTTCTACAAAACTGAAAGTAATAATGCAAAGATAGTTCCGCAAGAAAAATAACCAGACTCCTCTTAACCATGTATTTAATGAAGTTAAAGCTTCAAATACTTTTCAATCCTCCTATGCAGCTACTACTTGCTTATGCACAAATGCAACTCCCTTCTCAATGCTGGCCTTCAGTTCAGGCTTAAGGGTTTCCAGAGCCTTCTGTTCATACTCAGTCAAACCTTGGAGATCAGATGAAATCAAAGCTTCAACACCTTTCCTTCCAATCTTAAACCTTGATGCAAAGAATGGAAGCTCAGTCAGATTTGACTGCAGAAAAGCACATTCATAGACATCCCCATCCCCAGCAAGTGCACGAAGGGAAGACTCAACAAATCTTGCTGCTGCATATGCCATTGAAAGAGTAGCAGATCCTGCACCAGCCTTTGCCTCCACCACTTCTGTCCCGGCATTTTGGATCCTGACTGTTAGCTCTTCCACTTCTTCATCAGTAAAACTAACAGAGGGTTTTGTCTTTGACAGCAGGGGTAAAATAGTTATGCCAGCATGTCCTCCAACAACAGGAACATCTACATCAATAAGTTTAAGGTTCTTCTTTTGAGAAACAAAGGTGTTTGCTCTCACAACGTCCAGAGTGGTAACGCCAAAAAGCTTCTTTGGATCATAAACACCCTTCTGCTTCAAAACTTCTGCAGCAATTGGCACTGTAGAATTAACTGGATTGCTGATAATGTGGATGAAGTCATCAGGGCAGTTATCAGCAGTGGCCTCAACCAAGCTCTTTACTATATTGGCATTGATGTTGAAGAGGTCATCACGGGTCATCCCAGGCTTTCTTGGAACTCCAGCAGGTATGACAACAACATTTACCCCTTTCAAAGCATTGGCTAATTCATCAGGACCTGTGAAATCCAGAACTTGCGAGGGAGTGTTGCAGTGACTGAGATCAGCGGCAACTCCCTTGACATTTGCTACATCATAGAGGTGGAGGGCTGACACCAATGGGGACATCTTGATAAGAAGTGCTAAGGGTTGACCTATTCCTCCAGCAGCTCCAAGAAGTGCTACTTTGAAAGAAGCCTGGAGCTGTAGGCCATACTGAGACCTCTGCTCTGATTTTTGGGCTTTTCTTGCAAAAGAGCTTCGAAGAGCTGCACTACTCTCCTTGCTCAAGGAGGTATCCGATTCACAACTAACAGATGTTGCCGCCTTCAGTCCACTGAAACTCACCAGTGAATTCTTGGAGTTGAATCTCAGAGCAGGGGGCTTTGATGGTTGAAATTGGCTTGCTTTGGGGCCAAAGGCAACAGTTGATCCAATTGAAAAGGTAGTAGCTGATGTTGCCACCATCTCACACTCTGCCAATAAAAAAAATAAAGGTATCAAGCCCTTGTCTGCTGACACGTAATTTGTGACAGCGCTACAACAGGGCATTGAAAAGTACCTCAAAGATAACAATGGAAAAAATGACGCTCTGCTAATATATTATTGATCAGAGTTGATCACTCCACATAACTTAAGCATACAAAGTTACTCATATACATAATATGATCGAAAACACTACCAGTAACCTGAGGAACTTTTGAGAGAGAGGTCTATGAAGAAAAAAAAAAAAGAGCATTTAATATGCCTAAGGGGTGCTTCTGAGAGTGTTTTTAGAAAGACGCCCTCTTACTTAATAGTGATTTCAGCAAAAGCAGTTGGCACTGTTTCTACAAAAGCATCTGTTGGGTGTTTCTCCAGGAAGCGCTCCAAGGGCTTTTCTGACCTAAAAAGTAATTACATCAGTTTCAGCAAAACAACGCAGTATAAGCGATAAATGCATTTATTTTACCAGCTAGCACTTTTAAACATCCGCAAAAAGAGCCATTGTCCCATAACTATAAGATTTCCCATTACAAGCCACTCCAGATTATAAGTCTGATTATAGATCCATATTTTATAGGATTTGCGATTCTTGAAGTGGCGAATAAATAGAGCACAATAAGAATTTACGGGAAAATTCAATACAAGTTAAATCTAGTATGATTATGTAGTTTAAAAAAGGCAGATTTCTACTCTTCTAATTCACGAAACTTACTCATAAACCTAATATGCGGACACTGTACAAAATTTTAACAAGATTGCAAATGAATCCAGCTGAAAAATGACATTCGCAACTAATTTGAGTAGCAAAATATTAAAAAGTAACCTGAATTAGATTTGTAATAAAGTTATAATCTTAACCAATGTAACAAGGAGATTAACATAAACAAATGACTAACATTAGCAGATCTAAATCAACAAGAAGATGCAACAGCTCAAAGCAAAGGAAAATCATAACAAAATCATAAAATGTAAAAACAAAATACGAAAAGATGGATAACATAACATAACATTAAATTACATTACATATCATGCCTAAAACAAATAAATATAAGAATTAAAGCTTCGAAAATGAAAATCCGAACCTTAGAAACCTTGATTTAGAGAATCTGTGGGTGGGTTGGCGACCAGAACGAGAGAAGAGAAGAAGGGATTTTGGTTGACAAAATAACTCAGACCGAAGTTATTTATGACTCGACCAAATATATATATATATATATATATATATTTGAACAAACTTATTTCAAATAAAAAAATCATAACATGAAAGGTTGTGTCATGGAAGAAAGGAAGAAGAAAGACATGAGAAAAATAAAAAATAAAAAATAGAAAATAGAAAGAATACCAAGCTATTCGTATAATTTTGTTCTTTTTAGAGCAAAACAATCTTTTAATCAAGGGCGAGTGAAGTTATTCGTATTATCTTATAGTTTTGATCAAGTAAAATGCATAATTTTTTAGCGTGTTTTTACATTATTCATGCAATGTAATATTAATAATGTATTTAGATATTGAGTTTTAGTAAAAATTTGAATAATTGAATTAGATCTAAAATAATTATAGATTTAAGAATTGTAAAATTATGGACCTATTAGGTTTCTGAACCATTCATCAAGAATCTTGCTATTTTTGTCGAGTTTGATTTTTTCAGTATTTGTCACATTTTTTTATTTTAATACTCTATTTTTTTTAGATATGTTACACTATAATTTTATATAAAATTTAATAAAGTTTAATATAAAATTATTTCATTATTTTTACAAATATGTATTAAGTTATTATAGTTTATTTTGGAGGATTATGAGAAAGTTCATCGGCCTATACAGGGGGGTTTTATAAAGGTAGCAAAAATCAAATATTTCGCATCTCAAAATATATTAATTATTAATAGCTCTTCAACAAACTATATTATTTATTTTCAATAAAATTGTTAAAATTTAGTATTAATATAAAAGCGACATAATGCATGATGCAAGCGATATAGTGCTTATGATGCAATCAAAATAGTCATAACAGACAAACAGTAAGAATTCAGTGCTACTAGGTTGTTGTATTTGTCACTATAATTGACAATATGTTGTATTAAATAGAACATGATAATAAATCTTAGTATTGATTTCTTTTTAGTAAGATGAGATTTCTAGATAATGTTATGGTTGCATAATTGTTCTTTTTGGTACTTTTGCTTGTTGTTGGATAATTGAATGGTTGCAATGTTAACATTAAAAATTTAAACAGGATACATATTTTAGATAATCGCATGAATGACATTTTGTACATCAAGTAAGAACTTGATGTATTTCTCCACTATTATCAAAAAGTATTTGTTGTGTTGTTGGATAATTATATGGTTGGTAATGTTAACACATAAATTTTTTTACAGTTTTGTGTTAAAATAAAAAATCTTAACATATAATAAAAAATTTTTGTTAAATATGGAGAATCTTAATATTTGTTAAAAAATTTTAAACAAACAAAGTTTGATAAAAATTTTCTATCAAATATCGAGTTTTTCTGATTCTAATACCAAATTTATAAAGATTGTAAATAAGACATTTTGGTTAAAAATTATTTTTTAATTAAGATTAAGTTTTATTTTTTTCTTACACATTTAATAAATTTGGACTTGACTTATTTTTCAAAAAAAAAAATTAAATAAATAAATAAACTTTTAGTTTTGGGGTTTCTCCGCCAATGCCAAATGGGCTTTGATTTTAAAAGAAAGTATCCTTGTGTTTATGCATACAGAAGAAAACGGACCCCGCTCGCTAGATTGTTTTAATTTAGTTATTTATTTATTTAAATTTATTTCCTTCTGTGCACCTGCCCCCAACGAATGCGAATATTAGTATACGCCGTCAGTAAATGAGAGAACCAAAAAGAATCTACCCTTTTTTGTTCCCTTTCCCGGCATTGCCTTCGAACTCTCGCCCCACCTTTTTTTTCAACGGCCACCGTATTCTTTACTATTTCATCCTCTTTGTTGCTGTACGTCATTGTCAAAAATTTAAACCTACTTCTACCCACCCTTACGTGTGATTACGAGATACTATAAATTATATTTTATAAAAAAAAAAAAAAAAAAGAAAATGAAAATTGAGTTGCACATATTGCGGCTGTATGTGCGATAATGCTAAGGGGACTTTGTGGGTAATATCTGATACGGATCGTATTAAAGGATTAGAAGGCAAATAAACATCACTTGGTACGTAGTCAAACTCACAACTCCTCTAAAAGATATTTAAGTTCAATAGGTGCAGTGTTGAAACTATATATATATATATATATATATATATGTATATGGTTTGGGGAAGGATTTTGGTCGGTCGGATTATATAAAAACAAATGAGCCTTAGAACTTGAATCGTGTGGGGCAAGTAAGGTCCAACAAGTAAATAAATAACAGAATAACCAGTTACAGGTCGTATTAACACATTGTCAAGTCGTAACGTGAATAATAATAATAATATAACTAATATTTCATAATTTGATCAATGGAATGGAATGAGTATTTCTGGTGTCGATGTATAGAATCACAATGGTAGTAGTTTCTCTCTTTTATCATAATTAAGTTATAATATAAAAAAGAATGCTACATATCCTAAAATTTTATCCCAAATATTGCAGCGGATATTATATTTTCACAATTTTTTTAGATCATTTAGTATATTTTTTCACCGTCCAGTTGATGAATGTCATAACATTTGGGATGAAAAATTAGTATGATATTGTGGGCTATGTAGTATTATTTATGATATAAATTAAAATACTCTTATTTTACATAAATTAAAGTAATTTTACTAAAAA
Source organism: Cedrela odorata (assembly GCA_035584115.1). Lineage (NCBI taxonomy): Eukaryota > Viridiplantae > Streptophyta > Magnoliopsida > Sapindales > Meliaceae > Cedrela > Cedrela odorata. The sequence goes on from JAXCLQ010000011.1 coordinate 10,061,739, forward strand.
CAAGGTTTTATCTTTGAAAAATACTACTTTATATTTATTCCATTAGGAGGATTCCTGATAAAATAAACATTATCAATAAAAGATAATTTAATTTTTAAAAAATAAATTATCATAATGTAGACTAGGCCTATGTTAAAGCTTTAAGGTTTGAATTTGTGTTTTCTTTTTCATAGCCTAATTATATAAAAATACTTTTATGGGTTAGGGTTCCTTAAGCTGACTTAACTGAAATTTCTCTTGCAATTAGAACTCACTAGGAACTGCCTACTTGTACTTTTCACTCTATAGACTAGATTCAAGCCCTAAAGTAGTGGTACGTGTCCACCATGTTATATATTACCTCTTTGTAAAAAAATATATCATTTGCTTATTCAGCCTAGACTTGGGCTTACGATCTATTTTCGAGAATCAACAAGAAGCAATCAAGCGTTTCCTTGGCATTATTAACACAACCTAACTCGCCCCAATCTGTGTTGGTATCATATACAACCACAATCTTTCAGTAAGCCATAAAAAAATTGTAACAACACGCCTTTTGGGTTCAGAGACGTTTAGAGAAGTGCCGAGTCTAACTCTTAATCATAGAACTGGGGTGACGCTGCTTGTCAAGCCGATCTACAGAGAACCCGTTGTAGATACGAGCAAACATACCACATCACCAATCTTCTCAAATTAACCCGAATCTGCTACGTAGCAACCAAATTTTCTATTCTATTAATAATAGTCAATAAGACAAACAATATATTTTCATGAATAATTTTTAAAGGATAGTTAATATTAAAATTGTCTACATTTTCCTGAAATAAACAAGATAACAATATTTCTATTGTTACAATTTTTTTTTTCAAATAATGTTACTAATGGATGATTTTACCTCTATTCCTAATGTCTTTTTTTTTTTTTCATTTTCACTATGATTCACTATTCTATAACTAAAAAAATCCACCAAAATTAATTTAATAAAATAAATATTACAAAAGATGAGATTATTTATTCTTAATACATTTACCCTTTTGTCCTAAAAAAATATAGTTGTTGATGTTTAAAAATCAATCATAGACCTAAGTAGTGGTGTCTAATGGGTTGTTAAAATTCGGGTTCGGACTGGCCTAGGGTACTGTTCACTCAGGTCGGCTTGATTATAGCTATTTGAAACCAAAGACCCAGCCTGTAACGGGTTTGAAACCTATTACGTCAATGACTTGGCAATCCAGGCCGGTTCAACCTTTAAATACAAAAAGGGTTTCCATCAAAGTTTCAAACCTATGACCTCTTAATCTGAAGTCAAATGCTCCGCCATTAAAATATAAACCAATTGATGATCTAATGCTAAATAATAGAATATAAAACATATAAAATAATATCTTAACTTTATTAAAAATATACTAATTATCAACATTTAATATACAACACATGAGCCTCATCAAGAACACCCATAAATCAAATTCAATGGTCTAATAATATTTAATAAAGTAATTAATTATTCATTTACATGCATGACCTATATATATTTCTTAATTTATCTACGTTTCAATTTTGTAACGTTATAATTTGTAATATTTTAATTTGATTTTTTTAAAATTTTTTCCTTGTAAATAATCATCCATTTTCTTTCTTCAAATGATTTTTTTCACTTACTCAATTTTCTTCATCTCAATACAATACTTAAATTTTGTTGGTATTTTTAAATTAATTTAGTTTAAATGAAATGCACCGAGAGCATGTACGTAGGATTAATTTTTTCTTTTTCATATTTTTATATACAAAATGTGATTTTATACATCTCATTGAGTTTTTCGATTCTTTTTTATTTTTTAAATGGGGACATAATTAATCACATTACATGATAGATCATTATCGTTAATTTTATTTTATTTTTAATTATCAATAGTCATATAAAAATTTAAAATTCAAGTGCTACCTTTTAATGAAAAATATAAAATCCCACCATTAGCAATAATGAAGAGAGAAAATTAATAGTTTTTCACATTTTGTTATATATTTTATAAAATAAATTGAGTTTTTATTATACTAAGAATATTAACATATATAAATATTAATACAAAATATTTATATAATATTATTCATTTGATGAAAACGTCCCTATCTTATAAAATATGAATTTGTTTATTAATTATAATACATAAATTCAAGCAAACAAAGAATTATGAACAAACATGCATTTTATAATAATTTTTATTGAATAAATTATAATTAAAAAAAATAATAAATACACCTTTAAGTGTTGACAAAATAATGAATAATAATACATTTTAATTTATAATGTTATTAAACAATTAAAGTATGTTCTTATTTATTGTTACATGAAAAGTCAAAAGACTTATCTACTAACACTTTTAATTATAATTTAATGACATAATTAAACTTAAATTAAATATTTACCGAAATTACATTATTTTATTCACATTAGACTAGCTATAATGATTGAGATGCAAAGATGGTTGGATATTTGCATGAATTTGAATTAATTTTTAAAATTTTTGTTACTATTTAATTAATAAATAAAAATTAATATCGTCAGAGATATATATTTTTAATAATTTTTGGTAATTTATAAAAAAATTTGTTTAATTTTAAATAAATTTATAAAAAAAGTTTAACTTAACAGATTCATTTTATCAACTGGAATCAAATCGTATGATGAATCAGATCGGAATCGGCTTGGAATTAGAATCGGAACTAGAACTAACCCAGAACCGAAACCGACTTAGAACTGTAACTAGCCTGGAACTAGAACAGGAACTGACTTGGAACCGAAACTAGAACTGAACCAAAACCAGCTCAGAACATGAACCGAACCAAAACCGACTCTGAACCGGAATCGAAATCTAATCAAATAGAGCTGGCCCGGCCCGTTACCGGTTCCATCACCAGTTCTAGTCCAATTTCATCATCTTTGAACTGTGGAACCGGCCTACCATACTTTTTTTCGGTTCGGGCCATTTCCATGTTCTCCAATTCCTTGACCCGAACCGAATCGTCTGAAACCATCGGTTCCGAACCGTTAGACACCACTAGAGCTAAGCCTATATCTAGTACACCATGGTATTATTTTATTATCATATAATAATAATAATAATAATAATAATAATAAACTCAAGCTATTTTTTAGAGTTTGAATCTTGGGTCTTGGTGTAAGAGGTAAAAGTAGGCTTTATATAATGCCCACTTGTATAAAAATCTAGTGAAAAAGAAATACAAGCCCTAGGTTAAACCAACTTCACATTGTGGTTGTCATTTATTTAAAATTAAAAAAAATAAAACTTTTTGACATTGAGGTCCCTTACTTTATAAAGAATCTTTTTCTTAATTAAATAAACATAAAAGTAGTCTCTCTTATTTAAAACTTTGTTATACTCTTTTAGTTTATTTAAAACAAGATTTTATTAATTATAATACTATTTTCACAAAGAAAAAATAAAAGTTTTTTTTTTGACCAAGTAAAAATCACAATATAAATTTTGATGAGCTTTAATACTCATAACTTATAAATAGACCAACTTTTATAGTATAAAGAGGGTTCTAAAATGTTTTTCCTTGACACCACTCTGTCTCACACACAAGAACAAGAAAAACAACCTTTCTTTTCTCACAAAAATCCAAATTTCTCAGTGTTTGGTCATTAGTTTATATATTTTTATTCCCCTTTAATTTAGTTTTTGCCTTTGTTTATTATTAATTCTTAGGAGTTATGTTTTATTTTAATTTAGTAGTTTTAATATTTAATTTATTTATTTTGAGTGATTTTATATTTTATTTTGTAGGTAGGTATCAGATTTGACTAATTTTAAGAAGTGGCGAAAGCATATCAATATAGGTCATGATGGAAATATCTTGACAATACAAATTTAATGATGTAAGCGGCATGTCAATATGATTTCAGAGCGTTAGTTATAAATTTTTGAAGTTTAAAGAGTAAAGGGAATTGAGTGAGGGATTAAATTGTAATTAGCAAAAAAAAAATGGTTTTGCAAATAATTAGGCTTAAATTACTCTCATGAGTTTAAAGTTAAGTTTGTTTAGGGTTGCAATCTAAATTTGTCTATAAAAATAGAGGTATTCACACTAATTAGAAGAGGAAAAAATAAGAAGGAAAAAGCCGCAGAAGAAGAAAAGAGAGCTGCAAAGAGGAAGCCATAGCAAAAAATTTGGGTTTTATTTTTCCTTTTCTTTTATTTCTTGTTAGTTTATGTTTTATTTTAATTTTTGTTTTCTCAATAACATGAATAGTTAATTTTCTTTATAGTTAGGGTTTGTATTGAAACCCCATACATGATTTATTAATGTTAACTAATTAAATTTCAGTATTTTATTTGATGAATTCTTGTTCACTGTTTTAATTGAAAATTTATTGCAAAGTTCTGAGCTTAATCACCTTAAGATGATGTTTAAATTATTTTAGTTGTGATTGCATGTGGACCACTATATTGCTATATTGTCAATTTGCAATAAGTGAGTAGCTTAAGAACCTATTCATGTGAACTGATTTCTAAGATACCTAGGATACACATCATATTTTAGGGTCCTTGTGATGTTATATTCTTTGATTTTTAACGGGTTCTCACTTTTGAATTTAAGTACACACTATGCCAAATTTTATGTGAGAATACACGTCTTATGTACACACTATGCATATTATATATATTAAGAGAATCAAATACACATACACCACTAACCATGGGTATGTTGTAAATATTTTTGTCAATAATTGCTGAGATTTAATATGATTATATTAATATATGATTCTCTAGTGGTTGATTGCTTGCCTTAACTATCTTTTTTCATTGATTCGTAATCCCGTGAAATTATAATTTTTCGTTTCTTATTTTAATTTTTCATTTAATTTATTTTCTAGTGTTTAATTATTTTATATTTTTCTTACAGTAATTCATTCAATATAAAGGAAGTTTGTATTAGTTTTTATTTTATTTTATTTTTTTAGAATTATTTTTAATACAGTCTGTGTGGAATCAATCCTTATTTATTATACTATACTACAATAATTTGTGCACTTGTAAGGTAAAATGTGTTGAGATATATTATTTATTTAAGTATTGATTTCATACCAACACTCAACTTCACATTGAAGAATTCTAGCTTTCCATTTAGTTTTATTTTCAATGACAAGCCTAACGCCATTATTGACCACATTGCCTGCAAAAGGTCCATATATCACCAGTTAAACCCTCAAAGATTTTTTTTTTCGTATAGACTATAGCTTCGTAACACCCAGCTTAGTGTAGACAGTTAATTTAATTTCTTAGTTATTTTTGTTAATCCCTTTTTCTTTTTTACGTGTTTTCTATCACTATTAAGTCACACATTACTTAACAATTAAGTTTAATGTTAATATTACATATAGTCATAATTCTTCTCAAAGTTATAAAAAGTTATAACAACACACCTCTTAATCTTAAAATTCTTTGAGGAGCATTGAGTTTGACTCTTGATTAAAAAAATCGGATGACATTATTTGTAAATCTAACCAAAAAGAGGATTCTTAGCAAATACTACTTGGAGTGACATTTCAGCATTATATCAGAATCTTTCATGCAATGACCAAACTTTTTTGCCCTATTATCAATAGTTTAATTATATTATATCTATAGGATAAATCAAGCAACTTATACATTAAACTACGAGATAAAGTTTCTCTCATAATTTAAAATTACCTTACTAAATTGTCAAATTAAAATTTTCTCACAATTCAAACTTATTTATTTTCAAAAAATCTATTAATTTGTAAGAATTAATCATCAACTTCTATTTGTTCAAGTAAAATTATCTAACTAAAGACCTTTTTTTTAATTAAATATTTAATTTGTTAAATTTAATAATTTTAAGTAATTAAGATGTTTATTTTTGTAACTTAATTAGAATTTTAAAACCCTTTTATGTGACTATTGGTTCTTTTGACTTAATACTTAGTTAAATTTAGCTATTTTAAGTAATTAACTATACTTGTTTTGTCACGCCCCCGGTCGTGGGATCCACACGTGACAACCGCCTCAGACCCTCGAGACACATTCTTATCTCTGAATATGTCCCTCAGGCTAGTAAGGCTGCTTGGGTACCTATTACCATTGTATACTAATGTATCTTAAAACAATTCTCAAAACAGTTATAATCACATTCATAAAAACATATCTTCCTGAGACAGTTTCTAAATCATTCCACCATGAGCGTATATTTAAATTAAGATACATGTCAAATTCTTATCAAATTACATCATTTGATGTTCATAAAGTACATACATAATATAATTTATCAAAAGATACTCAGTGGATTAATCCGTATAAGTTTGTGAGTCTGGAATATCAACTGTACCTAAACCTGAGGGTGTTATACCCTTGTTTTGATTACCACCACCACTTGTACAATGCATTTTTAAATCTCGATCTCCTGCAACTAGGAGGTGTGAGGGGTGAGTATATGGGGATATACTCATGAGTGGATAAAAATACAGTTTAAGAAAATCATTTGTAAATGCACTAAAAACAATTTTATGTTGATAAGATATGACCTGCTAGTAAAAACACTAGGCTCGCTTCTGTTCTCGGTGATTACCTTGGCCGTGGTAACCCCGAGACCGTCAGTGGGTATTATGCACATAAAACGATGCTCATTTCATAAATCATATTCTTTTTAATATAAGAAAAATATGCACATTTTCAAATCTGCCTACCACTAATGTTCGCCTCGAGTAGTCATGTGGTGACACTCATGACCGTCCTCGACAATCTCATAGGTAAGCAACTCCATATCATCACATCTAGCCATATAACTGCCCCACCTGCGGCACACTCACCTAGGCGGCCTCTCATAGGTCCGTCCCTAAGCTACTACCCTGTAGCTATAGTCACATACAACTCTTGGCCTTCTCGGTCATATCACCATTACAATGCCACAAGCATATATATATATATATATTCAAAATCAATTCATTTCATTCTTAATGTCAATATAAATATATATTTTCAATTTCAAATCATTATAAAGCATGCATTTTCAATCTCAAACTTGGCCTCTGGCCATTCACATTTCAAATCAATAAACATTTCACTTCAATAGTTATAAGCATGCTTTATCAATATCAAATCTAGCCTCTGGCTATTCATGTATCATTTAAATCACACAGGCCATTTTCATTTATTTTAAACAGTAATAAATCTATTTCTTAAAATATAAAACCATAAGTTTCATAAAATAGTTTTAAAGCAAAATATATTTAGATCCACTCACTATAACGGGGAGGGTATTCACTCTCAACATTACTCTTCGCACCTAGTATGTTCATTTTCTAGGTGTTCGGTGCCTATAATACACATATATGTATAACGTTATGAACTCGATATTCTGCGTAAATATAACATGCTCTACATGCGATGTTCATGAATAATATGTCTAGCATTTTGTAATTTGATGCACATTACTTTCCGAGACTTAACTATCAAGGCCATTTGTCTGATTCCCAACAACGGAATCCCATGGTCATAATTACTTCAAATTCTTACTTTTACATCTAAGGCAACCACGCCTATTCTCATCAATATTACAAGGGTCTAGGTCTTTACAAGCTATCATTTATTACAATTTCTCATATTTTTACATTTTCGGTAAATATCAATATAATCATTTTAATGACGAATTGAACATATATTTAACATTATATATATATTCCCGATAATACTCAACGCGCATTTATATCACCATAATTTCCTTTTACCGCACTTTTACGCAAATTTACAATTTCACCACATTATAAATATAATTATTTCAATAGTGAATCAACTCATATTCTTCATCATATTATTTCAATTAGCACAATTCAACACAATTCGACATTTCCTAAGCAAAAATCAAATTAAATTTAGATAAACAGTAAAACCTAGGTTTCAATTTTTTCCAAATCTTAAAATCATGTTTGAAATGGGTAAATTGACTTACCGATGACTTGTTCAAACTATTAGAAAGCTCAATATGTCACTTAACTGCAAAAGTCCTAAGTTTTCCCTCGAAACCCATTTTTCTTCCTCACTGTTTCTTGCATTTTCTAGCCTAATATCGGTATCAAATCGAAAAGGAGATGACGGAGAGTCATTTGGTGATAAAATTTTCAAATTTAATAGGAAGAAATTGGAGAAATTGGAGAAATTGTAGAGAGAAGTGAGAGAAATGTTTTTGAGATAGAAAGAAATAATTTGGCTTTGTTTTAGAGTGAGAGAAGGCTTCAAAACACTATTTAGGCTTGAGTATATATAGGTAAAATGTGAAAAATCCAAAATACACTTAAAAATTTTAAAAATTCTCGAAAAAACTGAATTTTTACGTTGAACAGTGCTATGAACAGTACCATAAACAGTGCGTTACAATGCTCAGTGCTATAAACAGTGTCATCAAACAACCTTACTGCCGGTTGACCGTTTTTCAATTCGGTCGACCGGATTAGTACTGTTCACCAACGTCGATATTGTTAGTCGATTGTTTTTGACTTGCTACAGTACTTGCTACAGTATTTCGTTATTTTTTTAACTGTTTAAAAATCTTGCAATTTGTTTCATAAAAATCTTTCAATTTAGTCCATTTTTAGATTTTGAAAAATATTTATAAATCGATATTAATCATTTTATTAAATCAACTTAAGTTCTCCTAAGTCTCGTAAATGTATCAAATAGATCTTGAATCTTGCACATGTGATACTAAATATCCTTAAATGACCATTTTACCCTTGTGTTCGAAGAACAAGGTTTACATTTCTACCCCCCCTAGAAAAATTTTGTCCCCAAAATTACATTTTCCACAGTAAGAATGACAACATGTTATACCACTATGAATTCAAAATTTGATATACCTGGTCAATGAAATAAGTAGAAGTATTGTTGTCGCATCTGATGCTCGGGTTCCCATGTCATTTCTTCAACTATGGCAATTCGCCATAATACTTTTACTAGGGAAATTTCTTTACTCCTTAAGTTCCGCTCCTGCCGAGTTAAGATTGTTACTAGTTGAACTTTATAGTTATAATCTTTTTGTATTTCAACAAGTGGATGTTCGATAATATATGAAGAGTCATGAACATGTTTCTTCAACATCGAGATATGATAAATGTCATGTATCTATTGCATCTCTAGAGGCAACTTTAGTTTGTATGCTACTGAGCCAATTCTCTCGATGATTTTGAAAAGGTCTAATATATTCAGGATGGAACTTCCCTCAATTTCTAAATAGAATCACACTTTTTCATAATGATATCTTCATAAATATCGTATTACCTACATCAAATTTGAGAAATCTTCTTCGGCGGTCCATTTATTAACTTTTATTTGTTTTGTGCCATTTTCAATCTTTCATGAAATATTTTCACCTTCTCTAAGGTCATCTCGTTTAACTTAACATTTTCAAGTTTCTTTTTTGCCTACTTCATCCCAACATAACATTGTTCTTCTCTTCCTTTCCCAAATGTAGCATCTTAAGCAGTTTAAACAGTGCTAAATTTTCGAAATTTGAGAATGTAACATTTTCATCAACTGTCGATTGTATTGAATTATTAGTCAGAATGTTTTCCTTTGAGGTCATTTCTTTAAGTTCATTGTTTGCTTTCATGAGTACAAGTGTAGAATTGGAGAAAAATGTTTTCATATTTGAACAATTCTCAATCCACAAATGAGATAATTAGACCAGTTCAATTTTATTCCCTGTGAAGTTGCAGATTCTTTTAAATTTTGAAAAATTTACAAGCTTCAACTTCGAAGTTGAGGAAACAACGTCCCAAAAATATGGATTTAACCCTTCTAAATGAAATACCTTTCCATATTTTCAAAATTTCTAAATTGTTTAAGAATCGTAGCAAATTGGCTAAAATAGCGCTAATCTTAAATGTTTTGTCATTCATCACTAAATAACGTAAATTGCTGGAAAAATTAACCGAAAGTGCTCTGTCGCACCATATATTTTTCAAATGTTGAAACTGAGATAGTTTCAAATATTTTAAACCCGTAGGTCTAACCATTTCCTAAAACAAATTTTGTATGGTGGAATTAAGGTAACCTTTCTAACGTTTTTCTTCTTTTGTCAATTGAACTTTGTCTAGTTTAAGCGTGCGTAAGACTCTTTGAGAATAAATAACTCATGTTTTAGCATTCGTGCACAACTACTTGTTCCAAAGATGAAAATTCAAGAATGTTATTATACAAGTAAAAACTCGTACATCTTGATAAACTATCAAGTTTCAAATATTCCAATTGGTTATAAACAATAGGATCCTCCTTTACTGGATCTTTTCTAACATCCAGCTTTATAAATTTTATTTTTATTTTTATTTATTTTTATTTAATTTGCAATCAATTATCTTCATTCTTTCAAGTCATATAAGACTTTCAGCTGTTGAGAATGTCGTTAAGGTTCTCAAATTGGGGAATGCAATATTATAATAATCAGCCAAATATACGGATTATTGGCTCTCTATTTCCCGATTCAAATAATCCTAAAGAAGCAAATAATATTTATACTTGCTATATTCATGCACCTGCAATTCTTTTAATGCTTCTTCAATTATCTTTTCTATTGAATCACATTTTGTATCACAATTTCTTGATGCTGGCCATATTATCAAATAAGAGAAGAATTATAGTTCATTGTAACATTATCCATCACTCTTTGGTATCCTTTCTATATCAAAATCAAATGATATATTAAGTTCAAACTATTTATACTGTGCCAAGCACTACACCTGACTCTCAGGTGCAAATTTCAAATTTATACCAATATAATTAGATAGACAAAAGGATACTCTTTAACATACTGCATTGTTTTTATCATTTTTAAGTATTTATCTCTAAGGTAGTAAATTGGTCAACTTCAATTATTGATCATGACTAACTCTGAAATTGATTATACTAAATAATTCTTCAACTTGTCTCTAGCAGCCATTAAACCCTTAAAGTACTAATTAAGCTTTAAGAAGCTTCTCAAGCAAAACCAAATTTGCTTTCAACTTTTTCTTTTCAAACAATTATATAATTCCATCGATTGTGTTTATAAACATACTAATACAATTACTCAAATCCAAACTTTTCCATGTATTCAAACCAAATGAACACTGGATTTCCTATTCTAATGAGCTAAACAATTTCAATAACAGTGACAATGAAATATAATATAAATTAACAAGCCAGTCCAAATCATAATTGGATCTGGTTAACAAAAGGCATCGCAAATATCAGAAATGAGAATCACAAATGCTTAAACGGTCAATAAAGAGAATTAATCTTTTAAAATTTTGAGCTTCATGTTACTATAAACTACACTTTTAATAGAATTCAACCTTTTTAGGAAGTTGGTAATTATCTCTATATAATAGAGAAATTGTAATTAGCTCTTTTTATATAACATTTTCGAGCGCTTCCTTCAAGCTATCATCATTGTGATTATTAAACATAAGCTCGTCCACAACAATCGATATAACAACAACATGAATAATATCATACATTTTAACATCATCTTCAATGTCACTATCTCATATTTCCAACCTATATGTGCGAGCACACATATAGGTAGATTGGTGAATGGTTTTCTGCATTAAATTATACTAAGATAGTCATATCACTATCCTTTATAGAATCCAGCAATAATGTTCAAAATAGTCAAAGCACATCCCAACCAATGATTTTATTATATTACAATTGAAGTGTTTAACTTCTCATATCTTATTGATAACCTTATAAGATTCATATTTATTGTAAATATAAACTGACAACAAAAGAATTATGTAGAGGAATTTCTCTATCATCATTCTTTAATTCCCATTCTTCATCAAGTTTTCAATTTTTATTCAACTACTATTATTTAGTAGACCACATGGTCGATACAGTGACTTTTCTTCCCCACTTTCTAAAAAGTTGTAACTCAATTTTTTATAGGAGAATACACATTTGCACCCATTCCTCTGATCTGTCTGGAATTAGAATTGCTTAGCTGTTTCAAGGCATCCTTCTAAATGTAAGGATCCTTATTATTATTATTATTATTATTATTATTATTATTATTATGTATTTACAATTATTTTAATTGCAATTGGCAAACCTCCATATTTTTCTACAATCTTAACTATTAAAGGTTGAAAAACAAATGATTCTGTCGAATGATCACCTTCAGTATTCCAAAACAAACTCATTGCTTCTACATTCGATGAAACATTAACTGAGAAATATTTCTTAGAATTCATATCATTTCATAATACCTGTCGGCTGTCTGCCTTAACAATTTCTGCCTCAAAGGGGTGTAGACTATTAATTCTTGATTTAGGAAAAACAACTCCCTATCAGTATGAGATGAACATAAAATTAAATGTAAATATTTATACCTTATAAATAGATTTAGTACCTCTGCTTATATTTTGTCCATCTTTGAATGATTAATTTTTTCCATTACTCTTTATGAAGTATAACATTCATGCTTATTATTCATCTGTTGTTTCTGCCATCATTTTGCCATAACTTATATCCTTTAACTCCATTAGGATATTCTATAAAGACTCATTCAATTGGTTTAACGTTAACTTTTACTTAACTTGTATGTCCATAGACTGTGAGTACAATTACTTTAAAATAATTTGAGTTAGGTGGACGACCAGTCCATACTTCTTTTCGTATTTTAAAATTCACAGTAGATGTAAAACTATTATTAAACAAGTACATAGTTGTGGTTATTGTAGTTACTGCCTCTGTCCAGAATAATTTGGACAACCAATATTGATCAACATACATATAACCTTCTCCATAATGGTTATACTGAGTCTTTATGCTACCCCATTCTGTTGTGAGATGAATCTCACTATTTAGTATTTTAAGATCCCATAATTTGTGGAAAATCATTTAAGATCTTGCTATAATACTCCATGCCACTATCTTTCCATAGTGCCATTATTTTTCCTGGTTGATTTAATGCCCATATCCTCATTATATGTATTATTAGTATCTTCACATGTTCTATAGGGGGTGTAACTACCCTCCAACCTAACCCGTACTCTGTGATATTTAATAATTTCTTAATCTACTTGGGACAACATTATTTCTCAATAACATGAGTATAAAACAAATGTGTAAACACTTCTAATCTCTTTACTCAAACTCGGACTACCAAAAATCGAATCTAATTCGATTTCTAGCGAGATTCAAACTTAATTAAGGCAACACATTATCTCCGTATATGCATCAAGATGTCATTATTTACTACAAAAAGAATTCACAATTTCAAAGCCTCAATATATATGTATATATATATATAAATATATATTGGTGGTGATCAAACCCTAAGACTTGACTCACTTATTGTCCATTGGGTACTTTTCAAAATTTAATATAAAATCATGTAAAACAGTTTCAAAATCATTTTAAACACACTTTCAACAATGTTTTTCGAAACTGTGGCTCTGATACCATTAAAATTGTCACGCCCTCGCCCGTGGGATCCACACGTGACAACCGCCACAAACCCTCAAGACACGTTTTTATCCATGAACATGTCCCTCAGGCTTGTAAGGCTGCTTAGGTACCTGTTACCCCTGTATACTCATGTATCTTAAAATAATTCTCAAAACAGTTATAATCATATTCATAAAAGCATTTCTCCCTAAGACAGTTTCCAAATCATTCCACAATGGGCATATATTTAAATAAAGATACATGTCAAATTCTTATCAAATTATATCATTTGATGTTCATAAAGTACATATATAATATAATTTAGCAAAAGATACTCAGTGGACTAATCTGTACAAGTCTGTGAGTCTGAAATATCAACTGTACCTAAACCTGAGGGTGTTACACCCTTGTTCTGATCACCACCACCACCTGTACAATGCGTTTTTAAATTTCGATCTCCTGCAACTGGGAGGTATGGGGGGTGAGTATATGGGATATACTCATGAGTGGATAAAAATACAGTTTAAGAAAATCATTTGTAAATGCACTAAAAACAATTTTATGTTGATAAGAAATGGCCTGCTAATAAAAACACTAGGCTGGCTCTTGTTCTCGGTGATTACCTTAGTCGTGGTAACTCTGAGACTGTCAGTGGGTGTCATGCACATAAAACGATGCTCATTTCATAAATCATATTCTTTTTAATATAAGAAAAATATGCACATTTTCAAATCTGC
>JAXCLQ010000011.1:10076017-10145799 GCA_035584115.1 Cedrela odorata
AAACCCTAAACCCTAAACCCTAAACCCTAAACCCTAAACCCTAAACCCTAAACCCTAAACCCTAAACCCTGAACCCTGAACCCCGAACCCTGAACCCTAAAAAACCCTGAACCCTAAACCCTAAACCCCAAACCCCGAACCCCAAACCCCAAACCCTTAAAAACCCTAAACCCTAAACCCTAAAACCCTAAACCCTAAATCCTAAAAACCCTAAGACCTAAAAACCCTAAACCCTAAACCCTAGAACCTAAAACCCTTAAACCCTTAAAAACCCTAAACCCTAAACCTTAAACCCTTAACCACATACCCTTAACCCTAATCCACAAGCTCATTTTCGATTTTTTTTATCATTCTTATTAACATCGGAATAAGCTTATAGAAATAATACAAGATATTCTTGATATTCAACCGTACACCACGTTTCTATGTTATTTTATCCTCTATGAAACCGATGTAGATACATTCTGTTGCTATTTGCTGTAAATGCGAAGAGATCTCGACTTTTGTTCACAATGATATTAAAAGAAGAGCACAAGTGATTTGAATAACAATTTTTTATTTCTATCAAGGATTTGCATAAAATACCAATGCCCCAAACATTAGGCAAGCATACATATTTGTAATGCTTCGGATTTAAAAATTTTGGAATTTGTGGAATTCAAATCAATTGAAGTCTGAAAAGCTATGTAAAAGCAAAATAACATTAGGTCCACATGTTTTCTACGTGTCTTACAAAATAAATGACATTGGTTTCTATTAGTCTCTCATTTGTCGTTATATTATTTAAATAAATTCTACCTAAATTTCCACTATCGGCAGAATTTTGTCGATAATCATCTTGGTACACAGACGTTGTGTTAAACCTTTTCGATGGCCTAAATCTTCAGTCATTGGGCTTTAACCCAAAATTTCAAAACCCATTTGGACCAATAAAATGGCTAAAATCAACAGATCTTTCGTTGTTTCTTACAAGTGTTATTGAGCTAAGTTCTCTAGGTCGAAAGATTTCAAGAGTGTTTCTAACTTGTCTTTGTTATGAACGAAAAGTATATCCTAGATAACAGAGTTGTTCTTTAAGATGATTACCACAGTGTCATCATTAATGTGGGTTAAACAATCATCTCTAATTAGCTCTTCTATTTTTTTTTTTATTTGCTAGCCCAAATTTTAACAGCAACTGACAAGTCCAATCCTTAGGTGACCAAGATTATAATCGTTGACGACAGTTGCTTCCAATCTTATATTCATCTTCAGCAATACCACCATGATACCATAGTTCTCCAACTATGATTTTTCAAATTTGCAGTGGTTTAATATCATCATGTTCTTGTATTGTGAAAATGATACAACATGTTACTTTACTATATTTCCTATTTAAAATACACAAAACCTGCTTGACAACTTCTGGTAATTTCAAATTTATAATCTCTTCCTGTACATCTATTTCAATTATATCTACCCATCCTCTTTTTAGCAGTTCAAAATAGAATCCTAATGCAAAGAGTTTCTAAGGAACATATAATTCAGTCAAATCTTTAGAAAAAAAATCCTCTAATTTTGACTAAAGTTTTGAATTATTTCATTCAGAGTCCGATAGTTTTCTGTCATGTCTATCCTCTAAATCGTCTAATCTTGAAAATGAGCTATACCTTTCTCTTCTTCTTCTTTTAGTTGGACCCTATTTGCTTCTAACCAAGCGATTCGATTTGTTAGAGCATTCAAATACTTTTTCATCTCAAAATAACATTTTCCTATAGTAAGTGCAATCTTATATTGGAATTCTAGTTTTTCCAATAAAATTAAGCTTTGTTTTGGGACATTGAAATTTTTAGGAAATTCCATTAGTTCAAAGGCTAGATCTAATTTCAATAATTTTGATTGCCTTTCCAATTTTCCTTTTACTACATTATAACTATGCGATACCAAAATTTCACTTTGGGTTTCATCAGAGATTTTTCTCTAATCAGAAGAATATTCTTTCTTCTTATCATTCACAACAAGTCTTTGTGAATTTTCAGCTATCTTAGATTTTCTTTTCCATTCTGGACATTCAGTCAGGAAATGACCCTAAGCTTTGCAATTCCAATATTTAACCTGAGTTTTGTCAATGCTCATCTCAGCAACCTTTGTAGGCTCTTTTCTTTGAACCTACTTTTCAAGACGCCTAAATCTTCATTGACTTTCTTGTTCTTCATGTCTTTTTGCCTTCTACGGATAGTCTCTCGTCATATACCCTGGCTTGTGGCACTTTGAACATGAGCGTTGACTTCCAGTTTTCTTTTCTATTTTCAAAGAAATTTTCTTCTTTTGGCTTGGAAAGAAAAATCAGTAACAAGATTAGATTTTCCAAATATAAATTCAAACTTGATTTTATAATCAATAAATTAAATTTGCCATCTAATTAATATACTCTTGTCTCCCTTTAAGTTGAGATTCAGAAATTGTTTTAAATATTTAGAATTTGTTCTTAAATCAAATTTCGAGAAATCTTTTCCATATCTTGATTTATTTATCAAAGCTAGTTTGTTTGAAATTTTGTAACTATCATCTATAGTTTTGTTATTAAGCTGTCTATAGTCAATTACAAGTCTAGCTTTTCCATGTTCTCTTTCTGCCCTATCTAGAAGTATGAATATTGGCGACGAATGTGAACTAAAACTATGCCTTATCAACTTTTTTTCTAGAAGCACAATTATTTGCTTACCAAATTCTTCCTCTTCAAATGGAGTATAAGGAAAAGATTTTGTAATAACTACATCAACTTTTTTCCTTAATTTGATTTCAGCAAACTCGTCATTAATTTCCCAAAGTTTTAATGGTTGTTCATCAAAACATGAAAAAAGTTTTCCTCTTAAGGTTGAGATAATGTTTTCTACATTAGTCATCTTTAAACTTTAGAGTATTCAGGTTTTCTTTTATATCTTATCTATCTATGCACATGTTAGTTTATGCATAAGAATGATATAATCTACTAAGAAAAACCGTATTCTTTTCTTGTTTAGAAGAAATTTTTAACTACCATTTGTTTTTCTCTTTAATCCAAAAAACAACATGATTTTCTTCTATAACCAATATTTGAGGTATAAAACCATCTCGAACCTTAGAAATATCTGGTTTAGCAATAATAGGAATTTTATGATTTGCCAAAATAATATAATCATTATCTTGGAGAAACGGTCTAACTTTTAGTTGACCACGCAGAAAGTTATTCCTAAGAATAAAATCTATTTCAAGATAATCTACTAACAAGATTTCTCTTACAATAAATTTTTTCTCATTTATTTATATAACTACATTCTCAACATAGTCTGTAATTATATCCTTTCCTCCATCAATAACTGTATTTATTATTGGAATTTCTAGTTTTTTTCGCAATTCTTCTAGGAAACAGTCTCATCTAGCAATACTCTTAGTTGCCATTGTATCTACAAGTATATCTATTATATACCCTTGATATGCTGAAAAACTAAATATTCCGCGAATGCAAGTGTCTATTATGCCTTATAACAGTGCACAACACTTTTCGCCACGAGATATAATCATCCTCGTACTATTAGTACTAGATTCTTTTTCATATATTGGGATCTGTATATCTTTATACCCAATAATTCTTATGTTTGCAGAGTTAGTTTCACTCTTTACAGAATTATTTTCTCCCAATGTAATTGGATTCACAAGTTTGTTCATTAACAATTCAAATGAACTTGTTGATCTTTTTCCTTCCAAGAGTTAGAATTTTTCTTTTCTCAGGCTTGGAGCTTCAAGATCTACTTCAACCTGTTTATCATCATATTCTCATATAATCACCCCTCTTAGATTGAGGTTTCCTATACTTAGTTGTGTAGAGTATTCAAGCACCCATTGCTTAAGCCAAGTAAGGAACCTTGCATCCTTAACTTCAGGGAACATAGGTAACGTCCTTCCTGCTGTAAGACCATGTACTCAATCTTGGCCGACTGAGATATACATATAGGATTCATCGTATTATTCAATCAATATATTATCCTATACTGGATAGCGATTCCATAGCTTGAATTCATTAATTCTTCTAATCCAGAAGTATGAATTATTAAAGCCAACAAGTATCTTAGCGATTCCATGGCTTGAATTCATTAATTCTTCTTATCTAGAAGTATGAATTCACGTCAAAACTCTTGTTTTGAATATGAACCCTATTGACAGTTTCCCAATTGCTAATTGCTTTGTCAATATCCTTAACATAATCAGCATCTAAAAAACTTCCATTTGACGGTATCTCCACCATCCGTTTTGCCTGTCTTGGCACAAACTCAAATTTTGTTTGTGAAAGATATGTCTGTTTAAATTCAGCTTTTGAATCAACTATCTATTTCAAAAAGTTTTCAAAGGAGTCTAGACTATTCCTGATTCCTTCCAAGGGGTCATCTTTAAATTCAGCTTTCCTAAGTTTAGAGATCAAACTTTCCAGCTCCATTTTGACAAGAACTTCTTGTCTTTTCAAAGGGTCTTTTAAGGATGACATAGATTGTTGGCTTTGCTTCCTTTGTCTTTCATAATAATCTTCTAATTTTTTTCAAATCCTCTTTTGAGAGATTCTCATATTCAGGATCTTCACCGCATTCAAGCATTACTTTCTTTCTATCGATTTTAGAAGTAAAATCTTCTTCTTTAATCTTTTTTAGAATGTATTTTTTCGCCTTTTCCCAATCTCCCTGAGATTCTTGGGCTACATATTCTGCACATCCAGATGGTAATCCTAGGTAATTAGCCTGAATACTTTTGGAGAATTCTTTTAAGACCTCTTTATCAACCATTTTCCTAAACTTTTAGCAGTTTAGTTTCATAAACTTAATCTTAGTTTAATTCTTATATTCTCATCCAGATCTAGTGCTTGGTCCAACCGATTTTACTTCCATGTTATCCTTTAATTGAGAATCTGTAATATGTGAAATTACCTCTTCGACTTTATCAAACCATCGTGATCTCAATGTAGTTTCTGCCCTATAAATTCTTGAGATATCTATGTCTGCTACAAGGAGACCAGGATAACCCTGTTCAATACATTTAGCTAGAGCTCTATCAACTCTAAACACGACTAATCATTCTAGATATTTGTCTAAGATATCTTGGTTTCTGTTACACAGATTTAAAGTGACAGTCCTCACTTTTTCTTCTATATATCTTTTTATAGGGAAAACTACTTCTATGTACTCACATTTTAATTTTATGGACCTTTTTCGAGGTCAATGAACTTCTAAAGCATCCCTTCTTAAAGTAAATCCAGACATAGCATCTTATCTCATTCGTCCAACAAAGTGAGTCAAAATTCTTTCTAAAATAGTTAATCTATAAATATCATAATTAATCTGTTCAAGTTTTCCTTGAATCTCCATTAATTCTTCTTGCAAAGTAAATATACGTAATATCATATAATTCACTTTTTTATCTAGATCAACAAGGAGATTTTTTACTTCTTTTAATCTATCAATCGACGTATTTAATAAACCAATTTTCAATTATTTTCAATACCATGATCTAAATGAAAATAACCTGAATTAAAACAATTCAAACTATTTAAATCATTGTTCATAATTAATAAAACCTAATTAATTATTAAAAGAATCAACCTTTTAGAACTGGCAGATCTTGCACAATTTTCAAATCATCAATATCTGTCTAATTGTTTAGTTCGTTTCCAAGGCTTTGATACCAATTTCGATTAGTATTTTATCATTCTCATTAACAATAAACTCGTATAAATAATACAAGATGTACCTTATATTCAACCGTCAACCCCCAATCCCAAACCTTAAACCCTAAATTAGAGTTCTTTATGCCTTTGGAAATTTTTTGGGACACCATCCTATTATCTACGTGGAGTTGACGACCATTTGCGAGGGATTAGAGATTACTTTAGAGATGAGAAATTCACCGCTGGTGGTAGAGTCGGATTCGGCCACGGCAACTTCTTAGGTTACTTCCAAATGCTCCGGTCATTAGGATTACGTTTACATCCTGGCTTATATTCATCGCTTATGCATGTCATCTGTAGCACAGCTCATATATGTCTTCCGGGAGGCGAATCATGCTGCAGATTTCATGGCTAATTGAACCTGTACTCAACAGCTTAATTATCTTTTTCACAATCAGGGGGATCTTACTCGGGGCATTTTTGGCACCATAATTCTTGATAGATAACAATTACCTCATATTAGAAAATGATTTTCCTATTTACTTTCTACATCATTGTATACTTATTTATTTTTTATTTTGGAAGTCAAGTATATATCCCCCTCTAATATTGTTCCTTCACTTATTTCATTTAATTCACAGGTGGGTCCTGTCTAACCCTCTACTTTAGCGATGGCTTGGAAAAGAAACCCTAAACCTTAAATCTCTAAACCATACACTTTACACCCTATACCACATACCTCAAACCCTAAACCCTAAACTCTAAATACCAGACTCCTGATCCCAGACCACAAACCCCAAAACCGAAACACCAAATCCTAAACATCCTAAACCCTAAACACCTAAAATCCAAGCCACAAATACCCTAAACTCTAAAAACTCTAAACCCTTAGCCCTCAAACTCTAAACCTTCAAACCCTAAACTCTAAACCGCAAAACAACTAAAACTCCAAACCCTAAAACTCAACTTTCTAAACTCCAACCCTTTAACTCCAAGCTCTTAAACTCTAAGCCCCTATATCTCAAATCCTAAATCCTAAAAAATTAAAAACTTTAAAATTTTGAGTCAATTTTTAATTCTAAATCCTAAAAAATTAAAAACTTTAAAATTTTGAGTCAATTTTTATTGTTAGAATGTAACAACCTATGTATTTCTGGTTTTGATTTCAAATTTAATTTCGAAATTGAATTTTGCATTCAATCACTAATTAATTTAATTTGTTGCACTTTTTAATATTTCAAATTATTACTTAAAATAATTGATTTTTAAATTACTTACTTACTTATATATAATTTCATTTTATAATTGTATAATAATTTAATTTAAGACATACTATTTATCTTGATTAGCAAATTTCAAGTACAAAATGAATCTTATTCTATATAGTAAATTTTTTATAAACAAATAAAATATTGGTTAAATTATGAATCATATTATATAATTATTTTTCGTTAAAAACTATTTACTTATATTTGTAACGTTTCACGTTATTACTAATTTTATTTGACATTAGTTTTTCTTTGGCACATTCATGTTTTTAATGTATCCAATATTCACTAACCAAAATTAATATAATATTATTATACTAATTTATATTTTATTATTATATAATTCTTTATTTTAATATTAGTATTATTAATTTTATGTTATTTTTTATTTTTTCAAGTTCTAAAATCGATTTTAATTTTAATTTAGGTTCACTAATTCAATTCTACGGGTCGTTTCATTAGCTCATTATTAGTTTTAAAATTCGTAAAATTAAAATCAAACCTATTCAAACTAATTTTTTACTTTTGAAACTACAACCAACCCTAAAAAAATTTATTTCGGTTGGAACTTAAACTTGCATACCCCTATTATTATACTTCCTTTAAATTATAATTACAAAAACTTACAATTCCATTATATATTTTCAAACGTGGTGTATAAAATATTTATTGCATAACTTAATTTTTTTTCAAAGTTATTATTAATATCAAAATGTATAATTTATTTTATTTGTTATTTCTTTTTTAAGTTACAATATAAAAATAAATCAATAATGTATCCTTATTATAAGGAAGACTCATTTTTTTTTACCTTATATTTATTATAAAAGTCCTAAATAGTTTGATTTATTTCATAGAATCATTGAATAAAAAAAATGTTGAGCATTTTTTTTTTTAATTGAGTTGAATTATAAAAATACTCCTTATATGATTTTGTTCAAATAGCACTAGTTATTTAGCAAAGTTAGTTATATTGAGAAAATGTCTACTTTAAGGAGCTTTATGAAAAATAACGAATTTCCATGTTTCTTCAATTTTAGCTCTTATCTAGTTATCTTTGCAATCTAATCTTCGTATTTTCCAAAAAAACAAACTCAATTTTGTTCATCTAATCTAACCCTAATTTCTCTTGCAACCAATCTAGCCGTCACCACCCCTCTCTTACTGCTGGAGTGACGCGATTCCGACACCGATCCTGGCGGCGTCGCCGGAACCAACGAGGCTACAACTCCTGACCACAAAACCCAGCTGCCATCGTCACTGGGCGAAGGTCACATATTATCGTTCTCCTTTTTTGCTATTTAGATCTCGTCAAGGTATACAACTAACATATATACATTTTCTGGCATTTGTTATAGAATTACTTTCTTATCCGGTTGGTTGCTTTTTCTGTTTGGTTGCTGAGATTTTGTGAAAAAAAGAAAAACCAATGACACTTTATTGAATTGTATGGCTTTCTACTATGTTTATTGATTTGTGATGCTTTATCATGTGCGTTAAATTTTATTGAATTCTTTGTTCTTGGGTTTCCTTGGTGATGAATTGCGATTTCTTTTTGTTTCTGCAATCTTTTAGGGGGTTTCAGCCTTTTATTTTTTTTTATCTCCCTCTATTTTTTCTGCATTTCTTTCTTGGTTAAATTCAGAGTTGTGCTTTTTTTATAATTTATGATTAGAAATCACCGTAAAGGAAACTGAGATTGGGATTTTATGGAACTTTTGTGTTTTAACTATATTTTCCTCTTCGTTTCTTTGATATAAAGTGGACAATGGGTGTTCTTAATGTAGAACTGGAACCTGTAGCTCGGGACAATTGCAGTAATTAATTTGAATTACTATTAACATATTTAATTATTTTCATTCAAATTGATTGGTGTAGTATCGCTTTAAAAGCCCGCTTAGTTTAATGTATCATATTAGATTGGATTAGATTGAATGTTTATTGAATAAATTCGATTAGATGGACAGAATTGTATTATACTTGATACTGTGTAATTTTTGGTACAACATTTTGCTAAGCTTCTAGAACACGTTCAGCTTATATTATTGAACTACGTTGACTAGAATAAGGTAACATTTTATTAAATTGAAATATAATAAGATTGGTGTAGCATCATATAAAATATATTATTTTATCTACAAAAATACTTACAAAATTGTGTTTTTTAAAAGATATTAAAATAAATTCATTTCATTATATTAGTTATATTTATAAAAAATTGTTTTTATTAAAAACATGTGCAATTTTTTTTTCCAAAATATCACATATTTTAAAATTTTAAAAATAACAAACAAAAACCGTGCATTGTTGGTGGTTATTGCACAAGCAGCTGGTGTCGTGTTGGGGATGATACTGCCTCCAACAGTGAAGTCTTCTTATGCCATTGTATTCATCAGTTCAAGTTTTCTGACATAAGATCGTTTGTTTAGTATTAAGAGATGGATTCAAAATATTGGACCATCAGATTCAACCGCATACTTGTGCAGAGTACAAACGCTTAAATTGTCAGCGGTAATTATGCAATGCTGTAGATAGGAAACCGATGAGTTCACCCGACAGTGGCAATGATATGTTTCACTTGACGGCGGCGACTGTAAATGGTGGTCAACATTTCTCCTTTTTTCAAACATTTCATTTGTAGAGTAATTTATAATTATTACATAATAATAGCAAAATTAATTATACTAGTAATTTAGTATTAATTATTGTAACATGTGTTTATAGTTAGTATATGTAACCGGTGAAACACCTTTATAAAATTTTACTTTGTTTTCAGTTATTTGATTTGGATAAAATGAAACTAATGACTAAGAATGCCCCCTCAATCTTTTAAAGGTATGCATAGTAGCGATGGCTGAGTAAACAAAGTTAATCTGCATTTTCTTTATCTTCTATTTCCATTTTCTTATCACTCTAGCATTTTAAGTTGTTTTGGGTTCTATAAGTAGAGCAGGATTCATCCGTTGAGATAGTTTTTGGGTTTTCTCAGGTTGTCATTTCCATTTAGTTACTGGTGTTGTATGCTTTTTTTCATTTAATGAAAACCATTTGTCTGTGATATTCTAGGTTTGTTTTATTTCAGGGTCCAAGGTTTTAGGTTATTTTGTTTTGAGGTGTTAGGATTGTAGGAATACATGGTTTTAAGAGCTTTACTGTTTTAGCTTTATTTATATATGTATGGGATGTGAAATTTTTGTTTATTCTTGATGGATAATAATATTTAGATTTTATTTGGTATTCTGGTTGTTTTGAGTTTTATCTTACATATCCTCTGTTCATTTATGTTGGCCATTGCCATTTACTTTTTTTTTTTTTTTGGTATCTTTCTTTGGCTTCTTTTCTCTGGATTTTCTGAATTCTTTTTCCTTCTAAATGAGATTAATGCTGTATCTGAGACATTTTTCTGTGGTTAGATTTTTAATTTTTGGGTCTGTTATCTTTTTCTTGGCCTTTTTAGTTTTATGGTTGTTTAATTGTATCTACATTGTAATATATTTTTTTTTTTCTTGTTTGATGGTTGCGAGTTTTTTGGATTTTAGGATTTGTTGGGTTTAATGACTCCATGGTTCCATGGTTTAGGTTTTACTTTCCAGTGTTTTGCCTTGAAATATATAAGAGTTTTGTGTATGGTTTTCTGTCTGAGATTTTTGGCTGCAGTTAGATTTTTAATTTTTGGGTCTGTTATCTTTTTCTTGGCCTTTTTAGTTGTTTTATGCTTTTAGGTTGTTTACTTGTATCTAGGTTGTAGTTTTTCTTACTCTTGATTGTTGGTTGTGGGGTTTATGGACTTTAGGATTTTTTTTGGGTTTAATGACTCCATGGTTCCATGGTTTAGCTTTTACTTTCCAGTGTTCTGCCTTAAAATATATGTGGGTTTTGCTTATGGTTTCATGATTCTAATTATTTTGGGAGATGGGTTATGATTATTGGCTGTTCTGCATGGAAGTCAAACTTGTAGCTCGTTTTTTAATGTTATTGTACTCTTAAGACTAATAACTTTGTTTTATCTTGCAGTTAATGGACATTGAAAATAATTGCAAAAGCAGATTAATGTTGTTGTTTCTACACCAGTTGCTGAAGTAGGTAAAGTACTGCTTTCCTTTTTTCTCGTTTTATTATCTTGATGTTTCACAATATTTTATATCCAATTGTATTCAATCTACTGAAGCAATTGTGAATGCTTGTGGGGGATGCTCGCAGAACTTTTAGGTATTTCAACCTTAAAGAGGGAGAGTTGAGGCTGTCAGGTTGATTTCGATAGGAGAGAGCTGACTATTAAAAACAAAATTTCAGCTTGAGAGGTTACAGTGCATTTTGTTTTTATATATATATATATATATAAGATTATCTTGGTTATTTGTGATGCTGTGAGGCATGTAAATTAGTGGTCTATTCCAGAGAATCAACACCACCAGTTCATCAACAGAAAAAGAAAACCTTAGAATGAGACAGTCGTAATATTAGAGAGCTAGACAAACACACAGTATAATATTGGAGATAAAATATAATATACTACAAGGATGCTCCTACAGTGTAAGAAAGAATTATTAGTTAGTTGAGATTATACAGCTTTTTGATGGCTGAAAGAGATTATATTAAACTCTGGTCTTTGCTAATTTACAACTAATTTGTGTTCAATAGAAAAAGACACGATGAAATTGGCTTTTTCATCAACAGCCGGCCCACCAATATACTTTTGTCTAGTTTCAAAATTTTAAACTGCAGAAATGATGTTGGTGTTAGATCTAGAAACAATTTTGTTTCAGTTTTAAGATTTGATGTGCCAAACATGATTTTTTTTTTTTTTGGTTGTATTTTTCAAATTTGGGAATATTTTCAGAATTGTGTTAAGAACCTCATTTTGGAAACACCCCATCCAAGCACCTTTTTTCCCGATTTCTTTATCTTCTTTCTTTGTATGTTCTCATCAGGAAAAAATGAAAAAAAATGTTCCTTCTTAGTATACATAACCAAATGTGTGCGGATAAGATATTAATTGACATCTAGGTATTTTAACCTGTAAGAGGGAGAGAGATGAGGTTGTCTGGTTGATTTTGATAAGAGATAAGTGACTAAGAAAAACAAAGTTTAAGCTTGAGTGGTTACATTGACATTTTTCAGGTTCTATTGCTGCGAAAAGAGGTGATCATGATGTAGAATTAGTTTCAAAGATAGGGCTGATGGATTTTTTCTTTTTTCTTTTTTTTTTTGGATTTAAGATTATCTAGGTTATTTCCGATGCAATGAGGCTGTGTAAATTATTGTCTAGACCAAGAAATCTACATCATCAATTGATCCCTGAGCACGAGCCAGCCTAACATCAGAGTGCTAGACCGAACCATAGTATGATTAGTATGCAAAGTTGTGTTCTTTATTATTTAACTATAAATGGATTATTATTGTTGTTTTGTCACGGTAATGATCGTTGGCTTGTTTTGACTCTCAAATCTTAGGAATTATAATTGAATAATGAGTAGGCTATCAATTCGGCCGCGGCCGCTAGACATACACAAGAAACTGCCCATAGTCAAATCAGTCAAAGACTTTGAAGATGATAATAATGACACAACTCCTCCTACTAGTGCTACTAATAATACTTCCTCTACCACCACCACACGCAACTCACACCTCCTCCGTCTCAACTCTTCTTCGATAGACCCTGACAGTCAAGAGGTACCTCCTAGTTTTTACAAAAAACGTAAACTTTCATTTTGTAGATTTCACTGTTAAGCTATCATGTTTTCTTTTATCAGGTGCATCAAATCCCCAGCAAGAAATCAGTTGCTGAAATACCCACGCCTCAGTTTGTGGTAGTTGATACATATGAACGAGATTATTCTCGGACATTCAGTCAGCCTAATTCTTATTTACGCGCAAGAGGAGGTCTGTTGATGTTGATGTCAAATTATCTGTTCAAATTATTTAGACAAGTATCACACTCTTCTAACTTAGCTTTGTTTTTTAAATTTCAATTAATTGGCATTGGCAGCTCGGGCTGAGATTGGGGAATTTGTTGAGTATGATTTAGACAATGAGGATGAGGATTGGCTTAATGGCTTCAATAAAGATCGAAAACTTCTTACACCTGAAAAGTAGTTCACCATATCTATTGATTATAGTTTTCCTATTATGATTTTTTATGTGGGAAATGAAATCAATTTTTAACTAATGTAATTTTGATGCCTACATGTTAAAAGATGATGTTGAAAAGTTTATTTATCTCCAGTTGGCTATTCAGTTCCATGCATGATTTTGTTCACTTGTTTTGGTGCATGAAATGCAGACTTGAGACTCTTCTGTTCAAGTTGGAAGTGTTAGATCATAAAGCTCGGGAAAGAGCTGGACTTATAACACCCACTCTTGGTTTACCCATTCCTGTACTTCTGCAACTAGATGTTGCTACTGAGGTGATACTTTGTTTTGCTTGTTCTAATGCTCTCAAATTTGAATGCTGTTTGTTACTCAGTATCACTTTGTGCATCCCCTAGCCATATGATATGAAAATTGTCAATTCAGATATATTATTTGATGGGTTATCAGTGATCAGATAATTGTATAAAAAATTAATTGATTCAAACATTATGGATTTTATTATTGTAAAACTTCTTATTCATAACATAGCCTTTAGCATCTTGTGTTCTTAAAATCAACACTTCACCTGGATACAATGAAGAGTGTATAATATGTGAGCTTGATCATTCATGTTAGGACGTTCTGACACTGTATTTTTTTTTCCTTGAAATGTTCAATTCTTAACTCCTTTACATTAGTTTTTGATGGTTATTATTTAACATAGTCAATTTTTCCTATCTTGTGAATTAACAGATAAACAGCCTATCTTGTGAATTAACAGATAAACAGACATGCCACAATTCTAGAATTAACCTCTGCTGTGGATCTTTTAGTGAATTAGGACATTTCGTGCTTCTTGTATTTGACACAATGTAATAGCATGCCACATTTATATCTCTTGCCATGTCGTCCTGCATGCTGCTTCTTTTCTTAATTATTTTATATTTTATATTTTAACGTACAATGTAAATGTATTAAGAAAAGCAAAAGGATAGGAGATGCATAAATGGACTAGATGTCCATGAAGAAAATTACAAAGATGGGAACCCCTTATAATTTGGGTACACCTTAAAAAACCTATTAATGATATGCAAGTATATCCAACCCTTCCCTTATCCAGAAACACAAACTACAACCTAATTATCCTAAATCCCCTTCCCAATTTAAATGTATTATAAAAACATATAAGAGATGAATCTTCAAAATCCTTTGAAACCAAAGTCCAAAGCGAAGCAAGAAGACAAACTTCTCCCTTAAGCCACCTATGGTTTCTTATCCATCTTCAAAAAATGCATTTATATTCTTTCTAACCATAATAACCATAGAAGAGCCTACTTATTTACTTCCTGTGTTTTTTCATTTTAGTGATCCATGAAAGATAGTTGTATGTCTGTGGATTACCCAAAACATTGGTAGTTATTTCGAATTAATTTGTAGAAAATCCTTTGTGAAACTGTATGGACTTGTGCAATTTTATATTGTTTCAACCACCTGCAGATGTAGAGAGCTTGAGAGTCGATTCAAATGTCTGTCTCTAGTTATTTTAGTGTCTGTTTATTGCTTCCTATAATTTAGATGGTACATTGCTCCAATCAGGTTGAATTTTATAATTTATGTTCCTTTAGCCAAGTACTTGTGATGCCATATAAAAAAGTCTTGTTTTACAATGTTAAAATATTTGATTGCCTCTGCTCTTTGATGTTTGTCATTAGTATGTTGCTTTGTTGATTGATTTAACAAAGTACAAGTGGTTATAATAACTCTTATTACCTATTCTCTTTTTAATGATAGGCCCTGTTGGCTCAGACCATCAGATTTGCCATCTTCCAGTCAGTTTATAACTATTGGAAAGAAAAGGTACAATTCAAATGTTACGTTGAGATGGTTTTTGGTGGAAATTTTTTTATCTTTGTAGTATGTAGCAATGCATTTGTTTGGAAGGATTATTATCATAATTATATTAGGATCCGATTCGCATTGAGGTGTGGTGACTTTTAAGCCACAACTACAGTGGGATGGAAGCACTAAATGTCAAATTTCAATGGAAAAGTGGGTGGGGCCCACTTAAAGTTGGTGTTACCAACCTCAATACCAAATGGACCCAAAATAAGAGGCTTGAACTTTGACATTAACAAAATATGCTAAAAATAAATGCACCTGTAGGCTTCCTTAACCAGATATTTTGAACAGTCATGCAGAATGAGCGTCATTACTGAATTAACAGTGTGCTTTTTTTTTTCCTCATTCTAGTTCTATAAGCTTAGTCTGGTTAACCAATGTTATAGATAATATTCTGCCTTCGTGCATTCTGATGTATTTACTGAATTTGGATGGAAACTGAGTTGTGCAATTGTTTACAGTATTGTGAATACTTGTACATGCTTTTCACTTTTTTCTTTTTCTGTCTGTGGCCAGCGTGAACATTGGCAGAAACCTATCTTGCGGCGTTTGCAGGTTAGTGTTATTTCTTATTTATGTATGGAGACTGCTTTTGTCGATCAATGCCTTGGTATTAATACAATGGCTTGACATATATGGTATCATCAAATTGCTTATCTGTAATTTTTACTTATCAAAATAGTAAACTTCATTTTCAGTGCATAAAGTTGGATCCCTTTTATATGATACCACTTTTATTCTACCCACTACCCAAGTTGGCATGAGCAGTTCAACAAACTCACAAGGTTGTGGTTAAATCCTGAAGAAGCTATGCAGCGAAGCTAGCATTTCCTAATCTTATGATTGGTTTCTTAATATTAATGAATTGTGTTTGGACTTCTATTTTTCAATTTCTTAGGGCTTTGTAGTGAATAAACAAAAACAAATAAAAAAGAAAATAACTTGAATATTATATTCATGAAAATTGATTTGGGCTGGCAGGTGATATTATAAACTTAGGTCTCCTGCTTTTGTGTTTGTGTGCATAATTTGTGCGTGGATCTCATTTTATATTTTGTTTTTATTTGGATGGGACAATGATAGCCTTTGACTAGTTTGTTTGTACAGCCTCCTCCACCAGTTAATGACACCAACCCATACAATGTCTTTAGGCCAAGGGAGAAAGCTCACAGACTCCACACAAGAAGGGTAGGTGGTTGAGATGGTTAATTGCACATCATTGGGTGAAAACTTTCTTTTTTCTTTTAAAAAGGAAGGCTGAGGAAATTTTCCTACTGAGTCATTATTTTGTAAACCTTAAGGTACTAAGCTACTGAATTGACGAATATCCTAATGCTGGCCTATCTTTTGTTCAGATGCAAAGGAGGGAAAATAATGTTCAATCATTTGAAAAGCTTCGCCAGGTTTGCAGTGCTATATTTTATTTCATTGTCAGTGCTTATGTCTTCTGATGGACTTGGTGTAACTTAGAAGAACACACTGAATCCATTTGTTTGTTGAAAGTTGTTGTCACAGGCTCGATACTTTTTTTTCCGTTGTAGGAGCCTATGCCTCTGCTGTAATGTTTGTCTTCTTGCATTCTCACTAAAGACTTACAAATTTTGAGACAAATTTTACCAGGTTCTTTATTCAAGTCTGTAACTTATTAAAAGTCTATGCTGTATGATTTTTTGCTGTATGCAGTTTGCTGTTCTCTTAATCTGAAATTTGTGCATGTTATTGCTCCACGTATTGGTGCTTATGATGATGAACAAAATAATGTCTTTCATTTCTGTGCTCTTGAGTTGTTGTCACTATGATGCTAAAGAAACATAAATTTATTACTTTTATAAAAAGACTACCTTAATGTGCTATCATTTATTTTTTCAATTTTTTTATGTTACATTAATTTTTTGTTAGTCTAATTAAAAATTAAGATATTCTCTTTTGGATTTACTCTTCTCAGGTCAGACGCAACCTTGACCAAGCAAAGACTATACTTGAGACTTTGATAAAGGTGTTTTTTTATTAGAAGTTGCGAATATATCTTCTTTGACTATGTATTTATCTGGTAATGGGAATTTTTGTATTTACTTGGAGTGCTCATTCCCTCAGAATGTGTTTATCTGCAGAGAGAAGAAAAAAAGCGAGATGTCATAGAGAGTGAAGTTAACCTACAAAGGATCCAAATGAAGTACAAGGTAGTTTATGGATTATCATGCCCCATAGCCTCGTCTTTCATCTCTGGAAATGCTGTCAATATAGCCTTCTGTTTTTAATGAAGTTTTAGGAACTTGTGTAATAACTGTTCTGTGCTAGTAATATAGGATGTCAAAGATTTTAGCAATTAGTCATAGCGAAAAAGGATTGATATTTTATTTGTGGTGAATAGGCTGGGAGCCGATCGCACATAGCCTTCTTGTGCTATAGGCATGATATTCTTTTGATGAGATTCTCAAATTATCACAAAACACAATGCAAATTTTTTATTTTACTTTTTCCATATTTTTGTGGTGGATAGTTTAATCTGCCCTGACTTCAAATCATATGGACCATGTTGCATATATGATTTATTGATTTCAAGAGGGATACACTTCTGTGCATTTGGACCATGTTGCATACACGATTTATTGATTTTAAGAGGGATACACTTTTGTTTTCTTGCTCTTTTTGGTTTCTTTTCTTATCTTTTTTTATTTCTTGCTTATTTCTTTTAAATTTTTCCTTTAAATTTGGTAGGGAGTCTATTATTAACGCTGGTTGGTCTCTGTTGATTAATTGTTCATAACATGAATTTTCAGTATGAAATTGAGCTTCTTGAATATAGCTTGGTACTTCCTGGTTATCCACCTGTCTCTTGCAAGTTTGGATCAAGTGAGGATGAATTTATGGACTCAGACGACCATGCAAATAGCCGTCTATGCACGCAACTTCCTGCAATTCAGAATCAGCCTTACACAGAATCCAACCTAGCTACAGATCCTACAACAAGCATTAAGCAAGACTTCAGGCGTCGACATATGCTACATGGATGGCTTCATAAATTGGTACATCTAGCTCTTACACCTAATCAAATTATCAGGCTACCTGAACCCCACATTTGTAACCCCACTTATTACTTATTATACATTGGTTCAATGACCTATCTATGGTTGAAAAAAAAAATAATTAGGTAGAGTTTCAAGTATGATTTATCCTTGTTTTATTTTGGAATATTAGTTGTGCCGCATTTTGAATATAAACTATGGGGTTGCAGGATCCTCTTGAGCCAGTTTTGTTGTTCACAAAACCTCTTGTTCCGGAAAAGTTGGTCACTTCAGGCATTGTTCCACCGTCAGATCCTTCTACAAAGAATGGCACATTGACACCAACCTTCAGATATCAAGGAAGAATTGGCCGAGGGGGGCGGATAGTATTTAATAGATGGAATCCTCTTATGCATACTCCAATTGATTGCGGCACATCTTATTACATACCCCCAAAACCCCGCTCATCGATGTACAGTTAAATTAAATATTTAGAGTTCCATCTGTTATCGGGGAACTCCCTGTAACGAGTTTTGGTTGATATTTATGTTAATCAAACAGTAGGCAAGCAAAATGGTGGGGTTGATAAATATTTGTTAGGCTTGGTCATGGGTATCTCATGCTCTGCAGAAGCTATGGCTACCCCTTTGTATCTATCTATCGTGTCATTCTATTCGCTCGTGTTTGTTGAAAACAATGCCTTAGCTTTAAAGTATGCTCTCTCACACACGGATACACAAACCCTCACATATTAACATTTTAAGTTTTATAAGATAAGAAATAGGGCAATCATTTTTCTGAAAAGGGTATGATTGAGGTATTGGGATTTTTAATTTATAATTGTTGAATCGGATCAATATAAAGGGTGAGTAATTGAGAAATATTAGTTGTCAAATTGAAAATGGGTGTTTATTTTGTGGTGTGTGAATAATGCTGGTATGGAGATTGGAGCGCTAAGGTCTCAACTACCGACCATAATTACTATGAGAGGTCTATCGATATTTGATAGCTTAATTTTTATCACGTAAAAGAGAGGATTCTGGTAATTTATGCCAATTATATATATATATATATGATACAAGTGAAAGTAAAATAAGTATAAATAAACAAATTTTTTCATACGACGAGGCCAGAGAAAATTCAATTTAGAACGTAATAATGGGCGTTTGGATAGTAAGAGCCCCATCTCCTCAACTCCCATATGGAAATGGAATAGGCGTATTGAGCACCAACAATTGGAGGTTACTGTTACAGCAGCAGATGAAGAATAAAGGCGTATTGAGCACTAAGAGTCGGCGGTTACAAAGGAAGAATAAGAAGAAATACAATGCTATTATCGCTTGTACTAACACCAACAGTAGCAGCGGAGATGCATTCCTGGTTGAAGAGATAAGAGAGATATGCAAAAAGTGGCAATGGAAGGGCCAACACTCCATTAATTACTTGGTTTCTTCAAATCCAAATTCACATTCACAATCGAATTCTCCCCTGCTTCTTGTTCATGGCTTCGGTGCCTCCGTTCCTCACTGGCGCAGGTTATGTTATCTGTTTAATATTTTCATCAATTCCTGTATTTTATCACTTTTTGTCATATATAACGTTTACAGCCACAGAAAGTCACGAACCCATTAGCCCATCCTCTTTTTGTGCAAACACAGAGTACTGTGAATTCAATTCCAAGATTAGTTTTCTCGTTGTGAAATTATGTAGGAGTTGATTAGTGGGTAAATCAATGAGCTCTTGTTGTGAATTCAATTAAATTTATGTTCTGGGTGTTTTAGATTGTATTCTATATGAGTTTAGAACACGGTATTGACTTCTGGGATGTCTATGTTATATGTTAAACATTGCTTTAATGGAGTTATAAGAGTGTTCTTGCCCACGTATATATCATGTGGCCTGGCATATCCCTTTTAATGATTAAGATAGGCCAAAAAAAATCCTAAATCATTCCTGATTCCTCCGCCCTGTAGCTATCATCATCTACTCAAAGAAAACACCACTACGTATTTTAATCAGCATTAACCTAGCTTGTTGGTTTTTACTTGCCATTTTTTTTCTTTTTTTCTCATTTATTTCAAGTAGAGGAATATCTTTTTTCTTATTTACGTTGTGGTAGCAGCAAAGTTTGCTACTTGAGCTCTACTTATTTCAGGGATCCATTTCTTATTACCATTTTATTGTTGTAAGCTTCTTTCTTGTTCTTTGATGCTCTGTAGACGAGGAAAAGGAAGACGTATATGTTTATTCATTATCATAGTAAATCACAGCTAAATTGACATTTTTCCTGTCAAATTTGAGGTAATTTCAGGAACATTGGCACACTGGCAAAGAGCCATACTGTATATGCCATCGACCTTCTCGGCTTTGGTGCTTCTGATAAGCCAACTGGTTTTTCATATACCATGGAGGCATGGGCTCAGGTATACTTGTTCCCAGGCTAGAAGTTGGATCTTTTCCTATGCATACGTCATTTATTTTTCAGCATTGGAAATTTCCCTGCTAACTTGAGACTTACTGATACAGTTAATATTGGATTTCTTGGACGAAGTTGTTCAGGAGCCAACTGTGCTGATAGGTAATTCTGTTGGAAGCCTTGCTTGTGTAATTGCTGCCTCAGGTATATTTTAACTTCTTCTTGGCTGTATATATCCTTTATTTTGCTTGCAAAAGAAAACACTCGGACCTAATTAGCCTTTTTGGTACCTGTGGTTTGTGCTACGTCTGCTTTACTTTGTGCAATAAGAATCTACTCAAACTCTTGTTCGAGGGCTTGTGCTGTTAAATTGTGCTGGTGGTATGAACAACAAGGCAATTGTTGATGATTGGAGAATCAAGTTGTTGTTACCTTTGCTTTGGTTCGTTGATTTTCTGTTGAAGCAGAGGAGAATTGCTTCAGCAATCTTTGAGCGTGTAAAACAAAGGTATTCTATTTAATCAGGTGATCATTATCCTACAACACTGGAGTATATGCAACAACAACTAATTATATGTGTGCTGCAGAGATACTCTGAGGAATATTTTACTGTCCATCTATGGAAATAAGGAATCTGTGGATGAAATGCTGGTCGAGGTATTACTGTTTCCTTCTCTATGCCATTTTAATCCCGTTCAAAACATCTAGTCAGGATTCATGTATTGACCTAAAAATTGCAGATCATAAGGGAGCCAGCAAATGATGAAGGCGCACTTGATGCATTTGTTTCTATTGTGACGGGCCCACCAGGGCCGAATCCAGTGCAGTTGATGCCATCAATCTCCTTACCTGTTCTAGTTCTATGGGGTGATCAGGATCCATTCACCCCGCTTGACGGACCCGTTGGTAAATACTTCTCATCTCTGCCTTCTCAACTATCAAATGTAAAGTTATTTGTATTGGAAGGAGTAGGACACTGTCCCCATGACGACAGACCTGAGTTGGTCCATGAAAAGCTGCTTCCTTGGTTGGCTCATCATTTTGCTGCTTCATCTGATACATGTTATTACTGAAGAATGTTCTTTCTTATCAAGATGATATAATGAATTATCTTATTTTGAAAAATAAAAAAACAACTCTTTCTATTTGTATATATCTATTGTTGTTCAAGTCAACTACTTGAAGCTTATTTGGAGCCAAAATGAATGCAAGAGAAATGATTTCTGTCATGTTGTAGAACCTCCAATCTTAAGCTTGATGTTTGATGCGAGAAATGTATTCAATCGATCAACAAAAAACAAAAAGTAAATTTTGAGCACTGTTGATGGGTGGCTGGTTCTCTGAGATGATATGATACTTCACTTCATGAACAGCAGAATATGAACGAATAATAAAATTAAGCAAAAATGGACGCCTGCATCCATCAGAGCACAACTGGGCTCGGTTTGTCTGCTCTGGCCTCTGGGCTGGGTTGGGCTGGCTATGACAAGGATTGTATGGGCTCTGCTTCATCACATTTTCAGTCACCGTGGTCACCGGAGATTTGAGATTGATGGCGTTGGCTGCTCAATTCCTGCTGCCACATTTTCCCAAATTCGGCAGAAGTACAAGTATCCCTTTATATCATCATCATAGCAATCGTTCTTCACTGTTCTTCTCTTGTAATTACAGTAATAGTAACAGTGACAGTAATAGTTGTTCTTCAAAGAATTGACGGACGAAGAGCTGATTCGAAAATGCGAAATGGGGACATTCAAAGCATCGGGTCCCGGTTGCCAGCACCGTAACAAGCGTGAGTCGGCTGTCTGTCTCAAGCACTTACCGACTGGTATGATAGCTCAGGCTGTTGAAAACAGATCACAACACAAGAATCGTGCGTCAGCCTTGGCACGCCTCCGTACTCTTTTAGCTCTTAAAGTCAGGAACGATGCCAATCTTGATACATATTCACCTCCTCCAGAGCTTCTTCAAATTCATCCGCCTAAATCTACCATTAGAAGTTCAGATTTTGGTCCACAAATTAAACACAATAATCCTAAATTCGTTTTGGTATACATTATTTATTTATTTCTTTTCTTGTTTTATTTAATTACGTACGAACATAAATATACCAAGAATCATATATATGATAGTATTATTTGTTTGTCCATAGGGAATGCAAGCTCTACTAGATCTGATTTTTGTAGTTGAGGGATCTGTTTCAGAAGCAGCAAAGTTGTGGAATTCTAAGGTACTGAAAATTTATGGCTATTTTGGAGTTAATCCAATGGTTTACCGTACTGTTGTTTAGCAATTAGCTAATAATATGCAGTACAATTAATCAAACATGCGTCTAATTTAAATTCAGAGAAGCATAATTGAGCATGGTTCCTTGAACTTACACAACCTACATGTC
Source organism: Cedrela odorata (assembly GCA_035584115.1). Taxonomy (NCBI): domain Eukaryota; kingdom Viridiplantae; phylum Streptophyta; class Magnoliopsida; order Sapindales; family Meliaceae; genus Cedrela; species Cedrela odorata. Next base: position 10,098,744 of record JAXCLQ010000011.1, read on the forward strand.
TAGGATCATTTAAGACTTGGTTTTTGGAGTTCGAAAATTGAGAGATTCATGGTCACAAATTTCTCTACATCAGTAACTACAGCACATCAGTGGTCCACTAAGCTGAAGGTACCACAAATAAGCATTTTAATGTTAAACACATATGTAATTTTATCTAATAAATTGTGAGAATGTCCATAATCTTCAATCTATGAATATAAAAATAAAAAGAAAATATAAGAGTTGAGGTTCTATCCAGTTTTGTTCTTTGCGATGATGATAGCACTTTAATGTGAGTGAAAATTTTGATTATGCTAGTTGCAAGGTTATACTTGTATTTTCTTTCACATTGTTTTACATACATTATGAAAGATATCTGTAAGTACTTTCTTAACGGACAATTTCTTTAGGAACACTAAATATCAGCATTTTTTTGGACTTGTTCAGTGCATGAAGCCACTTAAGTAGGACTTCCCAGCTGTTACTTTCCTGTTGGGCAAATAGTTTCTTTGCTTTAGTCGCTATTGTGGGAGTAATAGAACATACTAATCACTCTGGATTGGAAATGGCTTCTCCATTGAACCCCAAACTTCCGTCGCACACTCTCCTTGATGTGGAGCTGCCTATCATTAGAATGAAGCTGGTAATAGCTGCTCTAGAACTTAGAATTTCCTGGAGAAAAATTCTCAAATACGGAAAATTCAACAGTTGTATCAGCAGAAGAAAAGCTGACCATTCAATCAATACTGAAAGTGGCATAGTAGTCTACTTAGATGTTTAATTACATTATCTTCCTTTTGACATTTATCTTTCTTGTTTTTAGTTTCCTTTTATTTGTTGCCAATACCTAAAATGTACATATGCACAGATTTTCTGGAAATAAAATTATTATGATATGACTCTGTAGGATTTCTTGTTTATTTTGTTCCATTTTTTGAACAACATTGAATGGGAAAAAGAATGCTCTGTTTTAGTGAAGCTTCTGTGATTACTTGCAAGTATGCTGGTTCTGATTCACATTTTAGTGTTCATCAAAATACACGTTCTTCCTTTGGCATCATCAACCACAAAATGTGATGAAACATTTCGAACTCCTGTTGATCTAGCTTTTGCATTAGCACAATGTATATTCTGTATCCATAATAAGTGATATTGATAGTTCCACATGGGGGTAGAAGCCTCAAAATATGGTTTCTGGTAGTTCTAACTTCATTGTTGTTTTCCAGGCTACAAGTAACATCCTGACACGCCCATTTTCCAAGTGATTTACTTGTTTGTTTCTGGCCAGAAGAGAGGTAAAAAGAGGCCATGTGACACAACCTTTGTGGGTTTTTTGTGGCTGATTTGGTGTTTGATAGAGAATAGAATGATCATGTCTAGATATATTGTTAGCATATTTCATTCTGTTTTTCTTGGAATGGCGTCTGACTTGACATATTAGTTTTTAAATTGTTTAATTATCTTTTCATCTGTCTTCAACTATATCCTATTTTACTCAACCAATTACTACTTTTAAGAGAAGATATAACACGTCAGTTGATTCTGTTGCACAAATTTTGACTTTGATCATTGGCCGTTCATCTCTACACAGCACATGAGATGATTGAATTTTTGCTTGTACTCGCTTGCTTGGAATTAGTTTTGAAAATCCATCAACTAAGATATGGTCAAGCTAGCTTTACAGCAAGTTGGAATTTGAACAAAGGCATAATCCAAGTTGAGCAGAATATCCACTGCAACAATATTTCAGCCGTCAATAGAAGTAGTCATGTCAACCAGCATTTGAGAATCCTTTACAATACATGATATGATAGTTGATGTTATGAAATTTTTTCATTTGACATGTGAGGTAAGTGATTTGCATTTTTTAACTGTTCTTTCTGCTTTGACAGTGAAGGTATCATCAAAGTCCGCTTTTCTTCATCAGCCATTAACAAGAAAATTGCCAAAATAAAAATACGGCATAGATTTACTGCTCACTTGAATTGTGTCTATCATAATGTGTTTGTTTCTAATGTTTCTGGTTGTCAAGGCATAAGCATCATAAATTATTATAAGCGTAGAATATAGCACACTTCTTACTCTCTATGCCAGTGGAGTGGGGCTTCAGCAACTGCAAAAGGAAAGGGAAATATAACCTTTAGTTGTGAAAAGAAGAATTTGCAAGTCAAAAATGCACGTATTGTGATATTGCCAATGGGAAGAGAGTTTGATGCAGGGGAATCCTATTCTGGAAGAATCGGGTTCTTTCCTCCACTACAAAAGCCTTTTGCCTCGTTGACTCTTTAACATGTAGTTTATTCATTTATATCCAACCCAAAAGTTTTAGAGACTTCTAAAGCACTCGTTGTTATAGAATTTTTATATTCATAAACAGTTGATTGACCATCAATTGTAGAAATGATTATGGTCATTATTTATTGATTTTAATCTTGGAAAGAGAAACCAAGGATTATAGTGGTGTGGCCAACGGTCTTATATCTCTAATCTTCTTTCTGGCAGATTTTCAACTGGTTAGGGCCACCATATGTACCCCATTGAGTACTGAGAAACAAAAGTCTTATTAAAGGTTATTTGTACTTCAATGTTTCTTGCATAACATTGTATCAACCAATAAGAAATTGTAGAATTAAGTGGGTCCCCTTTTAAGAGTTCTTGTAGATCCTAAGATCAAGATTGTCTGCTCATCACCACCACTTCGTTTAAGATGCTACTATTAAGCAAAGTTTTAGTCTAAGATTTGATTTCTCTGTTGAATTCCATGTGAACTTCTTTGTACCAACCACACAACAGTTTTTATTATACTATGGCAAGCAAGGCCAACTGTAGGAAAATATAAATCAACACAGAACATTCTGACATTCTTTGTAATCTTTTGAAGAGTGAGGGTACTTTAATTGACATGTTTTAAAATGTAGATTTGATTCCTCAATGCTTCTTAATTATCTGCCTTTTCTTTTTCTTCTTATATATGTGTTTACTCCTAGTGAAGCTTATCTACACAGATTGCTCTTAAGGCCGTTTCATTACATTGCAATCCTGCAACATAGAAGACAAGAATGGGGGTGGATATACAAGACAAGCTGCGGCTAGCTCTTGGCTCACTTAAGGATCATGCCGCCATCGGCAAGGCCATGATATACAATCAAAATGGAAAAGGCTTTTCTGATATTGAAATTGCGGTTGTGCGAGCAACTGGCCATGATTATGGCCCCATAGACGACAAATACATGCAAGAGATCCTCTTCCTGGTCTCAAACTCCCCAGGATCCATTTCTTTTCTTGCAGAAAGAATTTCTCGTCGTCTTGGAAAGACAAGAGATCGAATGGTTGCCCTCAAGACCCTTTTGCTCATTCATCGTCTCTTCCGTGGAGGTAATCGTGACTTTGAGCAACAGCTACGTAATGCATATGTCTGTGGCCATCTTCAATTGAGTAACTGCTGGTTCTTGAGGAATTCAAATCCTTCAGTTTGTTTTCTACACAAGTATGCAGCATATCTAGAAGAAAGAATGGGATGGGTCATCAACCAAGCTGGTAAGCTTGAACCTGTTATGTCCCAAGTTTTGGAATTTCAATGCTACGAAGATAAATCAATCGATATGGTATTTCGGAAACTGCCAAAATATCAAAGTTTCATAGATAAGGTCTTACAAAGTTCACCATTTGATATTTTCCCTTCTAATAACTTGGTTCAAGCAGCCATGATCAATACCTTGAAAGAAAGCTTCCAGGTGTACATGACATTTTGTGAAGGCGTGGCAGCTCTTGTCAACATGTTCTTTGATTTAGCAAGGCCAGCAAGAGCTTTAGCCTGTGACATCCTTAAGAGGGCCTCCCAGCAGAGCCAAGCGCTTCATGATCTGTATGAAAACTGCAAGCGAAGTATTGACAACAAGAACTTGGGATACCCATTAGTGCAAATCATCACCATGGAACATGTTATGGCATTAGAACAGTGCTTAAGCTGCACACCAGTAAGGTCATATGGGCACCCCATGTTAAGCGAGACTACTGGCTCAACTCCTGCAATTTTGAATTGTCTAGCAAAATCGGCAGAGTTGCAAGCAGCAATGACAGGCAATGAAGCTGAAATGGTTAAACAAGAAAGTGAAGTTAGTATGTCTTCGACTCTTTTCTCATGCACCCTAGAGACCAAAATAAGCAAGGTATGGGTGGTGTTTGAAGACGAAGACTTCAACAAATCAGGTTTACCCGTTGCCGGACTTTTCAATGACATTTGTGCCCATCAAACACCTTCTGGTATAGTTGTGAATAATATAGAGACTGGACATAGTAAGCCTTGTAGTTATTTGAACCCCTTTTTGACTTGAGTGGATATCAAGCATGGTTTTCACGCTATGTGCTCGGATCAGAAATTTTCGCTTGTAGTATAAAGACATATCATTGCAAGTTTTGTGTATTTTACTTGGTTTATTCCTTGTTTGTTCTTGGAAGGGTTGAGTTTGACTGTGGATGTCTTTGAGCTATGCCGAACTGTGATCTCGAGTAACATCTATGATGCAAAACCAGCAAGACGATATTCACAAGTTTTAAAGCCAATTAGATAAATTTAATTCTGTCATTTGTATCGCGTACTGGATAAGGCCAATTAGAGAAATTTAATTCTGTCAATTGTATCACGTACTGGATAAAGGAAAATCATATTTTCAGTTTTATAAACAAGATTACTCAAAATGTCTTTGAAAGGATATATGATCAATTAGGCCAAATGGCTATTGGCAAGGCCTATATTTTCCAAGGTACCGAGTAAAAATTGAGAGAAAGGTGGATAGAAAGCAAATAATGGAGACTCTGAATAATGAGAGTAGCTGATATGAATTACCATGTAATTTGTTTTGAATCTAGATACAACTTGGTTTTGAAATGAAAAGTTTTAATAAACAAGCTTTTGCTTGAAATGGACGGACTCGGATTATAATCGTCATAGATTCATCTCATGTCAGCATGGTGCATTTTACACGTCTAAAACACTTTTCATGCCTCCTCAAGGCATTCAAACAGTTTCACTTACTGACTTTATACGGATAATCGATGCTCTGTAGGTAAAAATTAACTTCTATTTTCAAGTGGCATTTACAAAACGAAACAAGGCAAAATGTACATTAACATCAATGGGAATGTAAAAGCTTTAAGTTTAGAGGCAGGACAGACTATTACCACATCAGTCTCCTTATCTAATATTTCATTGCCTTTGTAATCCTAACCTTTGATGGTGATCTTGTTTTGGTTCTTCTTATTCCATTTCCATTCTTCTCGTGCTCTTCTTTCAACCCGTTTGTATCTAAAGAGAAGTGAAATTAAGGAATTGAACAAAAGTTTAGAACCACAATCACAAATCCATTGCTCAAAATGACTTTGATCTTTCAATAACCACAGTCCTAATCTAATACCAGTTGTAAAATTTAATTTTCTTTTCCATTTTCAGTTGAAAGAAGTTCATTAACCCATTACTTTTGAACTTCTTACCATATAGTTCTCAACTATCTATATATTTTTTAATATTTCCTTATTTTGCCATAGTGCTTAATGCCCAAGAAACACCACTAAAATAACAGAGCAAGTTCAACCAAGAAAATCTTAGATATTAGTTTGACTCTACCTTGAGCCAACCAGAGGGTATTGGCCTCTGAGTTGGATTCATTTTCTTTCAATCTTCCGGTGTTTTGTTCCTCTTCTTCCACAGTGGAGCTACCATTACTTCAACTTTCTACACGTTCAGTTTCGTTAGCGATGTCACCATTTTCTGCATGTTCCCTTCAGAGTATAATAGACACACTCCACACTCTTCACCTTGCAATTTGGTAAAGGCCATTGGTTGTCATCTTGAGGAAAGAATTCAAATGAAGCCTTATGGCGAGATTGGTATATACAGAACCGATGGTCTTCATCATCACTTTGAACCATCATAGCATACAACTGATGACTGTATAACAGGAACAGATGATCTGACCAAAGAATTCTGAGTTTGTATTCTGCCAAAGCCATATAAATAGCAATCTATGTCATTGCAGTCACCATAAAAGGGGGAGAACGGGTGGGTTATAGTTTATATAACTTGAGTCCTCCTGACGCAGTAGATGCATTTTGGCTTGCAAAATTTAAGAGCAAATCCGTAACAAGCTGTGTGTCCAAAGCGAACAATATCTACTCGGTTGTTGAGCCGAGTTTTTACAGCACACCTGATAATAAAGATAATAGCAATTTTTCCATTGATCAACTCCAGACCAACCAGCAAGAAGAAGACATGAAAGCTATGTCAAATTGAAGAAGCTATTTGGAAGACTTGCAATGTTTTTGCAGTTCCTCAAAGACAAAAGTGAAAGCTGAGGTAGACGATCAATTAATGAGAATAACTCTTTCATGGGTGTTCGTGTCTCTAACTTTTCCGTACTCTCCAAGATTTCTGGTAAACAATCCAATTTGGAACTACCACAAATATAAAGAATTTCAAGAGATTTCAACTTAAAAATGCTGCTTCAAACACCTTTTAGCCTTGTGCAGTTCATAAGACTCAATATGCTAAGTTGTCAGACATTCAACTGAAGATGGCAATTCTTCTATTTCTGTCTCATTTAGATACAAATATTTTATATCCCCTGATATCTCTGGGAAGTGGGTGATATTTGAACAGCCATGGAGATCAAGTTCTATAAGGGAAGTCAATTTAGGAATGCTGGTCGGAAGATTCTCAAGCCTTTTGTAGTTGTCTAGTTTCAATGCAACAAGCTTATTGAGACACTCGATTTCTGAGGGAACTTCTTGTATTCACGTCTTGCCTAAATTTAACTCCTTTATACTCCAGGAAACCTTGGAAACTTGGGGAGACTATAGCAGCTATCAAGAACCACGATGTCAACATGCCGGGCTGATGAGAGATCTGGGGTTTCAATTAGGTGCTGGGAGTAACTGAGGTCAATCCGTCTTAAGTTCACAGCATGCTGTTATAGCAAAAGAGATATGTCTTGAATAAATTAGCATTGATTAACTCTCATATATACTCAAAACAAGAAACATGTATAAATGTTAAATGTACCTGCGTTTCCTTCCAAAGGTGTTCAACATTGCTATGATGCATATCAAGTTCACCAAGGTTCTCAGGGTTAAAATTGGATGGCAAAGATTTCAAAGGGTATCTATGCCAATAAAGATATCTCAGCTCATCTGAAAGAATTTCAAGTTCTTGGCAAAGGTGCACCTTATCATCTTCTATGTAACCACCACATTAGTAAGAACTAAAGAATTTGAGAAGTCTTAAGCTGATGCATCCTTCTGAAGGCATCAGAACTAAGTGTATCTCTCTTGCTTTGACAAGTCAAGGTATATGCTTTCAACTGCTTCAGACCCCAGATTACAAAAGAAGAGCATATGTTAGCATAGGATATACAAGAATTAAAACTACTATGAGGGACTTGTGGAAATAATATTGTATAAGCTGATGTTTCAAAAAAGCTCAAATATATATTGGAGAACTGCATTTGGCTCTTATTGAAATTTTCTTGAATAATTTAAAGACATCATGAGGATCCCACAACCTGCTGCTTTTGCCAGGCTTTTTGATGGATTTCTTTTTTTATAATTCAATAGGTCAGATTCTCTGTTTAGTAATCACATAAAGAGTATAGGAGAGATAGATAAGTTATAAGAGTAACAAGTAACTGATTATTTTATTTTTAATGCTTTTTTATAACTAAATGAAGTCTTTTATTATTATTGTTTTAAGAAAATCGAGAACATCATTTTTAAAAATGTCAACCTTTAGAACTCTTCTAAAGAAAATATTTGATTACGATCCTTTTATTTAACGTGGTAGAGATTGACATTAATATTTTTTAGTAATTATTTATTTTTGAGCTAACTGTTATAGTATACAATCTTTTTTTAATAAAAAAAATAATTTGCAAACGTAAATTTTTTAATGGTTTCTTCTCAACAGTTTCCGAACATTAGAGCAAAATACATGTAGAAAACAGGTAAAACTATCTGTCCCCCTGTATTCTTGCATTCAAGATCCTTCAATTTCTGATTTTTCTCCGACAGAAAGCCGCGTGTCTTCACCTCTGAAGCTTAGGAACACATCATACTTCCATTGACGACTTTTTGGAACATCTGGAAGAAGAAGCCATGCAAATTGATGTGATTATAGAATTCTTTGTACTTAAACCATCATGCAATTACATCTCTTTGATGATCACAATGAATTATTGGTTTTTTTGTCAGGAAAAGAAGGGAATAGTGTTCCATATCATCGCAGCAATGGAATCAACTCAAATATAAAAATGAAAGTAAGGGAACCACAAGAAAACTACCTTAATTAAAAACAACTTATAAATTAATCATCTGGGTTTGTCACCGGGGTAATTGAAATTTTTTTAATTTAATATATACAGATAATAAGATTTTAATTAATTAATACATAAACAACCACATAATGCAACGAAAATACACTAAACTTTCTCCAATTGATAAAGAAGTCAATGTATTCTATAACATACATTGAATGAAACTATGTTACTTTATGGCCTCATATTTTATAATTTTTTGCATTAGCAACTATATTTATGAACACATAATCAAGAAACTATTTAAGATGCAGCATTTACTTCCCAATTTCATATGAGTTGATTTGGTAGAGTAAACATGTCCGGAAACTCTTAATGCTCTCATGTTGAGTCCTGGAAAAGTTATACAATAAAAATGACGAGTAACTTTTTCCATATTTCATCATAATCAAAATCAGATTAATAGTAATAACAGATGATGGAACCTAATGAGCACCTGAAAAAAGTGCTCATTAAAAAGATTTAGTACTTAAATTAGATACAGACTGGAAAGATAGCAGAGTTTGAATTTTGAACTAATTGATATCCAATCGACAGAAATTAGGTACACTTCATCAAAGCCAAAGAACTTGCCTGACAATTTATATCTCAAAGTCATGTTAATAAAATCAGGTCAGAATCTATAGAACTTTAATGGGCTAGTTAATCCTTGATGACCCCATATCTGAAAATTCATAGTAGTTAAAATCATCAGTGCCAAGGATGTCATCCAATTGCCATGATGAAGCTGCTGTTGCCAAATTAGCAGCAGAGTCTGAGCAGCTGCCTGACGTTGTTTCTGCGAAATCAGCCCCAACATCCATATTACTCATTGCTTGCCTTCTTTCCTTCCCAGTGGCTGAGGTGAAACCTGCTGTCAAACAAGTAGTTTCTGTGTTGTTAGATGAGGATTCCAGGGAAACTTTGATGCCTCCAATGAGAAACCGCTGATGGGAAGACAAAAATGCGCTGACCTTGCGAATCGACATGTCGCATTGCCTGCAGAGTATTGCCCTGTCCTCCAAGCAGAAGAAAAATCCATTTCTCTCCTGCATAAATATTCATAAAGAAAGAGGAGAGAAACTGATCATTAAAGGTCATTGACGTTTCAGAATGCTGAATTGATGATAACAAGTTCTACCTGGCAGATGTCACATAAAGGAAGCTGAGAAGAGGGGAGAGATGATGAAGAGGATGCACTACTTTGTTTGAAGAGAGAAACGCGCTGATGCTTTTGGGATAGTTTGTTAGCTGCATGGATTTTATCATCACATCTGCTACATAATACTGCCTCATCTGCACAACATAGCACCTCTGCTTCTGCTTTCTCACATACTTCACATTGTATCTTCATCTTAAATTCTTCTGCTTCTTCTTCAGCTACATGCATGTGAGAAACTTAAAGCCATAGTATTGGGTTAACTATCTACCTCTTAGGTACATCTAAGTTGTTTTTTTAGACGTTGGTCCAAACCTATTTCAGGAACATTCTTTTTCTATAACTTCGTGCAGAATTTTATTAGATCGTTGTATGGATGACTCTGTACAAATGAAGGTATCTTAACTTTCTTTGAAAGCAGACGAGCTAAACTTGCCAAAAAAAGGTATTTGTAGAGCGCGCACACTCTCTCTCCAGGGACATGAGAAGCCAAATCCAAGTCCTATTATATCTCCAAGAGTGTAAAATATATAGAGTTATGTACGAAAGTTTGCGTGTGTACAAAAACTAAGAAGATAGTATAACCTCAACCTGGTTTTTATATCCTTAGAATTAATAAAAAAAAAAAATACCAATATCCGACGTATATATATTTATATATTTAACTTCATCATTGTCGATCAATTGCCAGCCACAGAGTGGTAAATCAATCTAGTGATGGATTTTATTTGTTCTGGAACCCAATCCAAGCACAAGTGAAGTGAACTTAGGAAATAATATCGTATCTTCTCTATATTTTGGGATTGAGTCCCGATTCATGCAAACTTCCAAAAAGACAATCAAGAAAGCACGCCACCGGGCCCTCTCGCTTACAGCTTCAAAATAGGCTGTCCATGATTAAATCACTGATCGTTGTTTATCATCTCATCGAGCCAATTGGAAGTGCATGAGATTATCACACTATTTAAGAGAAAGGTCAAATATTGCAGTCTTTCTGGAGGATTGTGGATATTCACGGTACAGCACCATTGATGATCTTCTGAATCTGATGAGCAGTACTGCTAATCTACGGCAACTTGCACTGCACTTGCAGGTTGTGAGTAGTTAAGGACCACAAAGCAAATTAAGCAAGAATAGATAAGAGCAGTAGCAGCTTTAGCCTTGAAGAGTAATGTCAAAACCACCATTCACCCATAATTTTCTCTAAGCTTCTCGTTGGTTCCTTACCTTTGTCAGTGACATGGAAATGGCAGACAGAGATTGCCAAAACCTGCCCATCCCACAAGGCCATCTTCTTCCATCGGATGATGCATCAACTGCCAAAATATGACACATGTTATGTTAAGCATAAATGTTAGCCAGTCCACTGTATCACTGATCAATATCGCTATATCAAGCACTGTGAATCCGATTATATTTTAGTAATTTTAATTTATATGAAAAAATATAAAATTAATTGATAAATTTTATTAAAACATAGTGTAAATCATTCATTATTAATTATGTCATATATCATATCTTAACATCTTTATCACTAGGGATGTACAGGAATTTCGGTTCGACCAATAACTGAATAAAAAAAATTGGTTTTGAAATATAATCAATTTTTTTAAGGTAAGTTTCAGTTTTAGGGTAGATTCCGATTCTAAAGATTGTGCAACTGGAACTAGAACCGAACCAAAGAACTAATTCGATTTTAAAAATAAAAAATTTATTTTTCAAGCCAAAAGAATTAAACCTTACTTCATCTTTAAATACAAACTCTCAATCATTGGACTACATATATAAAATTACACAATTTATTAAAGAGAACATTATTTATTCGTTGAATTACATAGAAAAAATTAATCAATGTGTTTATAATATTTAATTTAATTTATCGTGATATATATATATTTTAAAATTATCAAATAAATAAATAATTATAATAAATATATATATATATATATATATACATTGTAAACCCTTAGAATTTGTAATTAATTTATTTTCATTTTGGGAGTAAAGTAAAGCCTCTTTTAGGAATATTAATGCATATCATAAGTGTTAAATATAATGTTGAAGCTTCAAATTTAGGCCAAAAAAGGTAAAAACATTTACTTAAATAGTTCTTATTTAAGATTTATTGTGATTTAATGAAGGTTAATGTCACATCTCACATTGTTAGCGGGTAAGTCTAAGTTATAGTTTATATAGTTTGGGTTCTCCTAACTTAGTAGACGCGTTTTGGGTTGTAATGTCCAAGAGCAAACCTGTGAAAGGCTGTGTGCCTAAAGTAAACAATATTTACTTAGTTGTTAGGCCTGAGTCATATCCCACATCGCTAGCAGATGAGTTTGGGCTATAAGTTATATAGCTTGGGTTCTCCTAACTCAGTAGAGGTGTTTTGGGTTGCAAAGCCTAAGAGCAAACCCGTGACGGGCTATGTGCTCAAAGCTGACAATATCTACTCGGTTGTTGGGCTCGGACTATTATATTTGGTAAGAGCCAACCTACCACCCGATGTGTAGATGTTTTGTGATATGTGTGAAATATATGTTATGGCCCCCTCATGAGAACGTGAGATCCAAGGGGGGAGAGAATGTCATATCCCACATCGCTAGCAGGTGAGTCTAGGCCATAGTTTATATACTTTGGGTTCTCTTAACTCAGTAAACGCGTTTTAGGTTGCAAAACCCAAGAGCAATCCAGTGACGGGCTGTGTGCCTAAAGCGAACAATATTTACTTAGTTGTTGGGCTCGGACTGTTACATTTGGTATTAGAGCTAAGATATAAAATTCTGTAGACTCTAAGTGATAATATAAGTTAATGTTTGAGATTCTGTAAAGTTTGAGTGATGATATAATGAATGAGGCAATGATTTGAGATTCTCTAAACTATAAGTATTGATACAACGATTGAGGTAAAAATTTGAGGTTCGTAGATGTTAAAACTGAGATTTAATTATTTAGATATTAAGATGAAATTTTGTTATTTATTACAAGGTTTGAGATTCTTTGGATTTTACGAATTGTTAGAATTCAAATTCTAAATTTTATAGACTTTAAGATAAATAATGAAACTAAAGTTTGAAATTTCAAAGAGTTAAAAATGTAACATAATTATGACAATGAAGGTTTTTTATTATATACTTTTAATTATGATAGTTAAAGGGAACCAAGCAGGATGCCAAATCCTTAGATTAGATACATATGTAATATATGATATTATATTTTGTTTTGCGTTATAGTAAGATGTTAAAATTTAAGTATCTGCTTGAAAGGAAACAACTACATGAATTACTAAGGTTGCTGCTAAAGGTTCTAGAAATTGAGCTGACTTAGTGTTTGTTTCTAAATATTTTTTTATAAGGTATGACTAGTGTGATATAGTAACAACTCCAATCTAATAACCTCAAAGCTAATACTAAGGTGAATATCTTGAATGTAGTAAAGATAGCTAAGAAGCTTTAACCTCTATTTTTTTTTAAATGCTCAATGAATTCATTAGTTGATGATTAATGGATACAAAATTTAGGAGAAAAATTTTATTTTATTGATTATATTAAGTAATCAAATGGTCACATGTGTTAGCCATTATTATGAAATAAGTGATAAGGCCCTAAATGTTAATGATATTGCATTGATACATTTCAAAGAACCTATTTATGATAACCAAATTCCTCAATATTTAAGAGACGTGTTTTGGGTTGTAAAGCTCAAGAGCAAACTTGTGGCTAGTTGTGTGCCCAAAGTAAACAATATTTACTCGATTGTTGAGCATGGCCTGTTACATTTAGTATCAAAGCCGATCTGTGATCCGATGTGTGGATATTCTGTGATATGTGTGAAATATCTGTTATGGCCCCCTCATGAGGACATGAGATCAAAAGGGGGAGAGAATGTCACATCCCACATCACTAGCGGGTGAATCTGGACTATAGTTTATATAGTTTAGGTTCTCCTAACTCAATAGACGCTTTTTGGGTTGTAAAGCCCAAGAACAAATCCATGACGGGCTGTGTGCCCAAAGCGGACAATATTTACTTAGTTGTTAAGCCTAGACTGTTACAATTAAGGAAATATTTAGGGTTATTGATCATATTTTATGTGATTTTATAAAGTATAAATTTTATGATCTTTGTGAAAAAAATTATTCTAGCTACAATCTTTAATTTGTGTTAAACGCCTTTCATTTTGAATAAATTTTAAATTTGTTTGGTTAATACAATTATAAGAATTAATTATAAGCAATTTAATTCGTTGATCAAAAAGAAAGTCTAAATTGTAAATATATAAAAAATTATATTATAATCTTTAAGAAAATATTTTTGAAGAGTTTGGTGTGTAAACTCTATATTTGAAGGATAAAAAGTCATAGAATGACACAATTATTGTTCTTGGATAGTTTATACATGATTGAGGATTAGGTAAACTCAAATTAGTTTAATAAATGCATTGATTTATTTGAAATTAGTATAAATATGGGTTTACGTATATTGTCTTACGCTTACGCATTCGACGATTTCATTAACCGGTAAGTGAGTGGAGTCAAGAGACAGTACCCTTGCAAGTGTGCAGAGGGCGAAGCCCCTGTAAAGAAAATAGAATTTGTTTTTTAGAATAGCGGGTTTCAGCTTAAAAATTTTCGAGTGTTTGGAGTTGGTTGATTGAGTGTTGACAGTTCCGAACCCATAGAAATATGGAATTAATTAGCTGGGTTAAGGAACAGGTCATCCAGAAGAATAGAAAACAAAGAAAAATGGACTTGGTCGACTAGATGAGAGAACCGATTGACCAGCAGAATGAAAAAGAGAACCGTTCAACCGAATAGGAGAACCGATCGACTGGCAAGAGGGAAGCCCAGAATAGTTAACTGGATCGGTGAACCGGTCGACTGACAGAAACTATATCATGGGTGAAAACGAAATTGGTTGACTGGTTAACCATGAAATATGGATATTTTCAAAAAATTTTAAGGGCATTTTGATCTTTTTATCCATTTTCTATATAAACCCAAGACCCTAATAGTTTCTCATTTTTCTCTCTCTAAAATCTTATTTTTCACTCATTCTCTATATAAAAACGTCATTCTCTGTCTCCTTCTCTATTTCTCTTAGATCTCTTCAAATTCTCTTTATTTTTCGTTAAATTTTCGTTACCAAATGATTACCCATCCTCTCCTCTTCGAATTGATATCAATTTTAGAATAGAATAAGTAAGGATAAGCAAGGAGAAAAATGTGAGTTTCAAAGTAAAATTGAAGTTTTTCCGATTAAATAACAATTTGAAGTTTCTAAAGACTTCTACAAGTCATAGGTAAGTCTATTCACTAATTTGATGTTTGATTTTTAAGATTTTGAATATGTTAAAAAATAAGAGTTTATTGTTCATTTTGAGGATTTCATTAATTTATGCATATGAAATATTGAATGATGTTAATTAGTATTAATAAAAGTATTGTAATGGAAATATATATGGATATTTGAGTTTATTGAGATATTATGATAGTAAGGTATGTAATCGGTTATCGATTTGAATGTGAATTTTAGTATTTGATATAATATTAAAAATGTGAATTACAATAAGTTGACCATATGATTTCATTATTAGAAATCGGATAAATAATCTTAAATAGTTAAGTCTTGTGAAAAGTGTAAAACTAAAGAGTTTTTAGCCATATTATTCATGATTATCGCATTTAAATATATTTAAGTTGGTTATATATATCGTAGAATTCACGATATATGCATATGTGATATTAGGTTATAAGAATTCAGGAGAAGGACCATGTTAGACTCGAGGATTGTTAGTAAGAGTAGCTACATTCTCCTTTTAATGAAGAAATTTATATATACATAAATATGTAAATATATATGTGTTATACATAATTATTACTTATGTGTTAAACAAGTGATTTTATTGTTATAGTGAAATTTGAAATAAATCTGTTTATAAATGTTTTGCAAGATATTAGAATGTTTTGTATATTTAGTTAGCTGATTGAAAACGATTTGATATACATGTTGAAATGGCCAGAGAAGCCTGATTTATTTAAATGATTTATAATCATTGTTGAAAATAATTTGATTTGTTTTTATCTATGTATATTGGTAATGAGGCCGGTAAGGCCAGACATTATTGTATGGCCAGTGGGCCAGTTTCTGTGATTGTATATACAGTGAAGTAGCTTATAAATGAACTTATAAAAGGCTGTATAAGTGAGTGGAGTAGCAGTGAGACTGGTATGAGGGAGAAATGTCATGTCAAACTCACTATATGTCGAATGCACGTATGTGCAGTTATAGATACCCTATGGAAAATTTTGACGACTTTATAGGGTTATCTTGAATTAGATAGATTACGAGGACAGTCACTCGTATCACCAAGTAACTACTCGAAGTCAACATTAGTAAGGTGGACTTATATTTTTAAATATGTATGTTATTACAAGAAATGTAAGATTTTATAAAACATAAATAAATTATTTTATATTTAATAAAATTCTATTGCATATAGTTTATACATGAAAAGTTTACTGATAGTTTTAGATTTGTCCCGACCAATGTAGCGTGCCGAGGATGTATAGCCTGTCCGAATTGATTATTTAAAACTAGTTGCAGACTAATAAAATGTTTTCTAATTATTTGATTATGCGAAATATATATATATATATATATATTATTTATTCACTGAGTATATTCGTATACTTACCTCTTACCATTACCGCTTTTAAGTTAGGTGTCTTAGTACTTGCTGAATTGGTGGTAACCGTCAAGATTTTACGGCACACAGGTTAGATTTCTTTGACTCACTCATGCACTTGGGTCTACTGGATAGTTTTGTTAAATACTTTGTAAAATATTTATAAGCTAAATGTTTATATAACAACCATATTCGTTCAACTTGTATATAAAATGATTTGATTATTAACGATTAATGTTTTGTAATGATCCCACGGATGAGAATAAATGATTTGTAAACTGTAAATATATATTTTGTGAATTATAGGAAAATTGAATGTCTTATAAACTCTTTTAATACATTATTAATGTATAAAACTGTGACGGTTGTCACGGGTGGACCCTAGGTTCGAGATGTGACATATATAATATAATATTATTAGATATATAATTGTACTATCATAAACAAAATTTAATTTTTCTTTATAATAATGTGTAATATTAATTCGAGTAATAATAAAATATTTTTCTAATAATTTTTTGTATATCAAAATTTTTTTAATAATTTATTTCTCTTCACTTTCGTTTACTCAATTTTTCGTTATGTATATAATACTTTTATAATTTAATTTAATTAATTTTATATTTTTAGAAATTTTGTATAGAATTAAAAATTATAAAAATTGAGATAATTAATAAACATGATACCTTATTTTTGAATTGAATTGAAATCGAAAAAAAAATATCTTATTAAAAAAAATAAATTCTAATTCCAAATAAAATTAAAATCAAAACGATTTTGCATACTACTATTTAATACTACAAATAATACCTATACTCCTTATAAATTTAAACTAAGTAATACGACAATCATTAAGTTTAAATTTAAAAATTTTAATTAAATTTTTTTATAATACGATTAATTATATTATAATTTAATTAATATATTTTATATATTAAAAATAAAATTATATTTATTATATTTTAAATGAATTTAATTAATATTTAAATAAACAGTATTATAAATATTATAAATATAATATTAAATAAATAACATGCAAATTAACCTTTATTTGTGACTACACAAATACAAACGTAGTCGTTAATCCAAATGGTCAACCCCTGTAACATGACATTGTACTTTCAAAATAAAATAATTAAATATCATTTTTAATAAATATACAGAGTATAAAGTACTGCTTGAAGACTCTGGAACCCATCGGAAGACTCTTGCAACCTCTCGCCCAATCAAACGTAAAGCCGGAAACTTCCCCATTCATCTACTCAGCTCTCATTTCCAACATAAGAATTTTCATGAAGGATCTCTGTATTGCTGCCTTCCTTTACATATATAAACATCATATCACCACATTTCCCAACTCAAAACAGTGTACAAGGAAACTTGTGTGTTCTGTTAATATACATCACCAATCTTATATCAGGAAAGGACAAAAACAATCTTCAGAAGCCTCTCACGAAACAAGCAAATATTTATATATATTGTGCAAGAAAAGATCTACGAAGAAATGAGACACCACCAAAATCCCATTTTCGTCAGCTGCTTGCCATTGCTGCTATTGGCATTGACTTGTCTTGTTGGCTCATCCAATGCCTCTTTGCTGCCCTTCATTGATCGTCCAGGTAGTCTGTTATCTGATCTTTGGGCAGACCGCTTTCCTGACCCCTTCCGAGTGCTAGAACAAATCCCATTTGAGCTCGACAGGGACGAAAGTATGGCGCTGTCTCCTGCCAGAGTAGACTGGAAAGAAACACCAGAAGGACATGTTATAATGCTGGACGTGCCAGGGTTGAAGAAGGACGAGCTGAAGATCGAAGTGGAGAATAGTGTACTGAGAGTAAGTGGAGAGAGGAAGAGAGAGGAAGAGAAGAAGGGTGATCACTGGCACAGAGTGGAGAGATCATATGGCAAATTTTGGAGACAGTTTAAATTACTAGATAATGTGGATTTGGATTCTGTGCAGGCTAAGCTTGAAAATGGCGTTCTCACTTTGTTGTTGGCGAAGTTATCTCCTGACAAGATCAAAGGTCCGAGGGTTGTCGGCATTGCCGGCGGAGAGGATGAAGCAGCAGCCAAGCTGAAGAATGAGACCAACCAAGAGCTTTAGAAGTTTTGCCATTTGGTTTACATCAGTGTGGCATTTTTTTTGTGGAGAATAAGGGTGGTTTTACCACATGTTGAGCTTTGTTCCGTTGTGTCGTTGAGGCAAAATCTACTGTTTTGTTATAAAGATTTTTAGTGTTACATATTTTCTCGCCAATATTCTCATGGTGCACATTTGATTAATTTATAAAACGTAGAAGTTATCAATTTGATAATAAATTCGCATTACGCAAAGAGGCGGTAAGTGAGCTGCACAAAGGAGTCGAAAAGAAAAGATTAAATAAAAAGCAAGACAAAATGAGACTGTTCCTATATAAATCTAATCTCAAAGCAAACGGAGCATTTTCCACTAGAACTCGGCTAAACAACTAAACTGAACTCAAGATGTTATTAATCTTACGTTTCTTTTATCCCTTGATAATCTCAAAGACGTGCAGAAGATAATGTGGTATAAAAAAAACAAATAATTCCAATAGTATAAGGAGCATCATTACAAGATGAACATAATAGACTGAATGAATCATCGTATGAGCTACATAAGAGATTAACTAAAGAAGATTAATTCAGTTGCACCGCAGGTGATTAAATAAACTCCCTTGACTGAAGCATTGATGTATTGAAAGTTCCACTCAGAAGAAGGCTCCAAATGCACATTTCCTTTGCAAATTGCAGTAATTGTCCCGTGGCCTCAGTAGATGACCATGAATTAAAAATCCCTGCGGAAGTGCTAAATTTCACAAGTGGCCATCCGGTGCCAAACTGTTTCCTTGATTTCCTGGCAGAAAATTAATTTAAAGCGCATACAAGGAAGCACAAAAAGCTCTTCAATGTTTCTAAATTGCCCAATAAACCAATTAAAATGGAGAATGCTAGGGTCTATTTTAAAAAGACATTAAAGTATATAGTAAAAAACTAAAAGAGAAATTGTGTATTGAGGTGAAACTACCTGTGCTCTTAGCTAATACAAAGAAACCAGACTTTCCAAGGTATCATTTATCTCCTCTGTTCTGGGGTGTGTTATTGTCAACAAAATAGAACCGATGAACTTGCTTGTCAACTTCAATCCAACTGCAACCTGGGGTTTTATAAGCATTCCGCTTGTTTAACATCTTCCTCACCTTACGGACCTCATCCCATTTCCCTAACTCCGCACATATGTATGCCAAGATTATACCATAACCACCAATGTTTCATCAATTTCAATCAGTTTTTTTACTGCAAATTCAGCCAAATCTGTACGGCCATAAATTTTACATCCATTGAGCAAAGAACCCCAGACAACCTCATCAGGTTCAATCTCCATTCCCTTTACAACTTCCAACGCTTCTTCAAATCTTTCAGCTCGACCAAGGATATCTATTAAGCATCCATAATGCTCAATTCGAGGCTCAATTCCATAATTCCTAGTCATCAACTCAAAATAAGCACGACCCTTTTCAACCAATCCTCCATGTGTAAAAGCATTCAAGCTGATAAATGAAACCCCATTGGCTTTACATCATAGTCTCCACACTGCATGTCTCCTCAAACATGCTAATTGCCTTCTCACTTTGGCCATGAAGTGCAAAAGAATTGATCATGGAATTCCATGAAGTTATACTTTTCTTTGAGCTCCCATCAAAAACCATTCTTGCCTCTTTCAAGTTGCCACATTTTCCATACATATCTACTAATGCATTCCAAATAAAGGAATCAGGAACAATCCCATTTCTACAAACATAACCGTGAATCAATTTACTAAGCTGCAGCATTCCCGAGTGACCACAAGCCGAAAGTGCACACACAACCGTGACCTGTTTAGGCCTAATATTTTTACTCTGCTCCATCACCATCCTCCCAAGGAAAGAAATAGCCTCGGGAAACAATCCATTCTGCCAGCAACCAGCAATAACAGAATTCCAAGAAGGAACATCTCGGTCAGGCATTGCCTCAAAAAGTGAAACAGCATTCTTAATATTGCCGATCCTAGTATACCCGAAAATCATAGCAGTCCAAGAGACAATATTTCTCTCAGACATTTCCTCTAACATTTCTCCAGCTATACCAATTTCAACACTCGGCCTCGAGTAAGAATTAACAAGAGCCTTTTGCACAACTGGGTATTGTTTAGAACCGAATTTAACTATCTGGGCATGGACCATTTTAGTCCCAAAAGATTCCAAAACCTCAGGACAAGACTTCAAAACATGTGGGAATATAAAGTGATTAGGCTGCGGTTGCCTCCACTAACCATGTCACAGTACAAAGAAAAGGCCGATGATGAGTAAACCGGCTCAGAGGCATAAGCAGTGATCATGGCGGTGTAAAGGTAGAAATTTGGAGAGACGGGATGATAACAAATAAAGCGAGCATAACTGAAGTTTGAGAGTTTTAAAGTGCAGAAGCGAACGAGCTTGAAGGCGTAGAATTGGATTTGGCTGTGGCCAAGAGTTATGAGAAAGGATTGGAGTTGTTTGAGATTGTTTAGGTGCTTTGCATCTTTCTAGAATTGCTAAAACTTTGGTTTAGAATTTGATTTAATTGGTTTGTAACAGAGAACATTCTCAGCTGTTAGCATTGGTTGGCGCCCTCTATAACTGAAATAACGCTCAATGGGGCTTTGCGACATGGCCTGTCTATTTGGCCGACCCATGGACCTTTACATTAGTATAGTTCAATTGTAACTTTAATACTTGAAACTTTATGGCTAGTTCGACGCCATTTGCACCTGGAATCGATGTGATTAGAGCCATGAGACATAATAACGGAGGTGGATCTGATGCTGGTAATGGTAACGGAAGTGGGTTTCTTGTGGCGGTAATGGTGGTGGTGGTTGGGGTGGGTCTAATTTGGGAAATGATTTGCCAACGCCAATTTGCAAGGGTCTTGATAAGTTTGTAATTGATCAGGAAAAAGCTAGAAAGGTTTCAATTTTATTATCATACCAATTATGTATGACTAATGTTAATTAAACATTGTTCAAAAACTTGTTAATCAAGAGATGGTTTTATGTTGGTGGTTACTTGCAGGTGCTTTCTGTTGCTGTTTATAATCACTCCAAGAGGATTTACCATGTTTCCTTGCAAAAAGGGTTATGATAGTGTTCTATTCATTTGCCTCAAATTGTTATAATTTATAAGCTTAAAACTGAAGGTGTAGAATTTTATTACTAGGTCAGGAACAGAACCCGAAACTACTGGTGGAATTTTAGAATGAGTTTTTGGATGAGTTTTTAAAGGAAATCGTCCTTCCATAGTCTTTTCCTTTATAACTAAAGACTCTTATTTTTTCTCCCCCCGTCTCATCTGATTAAAAAATTGTTACTCTCAATGGTTGAAGTTTGGCTATTTTGTGAAAACAAACAAAAATACTCTCAATTTTCTTGTATTGAAGGAAAACTAGTATATTGAAAACTCAAGTTACAAAGCTGCACTCTACAAAAAAATATATGAATATATATGATTACAAAGGATCAGTTATTATGAACTTGATAAGATAACTAACAAGCTCCTTTACTTCTTAGCTGACCGATACGTGATTTATTATGACAATGATCAGGATGTCGACAAACCTAAGGAGACTCTTCAGAATGATGAGCGGTCTAGCGCCGTCGCAATCATGCCCTCTCTTTCAGTAGGATTGGGAAAAAGACTTCCTCTAGTTGTCAGTATTTATTATCCATTTTGTGAACGATGTGGGGGTTGTGTAAGAAAATATTGGATGATGTTGGGATGTCTTATTGTTTTGTTTCAAAATCTTTGTTTTTTCTTGGTTTGCTGTAGAGGAAGTATTCTCTCAAACATATATATATATATATATATATATGTAAGCACGTATGCGCTAGCAAGAAACAGTTATGCTTAGAATATTGCAATTGTTAGCATTATAATGCTAGTTGCTTAAACAAAAATTTTCTTCTTGTCCAGATAGTGAATGTTCCTGAAAGAGGAGCGAGGAAACGTCCTTTGGGTTATAACATACAGGTATACCAGGCCTATTTTGTGCCTCAGCAATGCATCATATATGTAACTTATATTCTGCTGGCTTTTTTATTTTTATTTATTTAACAATGGTCACCCTTAGATTCTATAGAAACTATCAGTAATTCATTATTTTATTATTGTTCTCACTTTTCAAGTATGATATGTTCATGTTTTCCACAAAATGTATACTCATTGATTAAGCCGAAAGGAATTGAATGAATTTAATATTAAACATAATGTAATTAATTGTTTTAAAATTAGCAGGTTTTCAATATGCTTGTGCTGATATTTTGCTTTAGGACTTGTTACCTATATCAGGGTTGTCCATATACTAGAGCATGGTCTCTATACAACTACCAGGAATTTTATGTTTAATCTGCCAAAATTTTCAAATAATGATTAATACAATATGTCTTTATTTAGATACCAAGGTATAAGGATGACAAGACATGTCACCATTCTGCATGGGGGTTAAAGTATGTTGAAGGACTTGTGTCAGATAAAAGGAAACAAGATTTACAAACATGGTTGCTAGATCAATATTGTACTAAATTCTTGAGGAGAAAAAACAACCACAACTACGATTCTTGATTTCTGCAGAACAAAATATACTGAGAAAAATAGTAGGCTTCTTACATAATGGAAGCAATTAAAAAAGAAAAAAGAAATTGCAAATTGTTCAATTTCTTTCACATCCTAAATGAATCCATTAGTTGCCTGTATGTGTTGGTTTGTTTGTGCCATTTTCACTTGGCATAATCTCCTTTTGGAAATGGCAGCATGTACTTACTTCCTCTGAATCCTCTGAATTGGATGATTATTAGAGGCTTTGTTTGGTTCGTGATATAAACGAGTGAGCAGTAAGAAAAATGCTCCCAAATCTATTACCCTCTTAAACATATATTTTCGTTTGCCTCGACATTTTTAAGAACTGGAGCTGGAGCTAAGACAAACGCACGCACACACACATATTTAACCTTACAAAAGCACCAACATTAGAATTTGTCTGTTGCTTTGCTAATATCATCTTAAATGTATCAAATGCTTCTTAGATAGATACAAAGGATATCCATTTGATATGTGGTGGAGCATTTGTTGATCTTGAGAAAACCGTTTCCGAGAGGTTGGTGCCAGATAGTAGATTTTCCTTGCTGAAATCCTCCCTTAAGTATTTGTTTATTTCTGTTTGAGGTACAATTTAAAATTATAAACTGTAAATTATTTAACAGACGGCAAGATTCTTCAATTGGATTTGGAGCAACAGTTCGAGCTAACTGCTGTAGTGACGTCATCTTTGCTTGAATCAGCGAGCATGATACTGGAATATGGAAATTTATTTTGTTTGTTTATTAAGCTTCTGTCTCAACCAAATCACTGCTGCTCCCTTCCTCTCCGAACAAAGGAAAATATATTTCTTGCCAAATTTCTTCCCATATGAGCTTGAAGCTTCAAATTTCATTTTCAGGTTGAAAGTTGATCTCATCGCATGTGGTCTCATCCAGAATTTATTGGACCCTTTCTTTTATTAGTTAGCTAGTCAGCTTTAACTGAGGACCAACTTTTTGAGGTAAATAATTATTGGTTTTACCATGCTTTTGTTGTTCTGACCCTTGTAGAAGAATGATTGGGCTCTGCCCATAATGTTACAGACCATAATTATTCTGTTTATTTTCTTCCTACTTTTTGTAATTATTCTGTTTTCACTTGTGGAAAGACAACTTATGGGAAAAAAATTTGCAGCAAAAAGTATAAGCATATTAGTCATTTGAAGAGAAATGCAGGTCAGAACTGATCTGGTTATATATTGAGTTTATGAATGTTTTTGAGTGTCATCCTCTTCATCTGATAATAATATGTATGCTAAATAGCTCAATGGAGTACATTGGAATTGCATGCATTATTGAACATTTTTGCTTGTAATCGTATATCATTTCATTAATGAATTGACAACTTTTCTTTATTCTTTCAATTTACTGAGATTATTATATTTTAGTCTGAATTGACATAACGAGCCTATACTAACTTCAAAAGTTAGTGATTTGGCAAAAAGTTCCTAGACCTTTTCTCAATCATTTTTTATAGAAATGGTTCCGTAAGTTTTGTGTGTCAATAGAAAATCTATTAATTGATCGAAACAAGCAAGCACTTAGGGAGGCTTCACCTGGCTTAGAGGTAAATACCTCACGACAATGGTAAAAGTTGTTACGGAGATAATTTAGGATAATATGATATCTTATTTAATATTTAATTTGCGATATTTTAAAGATGTTTTCTATTATAATTATATTGTAAACAACATAAAATTAGGTTATAAATAGGAATCATAATTATCTTGTAAGCTAGCAAATATGACAACTTTTGTATATTCTCTTTTATATAATGTAAGGAAATCCAAAAGAAAGGGCATTCAAACCAATTTATCATAGTATCAGAACCCTTACTCTAATATTCATCCTTGTGGTCTTAATCCTTCTTGTGCGACAAGAAAAGAATTTCTTTTATGTTTCTACAAGTTTCATCTTGCTCTTACATCATCCCACTTTTTAGGTTCACTGTTTTGTGGCTGTCGGCGATTAGTTTTGGGTAAAGAATCATTCTCTCTTGCGGATCTTTTGTTTTTTTTGGTGGTTTTCTTTTGGTGGCTGGGTGTCCATCGACCTTCTCTGTGGCAATTGACCCTTCTGTGGTGGTGATTGGCCGTTTTTGTAGTGGTTACGAGGTGGTTAACAACCTCTGTAATGTTGGTTCTGGGTGTGACTTCTGTTGATCTCTGTGATTTTGGCATTTTACTTTGCTGATTGCTTATGTTGGACAAGTATCATTACAAGCCTGTTATTGTGTTCCTTGTTGTGACTATTTGAATCTCTATAATTTTCATCATGTCGATTGAGTATATTATTGTTTGCTTTACTGGCAAGAATTTTTCTATATGGGAATTTCAGTTTAAGATGTTTTTGAAAGGGAAGGAAATATCAAATCATATTGATAGTTCTGTTCGAGCTATCACTGATGAAATTGAACTTGCCCAACAGAAGGTCAAAGATGCTAAGGTGATCTCCCAGCTATTAGGAACGATTGAGCCCCATCTTGTCACCAATCTTTGGTGTTTTACTACAGCTCAGGCTATGTGAGACTACTTGCAGTATATTTATCACCAAGACCATAGCGCTCAAAAATTTCAATTGGAATTGGAAATTAGCAATTCTAATCAAAGTAATTTGACTATTGAGCAATTTTATTATGGTTTGATTAATTTTTGGAGTGAGTATTCCGCTATTGTTCATGCTAAGGTTCCCTCTATGGCACTCGTGGCTTTTCAAGTTGTTCATGCTGAGAGTCAACTTGATCAGCTTTTGATGAAGCTTCAACCTGAATTTGAGCTTGTTAGAGCCGATTTATTGAACCGTAATTCGATTCTTTCTTTAGATATTTGTTTGAGAGATTTATTGCGTGAAGAACAACGGTTATCCACTCAGATGAGTATGACTTCTAAGAAGGTCGTTTCTGAAGATGTGAATGTAGCCTATGCAACCTAAGGGAAAGGAAAGAACAAAGTGCAATATTTCTGTTACAAGGAGTTCAGTCATATTGCTCGTAACTGTCCTAAGAAAGTTTGCAACTATTATAAGAAAGAGGGTTATATCATCAAAGACTGTTGAGTGCAGCCTCAGAATCGCCAATCCTAAGCCTTTAAAGATGTCGTTCAGCCCTCGTCTTCTTCTGCGGCCCCTCACTGTAAGCTTTGATTCATCTGTTCTCACACCTGCCATGGTCTAACGATGATTGTGGCTGCTTTTACGGCTTTAGGCCTGCAAGGTATGGGTACTACCTCCACTTTTTTCTTGGATTGTTGATTCAGGGGCTTCTAATCATATGACCAGTAATACAATTGGTCTTCATGATATTCTTAAGTATGGAGGCACGCAAAATATTCAAATTGCTGATGGCGGTACTCTTCCTATTACTGCTATTGGTAATTTGGGTTCTTCATTCTAAAATGTTTTTGTCTCTCCTGAATTATCTACTAATTTGATTTTTGTTGGACAATTGGTGGACAATAACTATGATGTTCATTTTTCTCGTGGTGGTTGTCTTGTGCAGGATCAGGTGTCAGGGACAGTGATCACAAAAAGGCCTAAAATGGGATGTTTGTTTCCTTTACATTTTTCCATTCCTAATGTAATTTCTCTTGCATGTACAGCTACTACTAATGAAGTCTAGCATGAGAAATTAGGTCACCTCAATTCTATTGTCTTAACTTATCTTATGAAACATGGCTTTTTCGGCAATAAATATTCATTTACTTCTTCTCCCGCTTCTTTTGATTGTGCTAATTGTTATTTTGGTAAAAGTAAAACTTTACATTTTCTTACGCATGATAGTCGTGCTGTAATTGCTTTAAGATTGTGCATACTGATGTTTAGGGTGTAAGTCATGTTGTTTCTCATGGTCAGTATTGTTATTTTGTGACGTTTATTGATGATTTTAGTCGATTTACTTAGATATATTTTCTTTATTATAAAGCTGACGTGTTTTCTATCTTTCAAAACTTTGTTGTGCTTGTCGAGATACAGTTCAATACTTGTATTAAAATCTTACGCTTCGACTCAGAAGGGGAGTACATGTCTCATTCCTTTCAAACATATCTTGAAAAAAAAAAAAGAATCATCTCCCAATGTTTTTGTCCTTATACCCCTAAACAAAATAGAGTCATTGAGCGTAAGAATCGTCATCTCTTAGATGTCATTCGTACTTTGTTGATTGATTTGTCTGTACCATCTAAATTATGGGTAGAAGCTTTATCTATTGCTATATATTTGATCAATTATTTGCCTACTGCCACTCTAAATTATGGTTCTCCTTATTTTCGTTTATTTAATATATCTCCTGAGTATCAATCTTTTCATACTTTTAGGTGTGTTTGTTTTGTTCATGTACCACCTATTGTTCGTCACAAGCTTACTACCCTTTTAGATATCGTTCATACTTTGTTGATAGATTCGTCTGTACCGTCTAAGTTATGGGTAGAAGCTTTACCTATTGCTATATATTTGATCAATTGTTTGCCTACTGCCACTATAAATTATAATTCTCCTTATTTTCGTTTATTTAACATATCTCCTGAGTATCAATCTCTTCATACTTTTAGGTGTGTTTGTTTTGTTCATCTACCGCCTATTGATCGTCACAAGCTTACTGCCCAGTCTGTCACATGTGTTTTATGGGATATAGCCCTACTCAGAAAGGATTTGTTTGCTATGATACCCACGCAAACAAATTTCAGATCTCTCAAACTGTGATTTTATTTGAAAATCAATATTTCTTTCAATTTCAGCTCATTTTCGATCCCCCTATTTTTCTTCTTCCAGCTTTTGATGATGTGTCTTTTTTTATTGAGCAGTTTAAACCAGGTCTAATGTATTATCGACGTCGTCCACCTTCTCCAATGCTTCTTCCAGACACTGATCCACTACCTGATTCTGCAGTTTCTATAACTCAGCACTATACCAGGGTTACACATGCCCTTGATAGGTATGGTTTTCCTCATACCTCACTTACTGCAACTCTTGATACTATTTTTGTTCCTCACTCCTATGCTTAGGTAGCTTCCCAAGTATGTTGGCAGCAGGCTATGCAAGAAAAGATCCAAGCTTTTCAAGATAATCACACTTGGGATATTGTGACTCATCCTTTTAATGTCAAACCAATTGGCTGTAAATTGGTGTACTTAGTTAATTTTTGATATGATAGTTCACTCGACAGATATAAGGCTCATCTTGTGGCTCTTGGGAATCGCCAAGAGTATGACATTGATTATGATGAAACATTTACCCCCCTTGTCAAGATAACTACTATTCGGACTATCTTAACACTTGCTGCTTCATAGGGGTGGTCTCTCAGGTAGATGGATGTGAAGAATGTGTTTCTACATGGAGATCTAAAGAAAGAAATTTTTATGTCCCCATCTCTTGGCATGTTTACTACACCGTCTTCAGAAGTTTGTCGGCTTCGTTGGTCCCTGTAAGGACTAAAACAGGCTCTATGCTCATAGTCTGATAAATTTTGCTCTACTTTGCTTGCTTTTCATTTTGGTCAGAGTCAGTTTGATTCCTCTTTTTTTCTTCGCAAGACTTCTGTAGGAATTGTGTTGCTCTTAGTATATGTTAACGACATTGTGATTACTGGCTCTGATACTGAATTAATTAAGTAGTTACAACAGCATCTCAATGCCTCTTTTTATATGAAAGATCTTGGTCCTTTACAATACTTTCTTAGTCTTGAGGTCCAGATTACTTCGACTAGTACATTGTTACATCAACACAAATACACACAGGAAATGAATTCATTAGCTGGTCTCCAATTGGGTAACTCTATTCTTACCCCCTTAGAGGTAAATCTCAAGCTTTATCGTGAGGAAGGCGAGCTTCTTTCAGATCCATCCTTGTATCAGCAGCTCGTTGGGAGTTTGAACTAGTTGACGATTACTCACCTTGACATTTCTTTTGCTGTACAGCAAGTCAGCCAATTTATGCAGGCCCCTCAGCATCTTCATCTAGCTGATGTCCGTCGTATTATCCGATATTTGAAGGGCTCCTCTTCACGTGGGTTGTTCTTTTCTGAGGAATCTTTCCTACAATTAGTGGGATATAGTGATGCTGATGAGCTGGATATGTAGATACATGTCGCTTTGTTACTAGATGGTGCATGTTTTTAGGCAGTGCACTCATTTTTGGGAAGAGTAAGAAATAAGACAGAGTTTCCAAGTCTTTCATTGAGTCTAAGTATCGTGCTATATCTTTCGCTTGCTCTGAGATCAAATGGCTTCATGGGTTATTGGGAGAACTTGGCTTTCCTCAGCTTCATTCCACTCTTCTTCATGCTAATAATAAAAGTGCTATTTAGATTGTTGCTATTCTAGTTTTCCATGAGTGTATGAAACATATCAAAGTCGATTGTCATTCGATACGAGAAACCTTCAACAAATATGTGATTACTCTTTCTCACATTTCTACCAAACATTAAATTACAGACATCTTCAATAAAGCTCTTTCTATGCATCGACATTAGTTCTTGATTGGTAAATTGATGTTTTTTGATCTATCAGCATCAATTTGAGGGAGAATGTTACAGAGATAATTTAGGATAAGATGATATTTTATTTAATATTTGATTTGTGATATTTTAGGAATGTCTAATATTTGATTTACGATATTTTAGGGATATTTTCTATTAAAATTAAATTATACCATGCTTACGTACTACCAGCACTCAGCAGTGTCCTTGTTGGCTTATTATCATATTTAAATCTTAATGATAAGAATTAGTCTCCTGAAACCCCGCTTACTATTTCAAATTCCTATTCTTTGCCAATGTACTTGTGATAGATTTTTGGTCTTCTTTTGTTAATTTAATATGCTCTCTGTTTCAAAGAAAATAAGCAGCCAAAACTTGAAACTAATATTATAGATATTTGGAAATCTAGATGGTTTGACCTTTCTAATGCATTTACTTTTTGGTTTTACCTTTACTAGGCAGGTCCTCTCAGAACCAAAAAATGCTCTGGGTAAGCAGTACAGGAAGTTGTTCAGCACGAACAATGTGAGTGATTATATGACCTCGTACATAATATAATTTCCGGTGAAGTTACATTTTACTGAGAAAACACTAAGACTGATTGCCCAAAACGCCATGGCTTAGAAAATTGTGTGCTGCTGTTGATATCTATCTCCAGTCTTACATCGGAAAAGAAAATTAAAATTAAAAAATCTCTTCAAAAGCCTCACAAGGATCAAGCGAACATACATATAGAGCGAAGAAAAGTTCTAGAGAGAAATGAGACAACATCAAATTCCCATTTTTGTAATCCGCTTGCCAATACTGCTATTGGCTTGGCATTGGTTTTTCTGGTTGGCTAGTCAAATGCGTCTTTGCTCTCCTTCATTGATCGTCTAGGAAATCTATCATTGATGAAATTGTATCCATATAAGATCAAAGGTCCGACCATCCGAGGGTTGTCAGCATTGCTGGTGGAGAGGATGCAGCAGCAGCCAAGCTTAAGAGTGAGGCCAAGCAAGAGCTTTAGAGAATTTTCCATTTAGTTTATGTTAGTGTGGGATATGTGGCAATCATACAATAGTGTCATATCAATTTGTATCCAGAAGTTTGTATAAAGAAATTTGTGTCTCTAGTACCATTCTTTACTTTTTGTCAGTGTGGCGCTTGTTTTTTTGAGAATAAGAGTGGTTTTACTACATGTTGAGCTTTGTTCTGTTGTGCCTAGATGCAAAATCTACGTTCTTGTAATAAAGCTTTTTAGTACAATACATTTTACCTTTTTAATATTCTCTTCATGCACATATGAGTAATTTGCAAAACCTAGGAGAAGGAAAACAATTTGACCGTAAACTCACATTTCCCAAAGAGAAGCTATGAAAATGCATAAAGAAGGAAAACAAAAAATCAAATAAGAACCTTAGGTTGTCAGAATTGTCCAGATAGAAATCTAATATAAAAGCAAGTAGAACACTTGCCTCTAAAACTCACAACTAAACTCTTCTTTTATCCTTTGATAATCTAAAAGACATGCAGATGATAATGAGGTATAAATCAACAAATCCAATAGCCTAAAGAATAGCAGGAAAAGCGATGAAAAGGATAGACAGACTGAATCATAAAATGAGCAATATATAATACAAGTCTCAAATTTTCAGTGCACTAAAGGAGAACAAAAAAACTCACTTGACTGAAGCATTGATTCATCGAAATTTCCATTCTTAAGAAGGCTCCAAATGCACATTTCCATGGCAAATTACAGCAATTTTTCTGTGACCTCAGTAGATGACCTTGAATTAAAAGTCTCTTGGAAGTGCTAAATTTCACCAGCGGCCATCAAGTGTCACACTCTTTCCTTGATTTCCTGGAAAAAGAATTAAATTAGATCTCATACCTGCGAATATCTCCAACCCTTCAACAAAGAAAATTAATTTAGATCTCATACATGGATGCTGCCAGGGTCTACATAATAAACACATGGAAGTATAGATGGAAATCCAAAGGAAAATTGTGTATTGTTGGGAAACCATCTGTGCTCTGAGCTAATACAAAGCAACCAGACTTTCCAAGGTATCATATATCTCCTTCGTTCTGGGATATGTTTTGTCAACCGAATAGAACTGATGAACTTGCTTGTCAACCTCAATCCAACAGCAATCTGGGGCTTTATAAGCATTCTACTCTTTTAACATCTTCCTCACCTTATGGACCTCACCCCATTTCCTTAACTCCCCATAAATATTTGCCAACATTGTACCATAACCACCATTGTTTGGATCAATTTCAATCTGTATTTTTAACTGCAAATTCAACCAAATCTGTACAGCCGTAAATTTTACATCCATTGAGCAAAGAACCTCACCAGGTTCAATCTTCATTCCCTTAACAACTTCCAAGGCTTCTTCAAATCTTCCTGCTTGACCAAGGAGATCTATTAAGCATCCATAATGCTCAATTCGAGGCTCAATTTCATTATTCCTAGTCATCAACTCAAAATAAGTATGACCCTTTTCAACCAATCCTCTATGTGTACAAGCATTCAACAAGCTGATAAATGTAACCCAATCTGGTCTTACATCATAGTCTTCACACTACATGAACTCCTCAAACACATTAATCGCCTTCTTACTTTGGCCATGAAGTGCAAAAGAATTGATCATGGAATCCCAAGAATTCAAACTTTTCTTTGAGCTCCTATCAAAGACCCTTCTTGCCTTTTTCAAGTTGCCACATTTTCCTTACATATCTGACAAAACATTCCAAATGAATCAGGAACAAGCTCATTTCTATAAACATAACCATGAATCAATTTACCAAGCTGCAGCATTCCCATGTGACCACAAGCCGAAAGGGCGCACACCACCGTGACCTGATTAGGCCTAATATATTTACTCTGCCTCATCACCATCCTCCTAAAGAACGAAATAGCCTTTGAAAACAACCCATCTGCGTGCAACCAGCAACAAAAGAATTCCAAGAAGGAACATATCTGTCGGGCATTGCCTCAAAAAGTAAAAGAGTATTCTTAATATCACCAACCCTAGTATTCCCGGAAATCATAATAGCCCATGAAACAACTTTTCTTTCAGAGATATCATCGAATATTTTCTGGCTATAGCGATGTCATCACGCGACCTCTAGTAAGAATCAAGAAGAGCCGTTTGGACAGCTGGGTATTGTTCAAAACCCGATTTAACTGTCTCGGAATGCACCATTTGAGTCCCAAAAGACTCCAAAACCTCAGAACAAGACCTCAAAACGTGCGGGTATATAAAGCTATTAGTGCAGTTGGCCTCGACGAACCATGTCATGGTACAATGAAAAGGCCGACGATGAATGAACCAGCGGCTGAGAGGCATAAGCAGTAATCATGGCATTGTAAAGGTATATATTTGGAGAGACGAGATTATCTAAAATGAAGCGAGCATAACTGAAGTTTGAGAGTTTTAGAGACGAAAGATATTGAAGGCGAAGAATTGGGTTTGGCTGTGGCCGAGAGTTATGAGAAAGGATTGAAGTTGTTTGAGATGGTTTATGTGATTGCATCGTTCAAGAATTGATAAAACTTTGGTTT
The DNA here is from genome assembly GCA_035584115.1 of Cedrela odorata. Classification (NCBI taxonomy): domain Eukaryota; kingdom Viridiplantae; phylum Streptophyta; class Magnoliopsida; order Sapindales; family Meliaceae; genus Cedrela; species Cedrela odorata. The sequence goes on from JAXCLQ010000011.1 coordinate 10,131,597, forward strand.
AGAGTTTGATTCAACTGAGATCATTTTCATCTATTAGCTTCCTTTCCCGCTCTCTTAACGGAAATAACTGATTTATGGAAACTCGAAGTCGAAACCCCTGAAGCAGATCAAGGGCATGGCCCATAGAAACTTGAAGCCCAAATCTCTTTTGAGCCCAAAACTAGCCCAGCTTTTTTGCTGACCCATGGGCCTTACATTAAACTATAAATTATTTAACATAAAACTTTTGTATCATAGAAATTAACGCAACAATAGTAAGATAGAGACGCGATATTGGTGGTGACTTAAACGGAAAAGTCACGGTGGCTGCGAGTGCAGTGGTGTGCTGAACATGTGATGCCTTGAAAGTAAAGAAGGCTACCATACCATTACCAACAGTTAAAGACGTCTGCGTATCAGCGTCCGTTATGTTAGATTTTACAAAAATATAAAATTATCATTAACCTCCCCAAGATTTGTAAGAATTTCATGTTAATTATCATAGACTTCCCCTAACATTAACTTTCGTTTGAACTAATTATTGATTTCTATTAAAATAACTGATCTATCTTTTGTAATAAAGAAATAAAAATTAATATACACCATAAAATTTTTTTAAAAAAATAATATTATTTAATTTTAAAATTAATAATTTTGTAAACATTATCATCATTCACATCACACAAAATAATGTGATAGTAATATATTATTATTACTTATCCAATATTTTTACAAGAGTAAAAAAAAAAACGTATATGAAATGTTATAATAAAATAATATCTTTAAATTAATTTGAATGAATAGAGTATGTATCTTTTCATTGTTGAAGATATTATATATAAGGTAAAATTTATATTATTTTAGTTTGAAGTTATTAAAATAACCCTAATACTCTTGGTCTAAATGGAAATTAACGTAGTAGAAATTTCATTATATGACATTTTCATAAAGTATAGGGAGGTCTGTGATAATTTCTATATCGGAAATCTACAGTTACTTAACAAGCATAGGATATAAGGTCAAACTGTCAAATATAGGAACACAGGGACAAACCTCAACTCTCTTCTCATTCATTTCTTTCCATATCTTTTGCTACAATCACTCGCAACTCTATTCTCTTCTCTCTATAAATTATATATTTTGCTTACATTCCATAATTCATAATCCATATTTCTCTCATCCCATCTCATTTTAAATTCAATCATTGAATTCTCTAACCATATCATTCAAATCACATGTCTGGAATCTGGAGATGGAAGAAGCTCAGAGACATAGCTTCTGTGGTGACGTCACGAACCCGGTTCACTCCTCTGCTGGTGAGACCGATTATCCACCTCAATTATCTTGACATCGGACGACGGCAGTCTTTCATCGGAATACAGGAGCGGTACAAATGGGATCAGGGCGGCGACAATTGTCGTAAAATTAGGGCGGAGGCTAATTGTCCGAAGTGTTCGAAGCATATGGATCTCTTATTCTCATCGTCATCATCGTCGTCGTCCAATCTCTCCCCTCCGGTTCCTACAGTTGATAGTGGCGGTTATCAGGCAGTTAATATCTGCCCCAGTTGTAAGTCAGCTTATTACTTTCGACCTCACCGGATTGCTCCTCTTCAAGGCAGCTTTGTAGAAATCAGCATGAACGCTAGTAATAATAATAGCAATAAGAGGTTGAAGAAAATCTCCACTGGTGGAGAGAAGGTGTCGTTTTGGGACACTTTGAGGTCGTATGGAGGGGAATTACCACCACCTGGTAATGGGAATGGAAATGGGAATGGTTTGGCTGTGCCACATCCACCAGGGCCGCCATTTCCACCTGGAATCGACGTGATTAGACCGATGGGACCCAATAATAGAAGTGGGTCCAGTGGTGGTAATGGTAACGGAAGTGCGTCTAGTGCTGGCGGTAATAGCAGCGGTGGTGGTGGTTGGGGTGGGTATAATTTGGGAAAGGATTTTCCAACTCCAAAGGAGATATGCAAGGGTCTTGATAAGTTTGTTATTGGTCAAGAAAAAGCCAAAAAGGTTTCAATTTTAGTATTATAGCAATTATGTTGGACTAATTTTTATTAGACAATGTTTGAAAGTTTGAAACTTGTTAATCAGGAGATGGTTTTGTGTTTATGGCTACTTTGCAGGTGCTTTCTGTGGCTGTTTATAATCACTATAAAAGGATTTACCATGCCTCCTTGCCAAAGGGGTTAGTCTCTGATTGCCTATTATGATAGTGTTCTGTTCATTTGCCTCAAATTGCTATATTTTATAAGCTTAAAACTGAAGGTGTGGAATTTTATTACTAGGTCAGAAGCTGAGCCCGAAAGTACTGAGGCTATAGATGGTGACGATAATGTAGAATTAGAAAAGAGCAATGTGCTGATGATGGGTGCAACTGGATCAGGTATGCCACAGCATTATGTACATATTTTGTTCTTCGACATGCTGTGGGAATCAGTGGCTAATTTGCTTTGCATGTTATAAAATAGGGAAGACGTTGCTTGCAAAAACATTGGCTCGGTTTGTCAATGTGCCATTTGTTATTGCTGATGCAACAACCTTAACGCAGGCAAGTCTATTTTTGATTGTTATGGTTATGCGATTATGTAAAAATGATTCATTGAGATAAAGAAAATTGTACTGTATATATTGGTTAGCATGGGATTGTTGTAGATTTCATTTGTTAAAGTGATTGTACTTTTAATGTTTAGTAGTGCAAGTTTAGAATCTAATAATTGATTGTGGTAATGCTACTATTTTGCAGGCCGGTTATGTTGGTGAAGATGTTGAATCAATATTGTATAAACTTCTTGCGGTATCAGTCTCGAAATAGACATTACATTTCTTATTTTTGCTATAATACTACCCCAGTGCACATTTGTTTCTTCTGGGTGCTCTGTTGATATCTTGTGATTGCTGAAACAGAATCATTCATTTACCTGTTGTAGATTAGTGTGTGCCTGTATGCACTTCTACTTGGCTTTTATGAATATTTTTACTTTTGAATGCTGGTAGTTTTTCTTAGGATAACTATAATTCAATGTAATTGATGAAAATAGAAGGTGCTCCAATGATAATGCCTCTTTTTCTCAAGAATTCCGTGTATAAAGTGCTTATATCATATATATCAGTCTCTTCTACTTAGATCTGGGTGAGCTGAGTTTGGCTCCATTAGTCCTTTGGTTGACCTCTCTTAGCACATCAATGAAATTTAAAAAATAACCCTACAACAAATAAACGTTTTCAAAACCAATTAATAGGAAGGGATTGGAGTGGTTATTGAACTCCTTAGTTCTCAACCCACACTTTGTCATTAAAGGTAAGAAAAGTTTCCTTGGTAACTTACCTTTCTCATGTATTGGAAGCGAAAAAAAAAAAGAATCCCTGAATGTTGTTGCTAGGTTTCAATTCTCTCCCAATTTCCTTTTAACACTCACAACCATCCTTATCAACTTCTAGAAACACTTTTAAATGAGTTTTTTTAGGAAATCATCCTTCAATAGTGCTTCGCTTTATAACTGAAAACAATGTTATTTTTTCTCCCCTTTCTCATCTAGTTAGAAAATTATTACTCTCATTGATAAAACTGCTGCTTTAAGATTTGTTGACTTCTTCTAATCAGAAAATAGGTTGTGACCTGTTGCCAAGCTCTTGGCAATTGTTTATCATGCAGGTATAGCTGGTTTCCTAGCCTGATGGAGCTTCACTTCGCTCTAGATTTGGTGGAATTTTAATCATTTATTCTTTCTTATAAAATTATTTTAGCAGTACTATTGTCTGAGACATGAGTACAGCATTCAGTTGATATGGTTTTACTAACATTTTTGTTCTGAAGTTTACTTTGTACTCATCTGTGTAGCCAATTTTCAAGTTTATGCAGGTTTTCCATTCTTTCTGCTTCTATTTGTCTTTTCAGTAATCAGTGAACTCACGCGCATATGATTTTAATTTGGCATCTAGGCAGCTGAATTCAATGTACAAGCAGCTCAACAAGGGATTGTTTACATTGATGAAGTTGATAAGATAACTAAGAAGGTCCTTACATCTTAGCTGACTGATATGTAATCTATTTTCTAGGTGTCAATTTGACACAATGATTTCTTAAATGTTGAAGACGTTTTGCAGGCTGAGAGCTTAAACGTTAGTAGAGATGTTTCTGGTGAGGGTGTACAACAGGCATTATTGAAGATGCTTGAAGGAACTGTGAGTCTATTGCTTCTATTCTTCACACCAATTTAGTTTGGATTTTTGTGAATAAAAGTTTCTGATGCACTTTAAAGAAACTAAATATGTTTCAACTCTATATTTCTTCTAAATGATGGTATTCTTCATTTCAAAAGTCGTCATGCTTACTCCCTTAGGTTTCTCAAGCTGTTTAGACCTTATTGAGCTTCTTTCTTATGGTTGACGGTAATTTGTTTCACGTAGTTATACATTTTGTGAATGATGTAGAGTTGGTGTGAAAAATTGTTGCATGATCTTGTGATGGAACCTTTAGTGGGGATGCTGGTTATTTTCAAGACACCAGCCTATAGGCATAGAATAAGAGGAAATACCAAATTGATTAGACAGAAGGATGTTTACTGGAATTTGAAAGTCTGAAAGGATAATCTTTACATTAAGACTAGTATAGGTAGGACGATGAAACTTTGAGGGCTAAAATTTTCTTGATAAAAGTGTAACTTCAATATTTGGGTTTGATGGCAATCTCTTTTGGAATTTTGGCACATGAAGACCTTTCATGACAGTTAGGGTCAAGCAGTTGTTACCATTAATAAATACCATATGATTTTTTAAAATTGAAATAATAGATCAATACAACCTCTGTTCAAGATAAATTCAAATGTTTCCCTGTTTTCTTCTGAAGTAGTTTGATAATATTGTTTCATTGGTTTATTGTCACATCAACTGTTTTGTTTCAAGAATATTCATTTATATCATGCCTTAGTGCTTTTGTTTCAAAATCTTTGTTTTCTCTTGGTTTGTTGTAGAGGAAGTATTTTCTCAAACATGAATAGAGACACTCACATGCACACAATTATGCTTAGAATCATGCCATTGTTAGCATTATGCTACCGGTAGCTTAAACAAGAATTTTCTTCTTGTCCAGATAGTGAATGTTCCTGAGAAGGGGGCAAGGAAACATCCTCGGGGTGATAACATACAGGTATACTGAGCCTAAACAATTTTTATTTTTATTTTTTGACTTATCATCTCATTTGCACATATATTATGATTTTTTGGCGTGTTATATGTAGAGCTTATGTATTTTTTTTAATCTAACCCTGGTAATTCTATGAAAGCTACAGTAATTCAGTATTGTCCATACTTCGCAAGTATTAGATGCTCATGTTCTATACGAAAATATATACACCTTAATTAGGCCGCAAGGAATTTAAGGATTTTTTTATGAAAATATATAAGAATTGCTTTGAAATTAGTAGGTTTTCAATTTGCTTGTGCTGATTTTTTGCTTCAGGGCATCTTACCTGTATCAAGGTGGTCCATATCGTGGTCCCTATACTAGCTACTAGAAGTAGAAGTTTTAGGTTTAATCTGCCAAAATTATCAGATGATTTATAAATTAAGCCTTCAGTTGGATATGAAAGTATAAGATGACAGGAACATTGCTCACCATTCTGTATGGAGTGGTAAATATGTTAAAGCCCTTGTGGCAGATAAAATGAAACAAGATTTGAGAACATGGCTGCATGATCAATATAGTATAAAATTCTTGTGGAGAAAGAATTTTTACTTGGCAGAACTTGCAAATTGCTTGATTTATTTCACGTTCTCAATGAATTGAGTAGTTGCCTATATGTGGCATTGATTTTTGCCATTTTTTACTTGGCAGAATCTCCTTTGGGAAATGCATCATGTCCTTCCTTTTTGTTTACTTCCTCTGAGTTTGAGATTGGAGTCTTTGTTTGGTTCTTGATATGAATAAGTGAAAGAGAAGATAAATGCTCCAAAATAGATTGCTCCCTGAATCATATCTTTTCATTTACCTCAATATTTCCAAGAACTGGAGCAAGAGCCAAGACAAATGCACATATTTAATTCTTACAAAAGCACCATCTTTAGAATTTAGCTGTTGCTTTTCTAATATTGTCTCAACTGCATCTAAATGCTTTGTAGATAGATACAAAAGATATCCTTTTCATATGTGGTGGAGCATTTGTTGATCTTGAGAAAACGATTTCCGAGAGGTTAGTGCCTGCTAGTAGATCTTCCTTGCTGAAGTCCTCCCTAAATATTCGTTTATTTCTGCTTGAGGTTAATTTAAAATTATAAACTGTAAATATTTACCAGACGGCAAGATTCTTCGATTGGTTTTGGAGCACCTGTTCGTGCCAACATGAGGGCTGGTGGAGTAACCAATGCTGTAGTGACATCATCTTTGCTTGAATCGGTGAGCATGATATATATGGGAATTTGGAAATTTATTTTGTTTGTTATTTGATTTTGTTCCATTTTATCTTTTAAACAAATGCATGACGCAGTTTATTTGTTAAGCTGCTGTTTAAACCTTACCACTGTTACCCCTTCCTCTTTGACAAAGCAAAAGATGTTGCTTGCCAAACTCCTTACCATATGAGCCTAAAGTTTCACATTTTTTTTTTCAGGTTGAAAGTTCTGATCTCATTGCATATGGTCTCATACCAGAATTTATTGGACGCTTTCCAATATTAGTTAGCTTGTCAGCTCTAACCGAGGGCCAACTTGTTAAGGTGAATACTTTATTATAATTAGGCTTACCGGGATTTAGTATGTTTTTGTTTTCTGAGCCTTGTGGAAGCATGATTGGGCCCAGCACTCCGGTGAAAGACCATAATTTCTCTGTTCTTTTTCTTCTTACCTTAGTTATTATTCTGTTTCTCACTTACGGATGATAACTTAGGAGATGAAAATTTAGCGGCAAAAAATATAATCATGTTACTCATTTGAAGAGAAATGCAAGTCAGAAGTGATTTTGTCTTATTTTTGGTTTTACGGATGATTTGGGTGTTTTCCGCTTTATCTGAACATAATCCCTATGCTAAATAGCTCAATGGAGTATATTGGAGTTGCATACGTCAATGAGAAATTTTGCTTGTATTCTTAAATCATTTTATTAAATAATTGAGAACTTTTCTTTATCCTTTCAATTTACTGAGTTTATTGAATTGGTCTGCATTGACATAACGAGTCTATACTAATTTCAAAAGTTAGTGATTGTGGAAAAAAGTTCAGACTTTCTCAGCGGTTTGATGCCAAGGCATGTTTTCATTTTGCATAGAAATAGTTCACCTTCATATGTTTTGAGTGTTGATAGAAATCTGTTACTTGATCCAAACAAGTAAGATTTGGGGGCTTCATTTGGTTTAGGGGTAATTACCTCATGTAATGGTATAAGTTTTGCAGTGACAAGCACAAGAATGGGTCCAGCATAGTGACCTTGGCATATTATACTATTATAATATTTAATAATAAGAATTAGTCTCCTGAAACCTGCTTACTATTTCAAATGCCTTGTTTTTTACCATGTACTTTGAGGTGGGTTTTTTTTCCCTTGTAATTCAATGTGCTTTTCATGGAAATAAGAAGCCAAAACTTGAAACTAATATTATAGACTTAGGAAATTTGGATGCTTGGTCCTTTCTAATGCATTTACTTTTTGGGTGTACCTTTACTTGACAGGTCCTCACTGAACCAAAAAATGCTTTGGGTAAGCAGTACAAGAAGTTGTTCTGCATGAACAATGTGAGTAACTTCCTTTTGCATGCTATTTGTCTCTCTCTTTCCTTGTTATTCAATTATCGCTTGATTAACAATCTCTTGAGTGATCATATAACCTCTTACATAATTTCAGGTGAAGTTACATTTTACTGAGAAAGCACTACGACTAATTGCCCAAAAAGCCATGGCTAAGAATACCGGTGCCAGGGGTTTGAGGGCTATACTGGAAAGCATTTTAACTGAAGCCATGTATGAGGTGAGAATATTTAGATAAAATGGGATTGCCTTGAATTATCTGATATGAGATAGAAGATAGTGTTGAATGACAGATAATTTACTTGCTTATTAAATCATTTCATTGCATGCATGTTTCAGATTCCAGATGCTAAGACAGGAAGTGATAGAATAGATGCTATTGTAGTAGACGAAGAGTCGGTGGGTTATGTAGGCGCCCCGGGATGTGGAGGGAAGGTCCTACGTGGAGAAGGTGCATTGGAATGTTACCTAGCTGAAGCCAAGTTGAAAGAATCAGCGGTATGGTCATATACAATTTGTGAAGGTTTCTTATCTATGCATATAATTTTGTTGCTAGAGATTCATTTATTTTACCATTAGCCATTAGAGACATGATTGAGCACTGACCTACTATCATTTTTGTCGATGGGACTAAACAAATTATTGTAGTTTAATCTTGGTTATTTTGGGTTAATTTGCTTTGCTTAATTGATTAGATATTGGTAAATATTTGACCTGTCGCTTTTACATATATGCAGGAAAATGTGGAGGCGGTTGAGAGGGAGTTGCAAGAAAGTGAATCAGAAGTTTCATCAAGAGCCATGAGCATGTAAAATTAGAAAGAACCAACTCACTACCAAATAATTGTTACAAGTTGTACAATTTCTATGTTATTTGTAAAAATCACATTGATTAGTTGGTGTAATTATAAACCCCTTGTAAAACAGCATAGCTTCGCTTCCGCTGATTCATAAAATTCATTAGAAAAGAAGAAAGAAAAATTTTAACATTCAGATGAAAGATAGCAGCGTATAAACTTTATGTTGCATTTGAGCAAGGGTTTTGGTGTCATTCTTTAACTTCATTGCTTTTTTCTTTTTCTTTTTTTCACTTCCTGTTTCATGTGGATTATTCCTGGTGTTGTTGAGCTCAGCTGCCTGGTAGATGATATTGTGTTAGTGCAAAATAGATGAGTTTTATTAAAAGTTTTGAATCAAAACTTTTTTAGTTTTGAATTACTACAATACAATTGGATGCCTTTGTAATTGTATAATTATAATAGATCTGTTGTGTTTTAAAAGCGAAATTTTAAAAAGAAACTGAACATTAATTTTAATTTTTTAAAAAAATATTAATATTTTTAACCAGGCAAATTGTATTAATAATATGGACTGGATTGGATTGGGGATTGAGAATTGAGAAGACAAATACTTAATATTGTTATAAGACAAAATAGAAACCAAATTCAACAAATTAAAATCCCAAAAGAAAGAAAAAGAGCAATCTATTTGGCATTAGAGTTGATGAGCTCCAGAGCAGCAGCAGGTGTTGGAAGTGCTGGAATTGCACCTTTCTGAGTTGTGCAAATCGCTCCACATGCATTAGAAAATTTCAAAGCCTCCTTCAGTTTCTCCTCATCATTAAAAATATTACGATTTTTAGCCACAGTCACCAGAAATGATCCTACAAATGCATCTCCAGCTCCAGTGGTATCAACTGTTTTCACTGCAAATCCAGGCATTCTTCCTTTAAACTTCTTACTGAAATATCCAGAACCCTTTTCTCCATATGTTACAAGTAACAACTTTAGGTTGTCATGCCACAAAGACATTACAACTTCATCCTTCTCAGGATCTCCTCCATTTGTCAGGAATCCCACTTCTTCGTCACTTACCTTTATAAAGTCAGCATAATTCCAAATGCTCTTGATCCCATCTCTAGCAGCTTCCGGAGATGGCCATAATGGCAAACGCAAGTTCGGATCATACGACAGTAATATCCCTGCTTCCTTCGCTGCTTTCATTGCTGCCATATGAGCTGATCTGCATGGCTCAGATATCAAACTTATGGATCCGTAGTGGAATATTTTAGCCTGTTTGATCAAATCCATATTCAGCTCTGAATCCTTCAACAACATATCTGCACTTGGATTCCTGTAAAACATGAATTCCCTCTCTCCATTTTTCTTCAACGTCACAAAAGCTAATGCTGTTCTTGCATGTTGATCGAAGCATACTCCTTCGCTTTTTACACCATTCTTTTTCAAGATTTCCACCAGCATGTGTCCAAACTCATCGTCTCCAAACTGAAAATGTCACATCGCGATCAGAGGATCATTAATCAAACAAATATGTAAACAGTTGCACCAGATATACATTAATCTTTTATCTCACCGGTTTGGTTAAAATCAACGCTGTAAAACAACAGTATAATTTGCACCAAACCCCAATTTTAAAAAATGGGGAGGGACATGATAATTCCAATATATATGGAGGTCATAAAATTATATGAGAAAATGGGCGAACCTTGCCGATAAAAGCAGAGTTGCCGCCGAGTTTGCTGATGGCACAAGCGACGTTGGCAGGTGCACCTCCGGGAGCTTTGAGGAAACCGGTGGATTCAGCCAAGGAAACACCAGCAACATCTGGCACAAAATCAATAAGCATCTCACCAAAACAAACTATCAATGCGCTAGATGTGCTCATCTTTCTGCTGCTTCTTCTTGATCTCTCTCAATTACTCAATAAATAAATAAACTTTAATCAATAAAAAAAAAGGTATTGCTGATAAACCCACATCAGAAATAGCCTATATATAAGGTAAGAATCAAAGGGTGCATGGAAAAATATCTCTATGAATATGCAATATCTATTTTGGATTTTATTTTAACCGTAATTAGTTTGTAATTATCTCGAGATAATAGGGATATATCTACTATGGTTGACTGGGTATAATGTATGTGGGACATATGCATGGACGAGATTTCCATGCCATTAAGAACTTGCCACGTATACAGAAATGTTACTTTTTTTATTTGGATTAAATATCTTGCTAAATTGTTACGATTCTCAGTATCAGTAATTAGGAATTTCTTGTCATTATCAAACTTCAGAGGTATCATGGCCATCTCTTATTTATTTATTTTTCTTGTTGCCAAATATATATAAACACACATACATATTATGATTTCCATGTTATGACTTTCAAAATTGGGCTGTTATTATAATAGTGTTAGTTGTGGTTCTTTGGCAATTTTTTAGGATATTTTATGACATAATCAAAAACAGCGCGGTGACTCTTTCATAAGAATATTAATCATCCCCATGAAAATTCAGAAATTTTGACACTTTCTAATCAGCCTTGGGAGAAATTTTCATTGCTGTTTCATTTTGGGCTACCTCCGATAAATTCTGAACTTTCTCGTTCAACAAGTGATATAGACCTAATTACTGTTGGAGTCCTGTTAGTAAAATCAATACAACAAATAAAAATCTTTGGCATGAAACTGAAACAAAGTGCACTAAAATACAGACATTAAAACATTCATAATTTAGCATATTGAATTCTTCAGCTTAAAATATTAGGCACCATATTTTAATATAAATCCTACCAAGTGATCAGTTAATAAGTAACATACTTATAGCAAGGGAGATTTAAGGCTTTATTTACATTACTCTTCCAAGCTATAGTGCTTGTTCACAGCTTCAATGACATCCCAAGTAATCTTCACTCCTTTAGGAAAAACAACCAAATCTCCGGCTCCAATTTCAAATGATCCTTCATATCCATCATCATAAACCTTCACTTTCCCCTCGAGCAGATACATTGTCTCCGTGGCGGTGAATGTCCATGGAAATTTGCTCGGCGAGCATTCCCACCTGTTCATAACATATCACAGAATTTTCTCAATTAATACTGGTCCATGGATCGCTAACATGCTATAAATCACTCATATTAACACATGTCAGAGAACAATAAACAATAACTGCAGTGAGTAACAACGGTAGTGTGTTGGGCCATATTTTGACTTAAAATCTTATCAGGCAGTTTGATCTTCATCCCAGTATGGGAGGAATGGATGAACTCGGTTCAAATAGTTAAAATGTTTAAAAATAATCAGCACATGATGATGCCACGTAAATTCAACGTGAATGTCTCCAGGCCAATCCTACACTCATCAGCCACAACAAAAATAGAAGAAACAGACAAAGAAGGTTGTTAACTGAGGAGGCTTCGTGGCAGACATATATTCATCATAGCAGCAAGCAGCAGCTCGTCGTGTGTCTGGCGTGTGTCTGGGAAATCATTTTGATTCCTTTTTGTCTTGTAGCTTTTCTGTTTTAGTCCTTGTAATCCTTTATATATTTGTGGATTCCTTTCTCTTCCGCATTGAATGAAAATCAATCAAAATTAGAGCTCAAGCAAACTCAAAAATTTCCTTCAATACTCTGTTTTTTAACTTGATATCAGAGCCATTTCTGTTGAAACAGTCATGGCAAATATCAGCCATGATTCCAGCAGCTCGACACATACAAACATAGCTACTCAAGCTCCACAAAACGCAAACACTGGTGGTTTTTCATTTCCCAACACCATCAAATTAACAGACACAAATTTTTTACTCTGAAAATCCCAAATCTTGCCATCTGTTCGAGGCAATGATTTAGAGAACTATTTAGATATCAGAGTGACACCACCCAACAAGTATGAGACATATATTGATGAAGATGAAAACAGCACCACAAAGATAAGCCCTGTTTACAAAACCTGGAAGAAGCAGGATCAACAGCTTATGGGATGGTTGCTGTTAACTCTCACTGAACCAATCTTGGCAGCAGTTGTAGGTTGCTCCTCATCAGCCGAGCTATGGGAATCACTTGAGAAGATATTCTCAGCAAGATCCATGTCAAAGATTGTCAATCTCAGAAGCTTGATCTCATCCACCAAGAAAGAAAACATGAGAGTTACATGAAAATGAAGGGCTTAGCTGATGACTTGAAGGCCTCGGGAGATTTCATATCAGACCGTGATTTGATACTGTATATTTTAGGTGGATTAGGAAGAGACTTTGATTCTATAATAGTAAACGTTTCTTCAAGAAGTGATACTCCATCTGTTCAAGAAGTTTATTCAATGCTGTTAAGTCAAGAAAACAGGTTGGATAACTGGAATGGAATCCTAAACTCTAGATTTCAACAGGAAATTACAACAAACTATGCCCAGACAAATCAGTATCAGAAGAAGAACTGGAATGGAGGTAATCAAAACAAACCCCCACACAATGGAGGACGAGGTAAAGGAAGGTTTGGTAGTGGAAGAGGTGCAACTTCAAAGCCAACATGTCAAATATGCTTGAAGTTTGGTCATGTAGCAGCAGAATGTTGGCATAGATTCAACAAAGACTTCATACCTCAACAAGGGAAACAGGAGGCCAGAGGAGCATACATTACAACTCCAGAAACCTCAGTCGATCCAGCATGGTATATAGACAGTGGCTCGACCAATCATGTGACAAACTCTCTGAAGAATCTATCAATCAAATCAGAATACAAAGGTGGTGACAAACTTGCTGTAGGTAATGGCCAAAACTTGACTATATCTCATGTTGGTTCAACCAATTTACATACACCTCACTCTCATCTTCATGTCAAACTTAACAAAATTCTGTATGTTCCCGACATTACCAAAAACTTGGTTAGTGTTTCGAAACTGTTAAGTGACAATAATGCAGTGATCATTTTCAACAAAAATTGTTGTGTTGTGAAGGACTTGAAGAAGGGGAAAGTGCTTCTACAAGGAGTGGCTAAAGAAGGTCTTTATCAACTGCTGAAGTGTCCACTGCAATTTCCATATTCACCTAGTTTTAACAGCTTTGTTTCTTGTATTGAAAATGTCAGTCAACAACAATCAGTAGGGTTAGAATCAAATTCTGTAAAGTCTACCAAAGACCTGAAAACTCAAAAGATCTTAGGACTGTGGCACAAAAGATTAGGACACCCACATGCAAGAGTTTTCAAGGAACTTCTGCCCCTTTGTACTGATTCTAAATTCCTCAATGAAAACACTTTAGCTATTTCTCCTCCTTTTTGCTCAGCCTGTCAATATGGTAAAATGCATCAAATGAACACCAAATCTTCACAAACTAAAACCAAGAAAGCATTATAACTAATTCATACAGACCTTTGGGGTCCTGCACCAGTCTCATCTGTCAATGGTTATAGGTTTTATATTGCTTTTGTTGATGATTTCACCCGATTTACTTGGTTGTATCCAATGTCTTACAAATCTGAAGCCATAACCATTTTCAAGTAGTTCAAAAGTCAAGTAGAAAACACTTTTGAGTCAAAAATTAAATGCATTCAGAGTGACATGGGAGGAGAGTTTAAACCTTTTGAAAAATTCTTATCAGATCAAGGAGTAACACTTAGATATAGCTGCCCTCACACACACCATCAAAATGGAAGAGTGGAAAGGAAACATAGGCATGTAGTCGAAAC
>JAXCLQ010000011.1:10145899-10183366 GCA_035584115.1 Cedrela odorata
AACCCTAAACCCTAAACCCTAAACCCTAAACCCTAAACCCTAAACCCTATACCCTAAACCCTATACCCTATACCCTAAACCCTATACCCTAAACCCTAAACCCTAAACCCTAAACCCTAAACCCCAAAACCCCAAAACCCCTAAACCCGAAACCCTAAACCCTAAACCCTAAACCCTAAACCCTAAACCCTTAAACCCCTAAACCCTAAACCCTAAACCCTAAAACCCTAAACCCTAAACCCTAAACCCTAAACCCTAAACCCTAAACCCTAAGTCCTAGACCCCAAACCCTGAACCTTAGATTTTAGACTCTAAACCCTAAGACTTAAGCCCTGAAACTCTTTAAACCTTTAACCCTCAAATTCACCTAAGGAATAATATGGCGCTCAGAATATGGGCAAAAGAAATAGTGTAGATACAGGTTAATGTGAGAACCTCGTCGAAGGATGTATGACTTTCGTTGAGTGATGCATGAACCTCGTCGATAGATGCATGAATATCATTAAGGGATATATAAATTTTGTCGAGTGATGTATGAATCTCGTCGAGGAATGCATGAATTTTGTCAATGATGCATGAACCTTGTCGAGAGATGCACGAGTTTCACTAATTCACAAAACTGTGAATTCACATTTCACTTTTTCATGTTGTTGCTGCAAAATTAGTTGGCATTTGGTCAACATGTATTGTTTTTAATGAGAACATTTACGTCTTGCCAATTCTTCTCCAACAAATGGTCTCCTTTGTGTCCTACAGCGTTCTGATTCTAAGTGCTGAACATGTGGCAAAGTAATTGAAGAATGTAGCTCATTGGGAACATTCCAATTCGATTGTTGACTAATAAGTGAATAGAATCTTCATAGGCCAAAAGAAGCATATCGGTACTGTAATATCTTGAGCGAAAGGCATGATGCTGGAATTTAACATATCTGCAGGCTGCAAACACATGTGCATATAGAGTTGATCCAACTGAAATTTTCTGCATGTACATGTCTTCACGCTAAAGTCTACAATCTTGTCTTTTTCTCAGTCTTTTACCTAGAACTTATATCGATCGATAGGATAAACTAACATATTTCTTCATGCATGTACTCACTTGCTAATTTTGTTTTCAGCCCACTTTGTCAATTGTGTTTCTATCAACAAAACTTTATTTCTCCTCTCATAAAACCATCAATGTAATAAACTTCTCATGTATTCCACTAATGATGTCATGGGAAGTGTGGGAGCATGGCGTAGGATTGCATTTAAATATTCTGTAATGTTGTTAGTCATGATATTATACCTTTTACTGATAAAATGAGCTCAAGCTTATCTATGATAACCAACCTTTTCCTCTAAATATTTGGCAGCTTCAAGGCTAATGTGCTTTAGCCTTTGAAATTGATCATTGAGGTCACTAATGCAATACGCCTTTGCGGCCACAAAATATGTCATTATAAATTTGTCGACTTTATTTTTTTCAATATTTTAAACTTTGAACGAATGTTCCCTGTAACATAATATTCGCAGACCCTATATATTACTTTAGGAAAAACAGCTAGTATGGCTTTCTAAATGCTGGAATATCTATCAAAAATGAAAACCAAGTCTTCCACTTCTCCAATCAGGCCTCGTAATTTATGCATAAACCATGCCCATGAATCATCATTTTTATAATCCTCAATTTCGAAAGCCAGTGGCAAAATCTAATCATTCTCATCTTTGCAGGCTGTCACAAATAAGGTTTTACGGTATTTTCCTTTAAGAAATGTCTCATCAACTACTATAACTAGTTTAATTGATGACCGAAAGCCGTTAATATTACTTCCAAAAGCCATAAAAAATACATAAAATAGTTATTATCGTCCTTCTGTATATGAGTGACAGTGCTGTTATTGCAACAATTAAGAATATGATAATATAGGGGCAATTGTACGAAGTAGTTAGATCGCCAGAAAGTAAAGTTAGTGTTATTTTTTTGGCACGCCAAGCTTTTGAGTATAATACTAACATATAGTATTCGCTATGAATATCAGCTAAATATTTTTAGGTGTGTATATTCTGCTATAATTTACAAATTTATCTTTGATCAGTTCGCCAATAAGCTAGGAGCTTACTTGACGATGTCCGTCTGATACTTGATTAGATATACATATACGTGTTTGTTCAATCCGTTTCACTTGAAAGTAAGTATTTTCATCCATCAATGCCGCTCAAAAACGCCATTTACATTTGTTATCTTGGCATTTTGCCTCAAAATGATGTAATTTTGACTTGTAAATTTGAAACTGAAAGTTTTGTTTCATTGCAAGTAAACTCAAATCTCGGTGTAATTTTTCTTTGGTTTCATATAATTTTCTAACTATTATTTAACCATCATCTGTACTGGAGAATACATCATTAGGAAAATTAACAGGCGTAGGGATCGAAAGTATGAACTTCAGCGAATCGTAATCCGATGGACTAGCATCTTCACATGTGAAAAATGATACACACTCATTGAGAGGTGGTTAAACATCAGTATTACTCGTAGATACAAAGAAAGTGTCATTGGGATTAGTTTCTTATTCACTAACTTATTCAAAATAATCGTGAGGAGGATCTTCATTATATTGAATCGAAGAGTATTGTGCATTGACAACCATGATAAGGATTGCAGCATTGACTTAGTTACTACCGCTTGAAGAAGCAAACAGATTCCCAATATTATAGTGCAATTGACAAACGAACGGCAAACGAACGACTATGTAGCTTGAACATTGGGAGAACCTGTTATTTCTACTCTTGAATCTCGACACTCAAATGTGATAAATAGCGGTGTAAAGCCTCCAAATATTGAAACTTGATTATTCACATCAAGGAAAAAAACCACATCTATATCGTTCTTCACATCACTTGGTCTCAAATGCTAAACGAATGAGGGCACGTAATATTTGTACATAACCCTCATTTTAATATTATATTCATCTTGACTTTTCTGACATATAGAATACAATTGATTGACAAGTTCTAAATAATTTATATTCTTTCGTACTGTTATACCAAAACTGTGGCATCCATTGTAAGTTTCGTTTACGTCTAGTGAACTCTCCCATGTTTCTTCAAATACAATCATCAAATAAAATCGTTCCATTTGTGTAAAAATAATATAATTGTTAGACATTTATTTTGAAAAAGATGCTTAAACACATATACAAGAAAAACAATATAAATGTCCAAGGAAGTATATGACAATCGTTGAGATAAGTATAAACATTGTCGAGTACATGTGAAAACAATACTGGATCCCTCAATGAAATTCGTATATCCCTCGATTAATTTTGTCGAAGGATCTTAATTATAAAAGTTTATCATTTTCAATCATCGAGGGATATATGAAATTTTACTGAATCCCTCAACGGAATTCATACATCCCTCAATTAATTTCGTTGAGATAAATATAAAAATTGTCAAGTCACATGTGAAATTAGTATTAGATCTCTCAACAAAATTCAAACATCCCTCAATGATTTTCGTCGAGGGATTCAATACTATGCTAGTTTTCTTATATCTTTTATAAACATTGAGGGATATATGAAATCAATATTGAATCCCTCGACAAAATTCATACATTTATGATGAATTTAATCGAGGGATCTAGGGTTAAAGCATTTTGCTACATCTTTATAATCATTGAGGATGTATGAAAATTTCACTACTGAATCCCTCGACGAAATTCATACATTTCTCGATGATATACATTTCTAATCCTTCAACAGTCATCGAGGGATGTACTATTTACTCTCTTCCTCAATCTTGAATTCTCAAAAATCATCGATAACACACTATTAACAAGTATTACGTAGAATATATATATATAAAAAGTTGTACTAAACACATTTTTAAATTTTTTTACAAGTATAACTAGAGAACATAAATCATAATTATCATACTTGAGTAAAAAATTTACTTGTTATTTAAATGTAGCTTCGCCGAATTTACTTTAAACGAACTCGCTTGAACAAATACCAATCAATACGTTGATGCCTTTAACTATTATCTTTTTAATTCGCATTTATTTGATATTTTTAATTTGTTTTAACTCTACAAATCATAATGATACTAAATTTAAATTTTTTATTTTTTGCGTTGGTGAAATATACAAACACTAGCATGGGTATTTTTGTTCAAAATTATTAAAATTTGTTTTAAATATAACAAATTTAAAAATTGGACTATAAATGTAAATAAAAGATATTTTTAAATTATGCAAGTCAAAAACCCATTTTGTTCAAATAGCCACAATACCTTATAAAAAGTTTGTAAAATAGAGAAAATGTCTATATCGAGGGACTTTATGACAAATAATTAATTTTCATATTCCCTTAACTTAGCCCTTATCTAGTTAACTTTGCAATCTAATCTTCCAATTTGTCATTTTTCAAAGTCCATCTTAAAAATTTTTATTTTTCCGCATAGAACAGACTCATTTTTGTTCACCTAGTCTAACCCTAATTTCTCTTGCAACCAATCTAGCCGTCTCCAACCCCCTCGTACTGCAATCGCCAATCCCGGTGACGTCGCTGAAACCAAAGAGGCTAACAACCAAACCCAGCTACCATTGCCACTGGGCGACGGTCGCATATTATCGTTCTCCTTTTATGCTATTTAGATCTGGTCAAGGTATACAACTAACATTTCTACATTTTCTGGCATTTGTATTAGACTTAACTTAGATAAGCTTGGTTGCTGAATTTTGTGAAAAAAAGAAAAACGAATGAGGCTTTATTGAGCTATATGGTTTTCTATTATGTTTATTGGTTTGTGATGGTTTATGGTATGTGTTAAGTTTTATTGAATTCTTCATTCGTCGGTTCTCTTGGTGAACAAATGGTATTTCTGCAATCTTTTATGGGTTTCAGACTTTTTTTTTTATCTCCCTCTACTTTTTCTGCATTTTTTTTCTTGGTTTCTTGGTTCAATTCTGAATGTTTCTTTTTTATTGATTATAAATCACTGTAAAGGAGTTGAGATTGAGATTTTATGGAACTTTTGTATATTAAGAATATTTTCCTCTTCGTTTCTTAGATATCAAGTGGACAACGAGGGTTCTTAATGTAGAACTGGAACCTATAGTTAGGAACGATTACATTAATTAATTTGAATTATAATTAACACATTTAATTATTTTAATTCGAGGTTTATATATATGAAATATAAACTTGGACATGCATGTCATGTTATTGTATACAGGCTCATTTTCATACACCATATTTTACTGTCTCAAATGTGATTGGATATCACTATAATTTCTTGAATTAGACAATATAGGATTGTATTCTATTTGCAAATGCATATTTTCTGCGTAAGTTTGGTGTAGTATTGTATTAAAAGTACGCATAGTTCAATGTATCATATTGGATTGGATTAGTTTGAATATTTATTGAATAAATTTGATTAGATAGACAGAATTGTATTATACTTAATACTGTATAATTTTTGGTACAACATTTTGTAAAGCTTATAGAGCATGTTCGGTTTATATTATTGAATTATGTTGACTAGAATAAGGTAACATTATATTATATTGAATATAATAAGATTGGTGTAGCATCATGTAATAAGTATTATTTTATCAACCAAAATACTTACAAAATTGTGGTTTTTTTTCCAAGATATTACAACAAATTCATTTCGTTATATTATTTGTATTTATTTAAAGTATTTTTGTTATATATCATATTTCCAATTTATAACATATAATTTTTTAGATACTTTAATAAGGGAATGTTAAAAACTATATACAATTTTTTTTTTGTTTCCAAAATATGAAATATTTAAAAATTTCAAAAAATAATAAACATTAACTGTGCACTGTTGGTGGTGGTTGCATGCGCCCCTGGTATCATGTTGGAGATGATAATGCCACCAACAGTGAAGTCTTTGGCTGCCATTCTATTCAACAGTTCAAGTCTGTTAACATAAGAGCTATCTTTTAGTAGTAAGAGATGGATCCACAATATTGGGCCATAAGATTATACTGAACACTTGTGCAGTGTACCAGCACTTAAGTTTGTTGTGCTGGTTGTAACTATGCAATGGTGTAGATAGGAAACCGACGAGTTTGATGGTGGCGGCAATGATATTTTTCACCCAACAGCGGCAACCGTAAACGGTCGTCAACGTTTCTCCTTTTTCAAATATTTTATTTGTATATTAATTTATAATTATTAAATAATTATTGCAAAAATAATTTTAGTAGTAATTTATTATTAATTATTGTAACATGTGATTATCATTAGTACAGGTAACTGGTAAAACACCTTTATCATATTTTACTTTGTTTTCAGCCATTTGATTTGGTTATAATGAAACTAATGGCTAAGAATGCCCCCTCAATCTTATACAGGTATGCATACTAGCCATGGCCGAGTAAAGAAAGTTAATCTGCATTTTCTTTGTCTTTCAATTTCCATTTGCTTCTCTCTCTAGTGTTTTAAGCTGTTTTGGGCTCTATAAGGAAAGCAACATTCATCTGTTGGGATAGTATTGGGTTTTCTCAGGTTGTCATTTTCATTTAGTTACTAGTATTGTATACTTTTGTGGATTTAATGAAAATCATTTGTCTGTGATATTCTCGGTTTTATGTTTGTTCTCTTAGAAAGTCTAGGTTTATTTTGTTTCAGGGTCCAAGGTTTTAGGTTATTTTGTTTTGCGGTTTTAGGGTTTTAGGATTTTAGGAATACATTGTTTTAAGAGTTTTATTGTTTTAGCTTTATTTATATTTGTATGTGATGTGAGATTTTTGTTTATTCTCGAAATATAATGATATTTAGATTTCATTTGGTATTCTGGTTGCTTTGAGTTTCATGTTACATATCTTCTGTTTATTTATTTTGTTCATTGCCTTTTACTTTTTCTGTTTTTGGCTTCTTTTCTTGTAGATTTTCTGAAATATTTTTCCTTCTAAACGGGATTAATGCTGTGTCTGAGAGTTTTGGCTGTGGTTAGATTTATAATTTTTGGGTCTGCTACCTTTTTCTTGGCCTTTTTCATTGGTTTTTTGCTTTTAGGTTGTTTACTTTGGTCTAGGTTGTGGGGTTTTTTTTTTTTCTCTTCTTGGTTGTGTGTTTTGGGATTTTAGGATTTTTGGGTTTAATGGCTCCAAGGTTCCGTGGTTTAGGTTTTACTTTCCAGTGTTCTGCCTTAACATATGTATGAGTTTTGCTTATTTTTTCTGTATGTGAGATTTTTGGCTGCGGTTAAATTTTTAATATTTGGTTTGTTATCTTTTTCCAGCTTCTATTGCTGTGAAGAGATGTGATTACACACTGGAATTAGGCTCAATGATAGGGTTGATCTATTTTATGTTTTGGGATATAAGATTAACTTGGTTATTCGTGATGCTGTGAGGTGTGTAAATTAGTGGTCTAGTCCAGAGAATCAACAGCACCAATTGGTCAACAGAAAAAGAAAACCTTAGAACGAAACTGCTATAATATTAGAGTGCTGGACGAAACCATATTATTAGTTTGGAGATAAAGTATAATATGCTACAAGGATGTTCCTATGGTATAAGGAAGAATTATCAGATACTTGAGATGATATGTCTTGTTGATTGCTGACAGAGATTATTATATTAAACTGTGGTCTTTGCTAACTTACAACTACTTTGTCTTCAACAGTTAAAGACATGATGAAATTGGCATTTTCATCAACAGCCGGCCCACCAATATACTTGTGGCTAGTTTCAAAATTTTAAGCTGCAGAAACGATGTTGGTGTTAGATCCGGAAACAATTTTGTTTCAGTTTTCAGATTTGATGCGCCAAACATGATTTTTTTTGGGGGTAGTATTTTCAGAGTTGTGTTAAGAACCTCATTTTTGTAAACACCCCCTCAAAGCACACCTTTTTTTTCCTGATTTCTTTATGTTCTCTCTTTGTATATTCTTCTCAGACAAAAAAAAGGTCCCTTCTTAGTATACATAACCAAATGTGTGCAGATAAGATATTAATATAGGTTTTTTGACCTGTAAGAGGAAGAGAGATGAGGCTGTCTGGTTGATTTCGACAAGAGATAAATGACTAGGAAAAACAAAGTTTAAGCTTGAGAGGTGACATTGAAAATTTTCTACTTCTATTGCTGTGGAAAGAGGTGATTACGATGTAGAATTAGTGTCAACGATACGGCTGATAGATTTTCTTTTTTATATATAAGATTGTTGTCTAGACGAAGGAATAAACATCACCAATTGATCCCTGAGCATGTTAATATCAGAGTGCTAGACCAAACCATAGCATCATTAATATGCAAAGTTGTGTTCTTTATTATGTAACTATAAATTTATTATTATTGTTGTTTTGTCACAGTCATGATTGTCAACATTTTTGATGCAGGGGTTGGCTTGTTTGGATTCTCAAGTGTTAGGAACTATAATTGATTAATGAGTAGGCTATCAATTCGGCCGCGGCCGCTAGACATTCACAAGAAACTGCCCATAGTCAAATCAGTCAAAGACTTTGAAGACGACAATAATGACACAACTCCACCTGCTAGTGCTACTAATAATACTTCCTCTACCACCACCACACGCAACTCACACCTCCTCCGTCTCAACTCTTCTTCGATAGACCCTGACAGTCAAGAGGTACCTCTTAATTTTTATGAAAAAAACTTAAACTGTGTCATTTTGTTGATTTCACCATTAAACTATCATATTTTCTTTTATCAGGTGCATCAAATCCCCAGCAAAAAATCAGTTGCTGAAATACCCACGCCTCAGTTTGTGGTAGTTGATACATATGAACGAGATTATTCTCGGACGTTCAGTCAGCCTAATTCTTATTTACGCGCAAGAGGAGGTCTGTCAATGTTGCTGTTAAATTATTTGTTCATATTATTCAGACAAGTATCTCATTCTTCTAACTTAGCTTTGTTTGTTAAATTTCAATTACTGACATTGACAGCTCGGGCTGAGCTTGGGGAATTTGTAGAGTATGACTTAGACAATGAAGATGAGGATTGGCTTAATGACTTCAATAAAGATCGAAAACTTCTCACTCCTGAAAAGTAGTTCACCGTATCTATCTATTATAATTTTCCTATTATGATTTTTTAAGTGGGAAATGAAATCTATTTTAAGCAAATTTAATTTGATGTCTACATGGTAAAAGATGATGTAGAAAAGTTTATTTATCTTCAGTTGGCCATTCGGTTCCATGCATGATATTTTTCACTTATTTGGTGCATGAAATGCAGACTTGAGACTCTTCTGTTTAAGTTGGAAGTGTTGGATCATAAAGCTCGGGAAAGAGCTGGACTTATAACACCTACTCTTGGTTCACCCATTCCTGTACTTCTGCAACTGGATGTTGCTATTGAGGTGATACTTTGTTTTACTTGTTCGGATGTTGTCTAATTTGAATGCTGTTTGTTACTCAGTCTCGCTTTGTGCATTTGTTGGCCATATGATATGAAAATTGTTGGTTCATATAGATTATCTGATGGGTTACCAGTGATCAGATATTTATGTAAAAAATTAATTCTTTCTAAGTTATGTTTATGATCGATGATATTTCCTAGTAATAACACAGCCGTTAGTATCTTGTGTTTTTTTAAATCAACAATTCACCTGGCTTTTTAGAGAATATAGTGGAGCCCCAAAAATTGGCCGCAAAAATAGATGATAGGATCAATACCTTAAAGATTTACGAACTTGTTATCTATATTCTTTGCAGGGGAAGCTTCCTCTAGGGATCTCTACCTTCTTAGCTGGTTATTTTTATACGTTATGCTTTCAATGTTTCTTTCATGTAGTGATACAATGAAGAGTATGAAGAGTGTATAATATGTGAACTTGAGCATTCATGTTAGGAAGTTGTGACACTATATTTTTTATTTTTTTCCTTGAAATGTTTAATCCTGAACTCCTTTACATTAGCTTTATTTATCCAATGTTGCGAATTAACAGATAAAGGCGTACAAGCCCTTGCTATGGAACTTTTAGTGAATTAGAACATTTAATGGTTCTAGTATTTGACATTGTAATAGACATGCCACATTTATATCTCTTGTCATGTTGTCCGGCATGTTGCTCTTTTCTCAAAATTATTTATTATTTTTTATATTGATAGGTATAAAGTAAATATTTTAATAAAAGCAAAACATTGGAGATGCATAAGTGGACTAGGCATCCACAAAGAAAATTAAAAGCAATAGATGGGAACCCCTTATAATTAGAATACACCTTAAAAAAACCTATTAATGAGCAACAAGTACATCCAACCTTTACCTTATCCAAAAAACAAACTTTGCAAAATTATCACTAAACCCCATCCCAATTATAATGTATTAAAAAAAATGGAAAATTATTGTTCAGGTGCCTAACTTTTGGCCATTGTTCATACAACTACATGAAGTATTAAAAGGTATCATATAGATACCAAATGTACAATAAGTTATCACGCCCTCTTCCGTTACATTGCTATTGAAGAACATGTGTGTATTGACTATATGCCCTTGAATAAAAGGAGTATGAAGTTTGAAGGTAATTAAAACAGTATGGATTTTTTTTTTTTTTTGGAGGAATGTACTGTAATGGAGCTTGATGTAAAGAAAAGAGTAGAAAAATAAGAGTTTGGGAAAAAAAATATATGGTATTTATGGTGACATTTGTTTAGGTAAAAATGTATTTTTATACTTATTCACATGTTTAGGGGCATTGTAGTCATTTAACACATGTTCTTTAACATCAATGTAACGAAAGAGTATGCATGTGATACTTTATGGTACATTTGATATCTATTTGATACATTTTGATACTTCATGCAACTGTAAGAACAAATGCCAAAAGTTAGGTATCTGAATGATAATTTCCCATAAAGCATATAAGAGATGAACCTTTAAAATCCTTTGAAACCAAAGCCCAAAGCGAAGCAAAAAGTCAAACTTTCTTCCATAAGCAACCTATGGTTTATTCTCTATCTTCAAAAAAAATGCACATACATTCTTTCTAACCATAATAACCACAGAAGAGCATACTTATTTACTTCCTATGTTTTTTCATTTTATTCATGAAAGATCGGATGGCTGTATGTGCGTGGATTACCCAAAACATGGATAGTTATGTTGGATTTATTTGTTGAAAATCCTTTGTGAAACTGTATGGACTTTTGCAATTGTCTTGTTTTAAGCACTTGCTGATGCAGAGAGCTTGAGAGTCAATTCAAATGTCTGTCTCTTGTAATTTTAGTGTCTGTTTATTGCTTCCTATAATTTAGATGGTATATTACTCCAATCAGTTGGAATTTTGTGACTTATGTTATTTTAGTTAAGTACTTATGATGCCAGATAAAGAAGTCTTGTTTTACAACATTAATATATTTGCTTGCCTCTGCTTTTTGATGTTTGTCATTAATATGTTGCTTTGTTTATTGATTTAACAAAGTACAACAGGTTGTAATAACTCTTATTACCCATTCTCTTTTTAATGATAGGCCCTGCAGGCTCAGACCATCAGATTTGCAGTCTTCCAATCAGTTTATAACTATTGGAAAGAAAAGGTACGATTCAAATGTTATTGAGATGGTTTTTGGTGGCAAATTTTTTATCTTTTGTAGTACTTAGTAATGCATTTGTTTGGAAAGAGTTATTATCAGAATTGTACCAATAAGAGGCTTGAACTTTGATGTTATAAAAATATGCTAAAAGTAATTGCAAATATAGGCTTCCTTAACTTGATATTTTGAACTGTCATGCAGAATGAGTGTCATTACCGAATTAACAGTGCTTTTTTTTTTCTTTTCTAGTTCTACAAGTTTAGTCTGGTTAACCAATGTTATATATAATGGTTCACCTTTGTGTAATCTGAGTTATGTAATTATTTGCAGTATTGTGGATACTTGTACATGCTTTTCACTTTTGTTCTTTTTCTGTCCATGGCCAGCGTGAACAATGGCAGAAACCTATATTGCGGCGTTTGCAGGTTAGTGTTATCACTTAGTTATGTATGGAGACTGCTTTTGTTAATCAATGTCTTGGTATTAATACAATGGTTTGACATATATGGTCTCATCAAATTGCTCATCCGTAATTTTCATTTATCAAAATAATAAACTCCATCGCCAGTGCATAAAGTTGGATCCTTTTACATGATACCACTTTTTTTATTCTACCCACCACAGAAGTTTGACATGAGCAGTTTGACGAACTTAAAGATTGTGGGCAAAGGTTAGCAACGAAGCTAGCATTTCGTAATCTTATGATTGGTTACTTAATATTAATGAATTGTTGTACATATATTTTAAAATTCTTGTGGCTTTGTAATGAATAGACAAAAACAAATAGAAAAGAAAAGAACTTGAATATTATATTCACAAAAATTGATTTGGGTGGGCTGGTGATTGCATAAATTCAGCTCTCCTGCCTTTGTGTTTGTGTGCATTTTTGTGCATGGATCTCTTGTTGTAATTTGTTTTTATCTGGATCGGACAATGATAGCTTTTGACTATTTTGTTTGTACAGCCTCCTCCACCAGTTAATGATACCAACCCATACAATGTCTTTAGGCCGAGGGAGAAAGCTCACAGACTCCACACAAGAAGGGTAGGTGATTGAGATGGTTAATTTCAGGTCATTGGGTGAAATTTTTTTTTTTTTTTAATAAAGGCTGAAGAAAATTACCTACTGAGTCATTATTTTGGAAACCTTAAGGTACTAAGCTACTGAATTGACAAATATCCTAACACTGGCCGATCATTTTTTCAGATGCAAAGGAGGGAAAATAATGTTCAATCATTTGAAAAGCTTCGCCAGGTTTGCACTGCCATATTTTATTTCATTGTCAGTTCTTTATCTCTCCTGATGGACTTGGTGTAACTCAGAAGAACACACTGAATCCATTTGTAGAAAGTTGTTATCACAGGCTTGATACTTTGTATTCTGTTATAGGGGCCTATGCCTGGTTTTCTGCTGTAATGCTGGTCTTCTTGCATTTTCATGAAAGATTTTCAAATTTTGAGACAAATTGTACTAGGTTCTTTTATTCAAGTCTGTAACATATTAAAAGTGTATGCTGTATGATTTTTTGCTATATGCAGTTTGTTATTCTCTTAATCTGAAATTGTGTGTGATTGTACCACATATTGGTGTGCTCTTGAATTGTTGTTGTTATGACGCTAAACATAAATTTGGTACTTTTATGAAAAGTGTATCTTCATGTGCTGCCTTTTTTTCATATACATGTGTTACATTAATTTTTCGTTATTCTCATTAAAAATTAAGATATTCTCTTTTGGATTTACCCTTCTCAGGTCAGACGCAACCTTGACCAAGCAAAGACTATACTTGAGACTTTGATAAAGGTGTTTTTTATTAGAAGTTGTAAAATATATCTTCATTGACTATGTATTTATCTGGTAATGGCAATTTTTGTATTTACTTGGGGTGCACATTAACTCACAATGTGTTTATCTGCAGAGAGAAGAAAAAAAGAGAGATGTCATGGAGAATGAAGTTAACCTACAAAGGATCCAAATGAAGTACAAGGTAGGTTTATGGTGTCCATAACCTTATCTTTCGTTGTTGGAAATAGCCTTCTGTTTTTTGTGAAGTACGAGGAACTTGTGTAATAACTTTTCTGTGCTAATAATTAGGGTGGCAGAGATTTTAACAATTAGCCTTCTTGCACTATAGGCATGATGTTCTTTTGATGACATTCTCAAATTATCACAAAACACTATGCAATTGTTTTTAATTTTCTGTTTCGTATTTTTGTGGTGGATAATTTAATCCCTATTGTCTGCCCTTACTTC
This sequence comes from Cedrela odorata, assembly GCA_035584115.1. Taxonomy (NCBI): domain Eukaryota; kingdom Viridiplantae; phylum Streptophyta; class Magnoliopsida; order Sapindales; family Meliaceae; genus Cedrela; species Cedrela odorata. Next base: position 10,159,674 of record JAXCLQ010000011.1, read on the forward strand.
AAATCATATGGTTTCTGCATTTGGACCATGTTACACGTACAATTTATTGATTTTAAGTGAGATACACTTTTGTTTCCTTGTTCTTTTGGCTTTCTTTTCTTATCTTTTGGTTTCTTGCTTCTTTTAAATTTTTCCTTTAAATTTGGTGGGCAGTCTTTTATTAATGCTATTTGGTCTCTGTTGGTTAATTGTTCATAACATGAATTTTCAGCATGAAATTGAGCTTCTTGAAGATAGTTTGGCACTTCCTGGGTTTCCACCTGTCTCTTGCAAGTTTGGTTCAAGTGAGGATGAATTTATGGACTCAGACGACCATGCAAATAGCCTTCCACGCATGCGACTTCCAGCAATTCAGAATCAGCCTTTCACAGAATCCAACCTAGCTACAGTTCCTACAGGAAGCATTAGGCAAGACTTCAGGCGGCGGCACACGCCTCATGGATGGCTTCATAAATTGGTACGCGTGGCTCTTACACCTAATCAAATTATCTGGCTACCTGCATCCAACATTTGTAACCCCACTTTTTACTTATGATATTTTGCTGTTGCCATATTAGTTACATATTGGTTCAATGACTCATCTATGGATGGAAAAAAATAATAATTAGCTAGACTTTCAATTATGCTTTATCATTGTTTTATTTGTTTTATTTTGACATGTCAGTTGTACCTTATTTTGAATGTAAACTATGGGGTTGCAGGATCCCCTTGAGCCAGTTTTGTTGTTCACAAAACCTCTTGTTCCAGAAAAGTTGGTCACTTCAGGCATTGTTCCACCTTCAGATCCTTCTCCAAAGAATGGCTCATTGACACCAACTTACAAATTTCAAGGTAGAATGGGCCGAGGAGGGCGGATAGTATTTGATAGATGGAATCTTCTTATGCATACTCCAATTGATTGTGGCACATCCTATTACATACCCCCAAAACCCCGCTCATCAATGTACGGTTAAATCAAATACTTGTATTGTCGGAGTTCCAGCGGTTAGTGGGGAACTCCCTGTAATGAGTTTTGGTTGATATTTGTGCTAATCAAACAGTAGGCAAACCAAATGGTGGGGCTGATGAATATTTTGTTAGGCTTGGGCATAGGTATTTCATGCCATGCCATTCCAGGAAGCTGCGGCTACCCCTTTGTATAATCTATCTTGTCATTCTATTTGCTTTGTTGAAAACAATGCCGTAGTTCTAAAGTATGCTTGCTCTCTCTCACACGCAGAGACCCGCAGATATTCACAATTTCTACAGGAGCCATTGATTATTCCTTATGAAAACACACAATTGAACAAGGTTTTATTTTATTTTTATATCTTTGACTAATGGAGTATATGTTGTAACCATAATTTTTTTATGTTTTATAAGATTAAGAAATTGGTCAATCATTTCTCCCCAAGGTTCAAGTATTGGAGTGTATGATGCTAAGGTATACCCGTTCCCCATGCTAGAAAATGATCGTTTCCTATGCATAAGTCGTCAATTTCTCTGCATTGGAAATCTCGCTGCCTACCTGAGACTCACTGATACAGTTAATATTGGATTTCTTGGACGAAGTTGTTCAGGAGCCAACTCTGATAGGTAATTCTGTTGGAAGCCTTGCTTCTGTAATTGCTGCCTCAGGTATTTTAACTTCGTCTTGGGCTGAAGATATTATGTCTTGCTTGCAAAAGAAAACACTTGGACATAATTAGCCTTTTTGGTACCTGTGGTTTGTGCTACGTCTGCTATACTTTGTACAGTAAGAATCCACTCAAACTCTTGTTCGAGGGCTTGCGCTGTTAATGCTGGTGGCATGAAAAACAAGGCAATTGTTGATGATTGGAGAATCAAGCTGTTGTTACCTTCGCTTTGGTTCGTTGATTTTCTGTTGAAGCAGAGGGAAATTGCTTCAGCAATCTTTGAGCGTGTAAAACAAATATTTAACCTGTGATCATTATCCTAAATACAGCAACGACTAATTATACATGTGTGCTGCAGAGATACTCTGAGGAATATTTTACTGTCCGCCTATGGAAATAAGGAATCTGTGGATGAAACACTGGTAGAGGTATTACTTTTCCCTTCTCTATGCCATTTTAATCTCTTTCAAAACTTCTACTCAGGATGCATGTATTGACCTAAAAATTGCAGATCATAAGGGAGCCAACAAATGATGAAGGCGCACTTGATGCATTTGTTTCCATTGTGAGAGGCCCACCAGGGCCAAATCCAGTACAGTTGATGCCATCAATCTCCTTACCTGTTCTAGATCTATGGGGTGATCAGGATCCATTCACCCTGTTAGACGGACCTGTTGGTCAAAACATCTCATCTCTGCCTTCTCAACTATCAAATGTAAAGCTATTTGTATTGGAAGGAGTAAAACACTATCCCCATGATGACAAACCTGAGTTGGTCCATGAAAAGCTGCTTCCTTGGTTGGCTCGTCATCTTATTGCTGAAGAATGCGAATGCGCTTTCTTATCAACATGATATAATGCATTATTCTTACTGTGAAAAAAAAAAACAACTCTTTTATTTGTATATATCTATTGTTGTTCAAGTCAACTACAAAGCTTGTTTGGAGCCGAAATGAATGCAAGAGAAATGATTTCTGTCATGTTGTAGCTCCGACCCAGAGCTTTATGTTTGATTCGAGAAATGTATTCAATCGATCAATAAAAATAGTAAATTTTGAGCGCTGTTGTGTTGATCTGGTTCACTGAGATGATAAAAAATGCAGGAAAATCAATTCCAATGCTGCTCGGATATATTTCACTTCGTGAACGTCAGAATATGAACAGATACTACAATTAAGCAAAAATGGACATCCACATCCATCAAAGCACGACTGGGCTGGGCTGGGCTGGGCTGGGTTGGGCTTGCTATATTTAATGATTATTAGTATGCGGCTCTGCTCATCGCATTTTAAGTCACAGTGATCGCCGGTGATTTGAGATAGATGGCGTTGGCAGCTCAATTCCTGCTGTTGCATTTTCCCAAATTCGGAAGAAGAAGTATAAGTATCCCTTTATATCAACATCATAGCAATCGTTCTTCGCTGTTCTTCTCTTGTAATTTCAGTAATAGTAACATTAACAGTTGTTCTTCTTCTAAGAAGAATTTCTTGGAATTGACGGACGAAGAGCTTATTCGAGAATGCGAAATGGGGACATTCAAAGCATCAGGTCCCGGTGGCCAGCACCGTAACAAGCGTGAGTCGGCTGTCCGTCTCAAGCATATACCGACTGGTATTATAGCTCAGGCTGTTGAAGACAGATCACAGCACAAGAATCGTGCGTCAGCCTTGACACGCCTCCGTACTCTTTTAGCTCTTAAAGTCAGGAATAATGTCAATGTTGATACATATTCACCTCCTCCAGAGCTTCTTCAAATTCTTCCGCCTATATCTACTATTAGAAGCTCAGATTTTGGTCCACAAATTGGACCCAATAATCCTAAATTTGTTTTGGTATACATTATTTCTTTCTTTCTTTTCTTGTTTTATTTAATTACATACCAACATAAATATACCAAGTATTATATTATTTGTCTGTCCATAGGGAATGCAAGCTCTACTAGATCTAATTTTTGCAGTCGAGGGTTCTGTATCAGAAGCAGCAAAGTTGCTGGGGTACAAAATATTTCTTCCTTCTCCTTTTACTACAGCATTACCTTCTTACTCTCTAATTATCACTTATTGAATTGAGAAAAAATATATGGATATGATATCATTCAATGTGTTTGACGGCTGGCTTTGTTAATACTAAAGGTTTAAAGGTTCCCCTCATATGCTGTTCTTCTTTAATTATGCCAGGTTAAGCACAGGAGCATTATCACGGTTGATACTATCAGATGATTCTCTTAGAATGGCAGTCAATGAGTTCAGGACTTCTAAGGTACAGAAAATTTATGGGTATTATTAAAGCTCATACAATGTTTTACCATACTATTGTTTAGCAATTAGCTAATAGCATGTAATACAATTAATCAAACATGCGTCTAATTTAAAATCAGTACTTTTTTGGACTTGTGCAGGGCATGAAGCCACTTAAGTAGGACTTCGCAGTGTTGCTTTCGTGTTGGGCAAACAGTTTCTTTGTTTTAGTCACTATTATGAGGGTAATATAGCATACTAATCGCTCTGGACTGGAAATGGCTTCTCCATTGAAACCTAAAGATCCGTCGCACACTTTCCTTGATGTGGAACTGCCAATCATTGGAACGAAGCTGGTAATAGCTGCTCTTGAACTTGGTATTTCCTGAAGAAAAATTCTCAAATATGGAAAATTCAACAGTTGTATCAGCAGAAAAAAAAGCTGACCATTCAATCAATTATTGGAAGTGGCATAGTAGTCTACTTAGATGTTTAATTACATTATCTTCTTTTTGACATTTCTCTATTTTGTTTTTAGGGTCCTTTAATTTGCTGATTTGCCAATACCTAAATTGTACATATGCACACATTTTCTGGAAGTAAAATCATCAGGATATGACTGTGTATGGTTTCTTGTTTATTTTGATCCATTTTTTGAACAACATTGAATGGGAGAAAGAATGCTCTATTTTTGTGAAGCTTCTGTGTTTACCTGCAAGTACGCATGTTCTGAATCACATTTTACTGTTCATCAGAATACACGGGTCTTCCTTTGGCATCATCAACCACAAAATGTTATGAAACATTTTGAGCTTCAGTTGATCTAGCTTTTACTTTAGTATAATGTATATTCTGTATCCATAGTAATTGACATGGATAGTTCCACGAGGGCAGAAGCCTCAAAATGTGGTTTCTGGTAGTTCTAACTTCATTTTTGTTTTCCAGGCTAAAAGTAACATCTTGACACTCCCATTTTCCAAATGGTTTACTTGTTTGCTTCTGGCCGAAGAGAAGGAAAAATAGGCTGTGTGACACAACCTTTGTGGCTTTTTTGACACTGATTTGGTGTTTGATTTGATAACAGAATGGTCATGTCTGGATATATTGTTAGCATTTTTTCACTCTGTTTTTCCTTGGAACGCATTTGGCGTACAATCTTTTGATATAAAAACTTCAACTCAATCCTATTTTACTCGACCAATTACTATTATTAGGAGAAGATATAACACGTCAGTTGATTCTGTTTCTCAAATCATATTTTGACTTTGATCATTAACCATTTATCTGTGACACAGCACATGAGATGCTTGAATTTTTGCTTTGTGGTACTCTCTTAGAACTAGTTTTGAAAATCCATCAACTAAGATGTGGTCAGGTACGCTTTGCAGTCAGTTGGAATCTAAACGAAGGCATAATCCAAGTTGAGAAGAATGTCCACCGCAACAATCATCTCATCCGTCAATCGAAGTAGCCATGTCAACCAGCATTTGAGAATCCTTTACAATACATGATGTGATAGTTGATGTTACGAAAGTTTTTCATTTGACATTTGAGGCAAGTGATTTACATTTTTCGAACTCCTCTTACCGCTTTTTGACAGTAAAGGTATCATCAAAGTCCGCTTTTCTTCATCAGCCATTGGCAAGCAAATTGCCAAAATACAAATGCGGCAGTGTAGAATATCACACGGTTATTTTCTTTGCCAGTGAAGTGGGGCTTCGGCACTCAAAAGGAAAGGGAAAGTAGGACCTTTAGTAGTGAAAAGAAGAATTTGCGAGTAAAAAATGCATGTATTGTGATAATGACAATAGGATGAGAGTTTGACGCAGGGGAATCCTATTCTGGAAGAATCAGGTTCTTTCCTCCACTAAAAAGACCTTTTGCCTCGTTGACGCTTAAACATGTAGTTTATTCATTTATATCCAACCCAAAAGTTTCAGAGCCTACTAAAACACCCAATGATGGTCCTTATTGATTTTAATCTTGGAAAGAGAATCCAAGGATTATTGTGGTGTGGCCATTGGCCACATATCTCTAATCTTCTTTCTCTGTGAGATTTTCAACTGGTTAGGCCACCATATGTACCCCATTGAGTACTGAGAAACAAAAGTTTTATTAAAGGTTATTTGTACTTCAATGTTTCCTCCATAACATTGTATCAACCAATGAGAAATTGTAGAATTATGTGGATCGCATTTTAAGAGTTCTTGTAGATCCTAAGACCAAGATTGTCAGCTCATCACCACCACTTCCTTTAAGATGCTACTATTAAGCAAAATTTTAGTCTAAGATTTGATTTCTCTGTTGAATTCAATGTGAACTTTGTGCCAACCACACAACAGTTTTTTATTATACTATGGCAAGCAAGGCAATTATAGGAAAATATAAATCAACACACAATATTCTGACATTCTTTGTAATCTTTTGAAGAGTGACGGTACTTTAATTTACATGTTTTAAAATGTAGATTTGTTTCCTCAATGCTTCTTAATTATCAGCCTTTCCTCTTTCTTCTTATATGTGTGTATGTACTCCTAGTGAAGCTTTTCTGCACAGATTGTTCCTATGGTAGTTGCATTACATTCCAATGCTGCAATATAGAAGACAAGAAATGGGGTGGGATATACAAGGTAATCTCTGGCTAGCTCTTGGCTCATTTAAGGAACATGCCACCTTCGGCAAGGCCATGATATACAATCATGATGGAAAAGGCTTTTCAGATGTTGAAATTATGGTTGTGTGAGCAACCGGCAATGATTATTACCCCATACATGATAAATACAAGCAAGAGATCCTCTTCCTGGTCTCAAACTCACCAGAATCCATTTCTTTTCTTGCAGAAAGGATTTCTCTATTGTCTTGGAAAGACGAGAGATCGACTGGTTCCCTTTTGCTAATTCATCGTCTCCACCGTGGAGGTAATCTTGACTTTGAGCAACAGATACGTAATGCATATGTTTCTGGCCATCTTCAATTGAGTACCTGCTGGTTGTTGAGGAATCTAAATCCTTCAGTTTGTTTTCTACACAATTATGCAGCGTATCTAGAAGAAAGAATGGGATGGGTCATCAACCAAGCTGGTAAGCTTGAACCTGTTATGAGCCAAGGTTTGAAATTTCAATGCTACGAAGATAAATCAATCGATATGGTATTTCGAAAACTGCCAAAATGTCAAGGTTTCATATATAAGGTCTTACTAAGTTCACCATTTGACATTTTCCCTTCTAATAATTTGGTTCAAGTAGCCATGATCAATACGTTGAAAGAAAGCCTCCATGTGTACATGACATTTTGTGAAGATGTGGCAGCTCTTGTCAACATGTTCTTTGACTTAGTAAGGCCAGCAAGAGCTTTAGCGTGTGACATGCTTAAGAGGGCTTCCCAGCAGAGCCAAGCACTTCATGATCTGTATGAAAACTGCAAGCGAAGTATTGACAACAAGAACTTGGAATACCCATCAGTGCAAATCATCACCATGGAACATGTTATGGCATTATAACAATGCTTAGGCTGTACAACAGTGAGGTCATATGGGCAACCCATGTTAAGTGAGACTACTGGCTCTACTCCTGCAATTTTTAATTGTCTAGCAAAATCGGCAGAGTTGCAAGCAGCAATGATGACACCTTCTGGGATAATTGTGAATAATAGAGGGACTGAACATAGTAAGCCTTGTAGTTATTTGAACCCCTTAGTGACTTGAGTGGATATCAGGCTTGGTTTTCATCTATGTGCTCGGATCAGAAATTTTCACTTAGTATAACGCATATCATTTAACTTTTTGTGTGTTTTACTTGGTTTATTCCTTGTTTGTCCTTGGAAGGACGGAAGTTGAGTTTGACCGTGGATGTGTTTGAGCTATGCAGAACTCTGATCTCGAGTAACATTAATGATGCAAAACCAGTAAGATGATATTCATAAGTTTTATAGTCAATCAAATAAATTTAATTCTATGTGATTTGTGCCGCGTACTGGATAAATGACAATCATGTGTTCAGTTTTATAAACAAGATTACTCAAAAAGTCTTTGAAAAGATATATCATGAATTAGGCCAAATGGCTACCGGCAAGGCCTATATTTTCCAAGGTACTGAATAAAAATTGAGAGAAAGATGGATAGAAAGCAAATAATTGAGACTCTGAATTATGAGAGTAGCAGATATGAATTACCATGTAATTATTTTGTTTGGAATCTAGATACAACTTGGTTTTAAAACGAAGAGATACAAAGATGAGAAGTTTTCATAAACAAGCTTTTGATTACAATCTTGAAATGGACGGATTCGGATTATAATCGTGCTAGACATCTCATGTCAACATGGTGCATTTTGTATGTCTAAGACACTTTTCATGCCTCCCTAAGATATTCAAACAGTTCCTCTTACTAACTTTATACGGATAATCAATATTCGTAGCTATTAACTTCTATTTTCAAGTGCCATTTACAAGACGAAACAAGGCAAAATGTACATTAACATGAATGGGAATGTAAAAGCTTGAAGTTTAGAGGCAGGTTCAGTTGAAAGAATTTCAGTTTAGAACCACAATCACAAAGCCATTGCTCAAAATGACTTCGATTTTTCAATAACCACGGTCCTAATCTGATGCCACTTGTAAAATTTAATTTTCTTTTCCAGGTTCAGTTGAAAGAATTTCATTGGTCCATTGCCTTTGAACTTCTTGCCGTATAGTTCCTCAACCATTTTTTTTTAATATTTCCTTATTTTGCCAAAGTGCTTAATGCCCCAAAAACACCACCAAAAGAAAAACAGAGCAACTGCAACCAAGAAAATCTTATATATTATTTTGACTCTGCCTGAGCCAACCAAAGGGTATTAGCCTCTGAGTTGGATTCATTTTCTTTCAATCTTCCCATGTTTTGTTTCTCTTCTTCCGCATTGGAGCTGTCATTACTTGCGCTTTCTACACTTTCAGTTTCATTAGAGCTGTCACCAGTTTCTGCGTGTTCCACTTCAGTATAATAGGCAGACTCCACAACTCTTTACCTAGCAATTAGGTAAAGGCCATTGGTTTTCATCTGGAGGGAAGAATTCAAATGAAGCGTTATGGCAAGATTGGGATATACTGAACCGATGTTCTTCATCATCACTTTGAACCATCATAGCATGCAACTGATGACTGTACAACAGGAACACATGATCTGACCAAAGAATTCTGGGTTTGTATTCAAAACTAAAGCCATATAAATAGCAATCAATGTCATTGCAGTCACCATCACTGGTTTCAAAACGGCATTTGGACAAAACACTAAAACTCCTGTTATCGTGATAATCCTCAAACGCAACAACAACGCACAGTGCAAAACCTAAGAACTTACTACTAGACCATTGAGGAGGCAGCTCAATTGTTACAGAAGATCCCTCATTTTGATCACTGAACCAATGCGGAATATCATTTCCCGCGAAAAAAATACTTACTGAAGGTCCTGCCAAACCCCACTGTACCAGAAAAATCATTGCTCTTTACATTTTAGATATAGAGAGAGGGGTGAGGGAAAGGGAAAGATACCTTCACGATCTTCCATTGATGCAGTCCCTAGTGCATTAGTTGCCATAACCTGAATTCTTCGTTGTGCATCAGCCAGAATGTTTCTGTGTGCATTCTCATTCAATTTCCAGCAATTCGAAAATATGAAAAACTATTCAGAAGTGCAATTGACTGTAAACACTAAACCTGCAGAATTTGGTAATGTTTCCAGTGATATACGCTCTTGTGCTTGTAATTTTGTCAGGTGCAGTGGATATGGAAGCTCTTGTTAAGGATCGAAGTCTCTTGCAATAGCTTATGTTAAGTTGTTCCAGAAAAGAAAACGTTTTGAGGCTTAGGCTTTCAAAATTGTTTCCACTTATATCAATTACCGGAGAAATTGCCATTATCTTTATTATCAGGTTTGTGATCTTTAACAGAATTCAGTCTAAGTGACTTCGATCAACGAGCAAGAGCAAGACGTGAAAGAGATGTCAAATTAAAGAAGTTATTTGGAAGGCTCACAATGTTTATGCAGTTCCCCAAAAAAAGACACTGAAAGCTGAGTCAGACGATCAATTGATTGGGTAACTCTTTTACGGGTGCTCCTTTTTTTTAGAGCTTAATATTATTGTTTGGGCCCTTACCTGACTTTAACTTTTGGGTCAGTTGATAATTTAACACATTCTACTTTAATTTTTGGGTCAATTGGTAATTTAACAAGTGTGTCTAATTTTTCCATACTCTCCAAGATTTCTCGTAAACAATCCAATTTTGAGCAGCAGCAAACATAAAAAGAGTTTCGAGAGATTTCAACTTAAAAATGCTGCTTGAAACACTTTTTAGCCATCTGCAGTACATAAAACTCAATATGCTAAGTTTAGTCAGACATTCAAGTGAAGATGGCAATTCTTCTATTGCAGTTTCATTTAGATACAAATATGTTATATCCCATTATATCTCTGGGAACTTGGTGATACTTGAACAGCCATGGAGATCAAGTTCTATAAGGGAAGTCAAGTTACGAATGCTGCTTGGAAGATTTTCAAGCCTTGTACAGTTGTCCAGTTTCAATGCAACAAGCTTATTGAAACCCTCAATTGCTAAGGGGACTTCTTGTATTGCTGTCTTGCCTAAATTTTAACTCCTTTATACTCCAGGAAACCTTGGAAAACTTAGCGAGACTATAGCAGCTATCAAGAACCATGATGTCAAGATTCCGGGCTGATGAGAGATCTGGGGTCCAGGGAGTAACTGAGGTCAATCCCTCTTAAGTTCAAAGCATGCTATTAGAGCAAAAGAGATATGGCTTGAATATATTAGCATTGATAAATTATCATACGTACTCAAAACAAGAAACATGTATAAATGTTAAATGTACCTGTGTTTCCTTCCAAAGGTGTTCAACATTGCTATGATGCATTTCAAGTTCAACAACGTTCTCAGGGTTAAAATTGGAGGGCAACGATTTCGAAGGTATCTACTATCTATGACAATAAAGATATCTCTGCTCGTCTGGAAGAATTTGAAGTCCTTGGAAAAGATGCACCTTATCATCTTCTATGTAACCATCACGGTAGTAAGAACTAAAGAATTTGAGAAATCTAAGTTGATGCATCCTCCTGAAGGAATCAGAACTTCAGTGTATCTCACTTTCTTTGGACAAGTCAAGCGATATGCTTTTGACTGCTTCAGACCCCTGATTACAAGAGAAAAGCATATGTTAGCATGGGATATAGAACAATCAAAACTACAAAGAGGGACTTATGTAAATAAGATTGTATAAGCTGATGTTTCAAAAAAGTTCAGCTGCATTTGGCTCTTACTGAGTTTTTCTTGAATAATTTACGGACATCCAGAGGATCCCACAACCTGCTACGCTTGCCAGGCTCTTTGATGGATGTTTCACGAACAACACCCAACCCATCTCTTGTTTCAGATCATGCATCAGTAACCCATTGCCCGTCATAGTTATGAGACATTTGTCAATAAGAACACTCATTCCAATTCCTGCAGAGAAACCACAGTCATCTAGAATAGTTGTTACATGATCTTTATCCTCCCCTTTGAACAAACATGCAATATCAAGAAATATTTTTTCTTCTTTATCCAGTCCATCATAACTTATTCTCAACACATTCTGAAAGTCCATGTTCGGATGCTTCCTGAGTTTATTCAATGCACTTTCCCAATCTGGCTTTCTCCCGCCAAACAAAAAGCAACCCAACACTTGCCAGCTAACGGAATGCCTTTGCATAGTGTACCACCCGGTTTGAGAACTCCATATAACCTTTTGCTGGATGATTCAGTTTAAAGGCATTTAAAATAAGGAGTTGAATAGCTTCATGGTAATTTAACTCCTCAACCTCGTACATTTCATCATTACCAGTCTTGAGCACTTTTATCTCTATATGCTATGATGATTCTACTTCGAAGACCAAACCAATCATTATCTCCAACTAAAGATTTTAATTGTTGCGAATTATCTATATCATCAAGAACAATAAGGAGCTTTTTGCGGCGAGGTCAAGCATCTATATTTACATCTTCATCTTCTAATACCTAAAAGAAGTTCCTCTTGTAAACGATTTAAGTTCTTTATAACATTCACCATATAACATGTTATAATTACAAGGAGATAAATGTATAATTTTAAAAATAATAAATTTTTCTTTGTAATAATATATATAGGTAATAATAATAATAATATATGAGTAATAATAATAAAAAGAACAAATAGGAGAAATCTGATTAAAATTTTTATTAGGTCAATAAAATCTTCGTATAAATTCACTTTTTTATTCTAAACTAGTTACTTTCTTCAAAATTTAAGAAATTTAGTCTAGAGAAAGAGAAAGAATTCAGCTTTCAAAAGAGGTTAGTATTATGCTAATGTTATTATTTTTTTTATCTAATTAATTTTGAATAAATTAGGTTTAATATATGATAATATATATATATATATAATACCTAGAAATAGAAATTTTATGATAAACTATGGATATTTCATATATTTTTGTTTCAAAACGTATTTAATTTTTATGGATTTCTTCAATTTCTTTTTAGATCTTAAAAATAGACTCATTAAAAAGTCCATAAAATTTTATTTTGTATAAATCAGCCAAGAAATTAATTTATTATGAATTTTCAAAAATAGTTATTAAAACTTAAAAAATATGAATTTCTATATTGGATTTAGAATAAAATATTTGTTTGACCAATTTTAACACTTTCAAAATTTTTGAAATTTTAAATGGTGATTTATACATGTATCTACTATTTTTGTTTAAAATTTAAAAATTTTTGGTTGAGTATAAAAATAGTTATGAATTTTTAAAATAACAAAACTCAATATTGGAAGTTTCTGGATAGTAAGTTTATTTTCGTAATTTAAATTTATTTGAAAATGTTTATGCCATTGGATTGAGCTAAAAATTTTATATATACTATATGAATATGTTCATAAATTTACTACAAAATCTTAGCTTAATCGGATACTTGATTTGAGAGATAAAAATTTAGAAATACATATTATTTAGTTAAAAAACGAATTTGTTGAAGTTAAAAGGAATGTATTTAGATCTTTATAACATGCCATTAGAGACATGATTAAATTGTGAAACTTCTAATAATTAAGGTTTTATGGGCCTTAAGGGATTTAATTTACTAATTTAAGGATTTGGAATATGTAGATAGTCATGAGAAATAATTAGATTAGGTTAATCGAGAGAATTTAAACTATAGGGTAAAGATTTTTAGGTAGATTGATTACTATATAGTAAAAATTAAAGTATGTGGTTATAATCGAATTATATTTTATTATGTATAGGTTCTTTGAAAGATAAACGTTAGGGACATTTATTGATTTAATTATTTGGAGAGAGGTAAATAATTTCATTTATAATGTGAGTTTATTTTTTTATAATGAATTATGATTTTTAAATTATAATACTTTTATTAAACGATTATAAAATATTTGCTATATAATATACAAATTTTATTATATATTTTTACTAAATTATTTTACAAGAATGATAATGAATTAAAAAATGTGTTGATAGTTTTTATGAGAAACGTATGTAAGCTAATATGTTACACAATAATTGTTATGCCATGCTTTGAAGGAAAAATTTTAGTTTATCTGTCCGTAGTTTATTGAATATGATTCTGATCGACAATGTCGATATATGCATATGAATATAGTTAGACCAACTGCTATACCAAATGATTATGCACAATGTATGTAATTATATGATATGGCCGGATTACCGAAAGTATAGGTGTCAAAATATATGATATGGTCGGGTCATCGGAAGTACAAGTGTCAATATATGATATGGCTAGATCGCCGAGAGGATAGGTGACACTACGTGACATGAGCAAATGAGAAAAAGATTTTTTTTTTTTTATTGAACATTTTTCTTACTTTACGAGATTTTAAAATATAATTTGATATGTGAAAAAAAAAATGAATGATTGTGCTTTTATAAATAAGCATCTATATGATACAATATTTTAAATTTATATATGTTTTAAGATATTTTATAAACTGATACTTGTAAAATAAGAATGATTTTGAAATGTTGAATGTGAAATTTTTTAAAATGGCTTGCACATATTTATATTTGTACTTTTGAAAAACTATTATGAAAAGGTAAATCATCAACTGTTATGAATGTTATTACTTACTGAGTTGAAAACTCATCCCACGTCATTTACCTTTTTGCAGATTGAGTTATCTAAAGTGGTGAGTGTTTAGTAAAAGTGAATAACTTTGTTGAGCTTATTCTTGTGTTTTGATAGAGGATTTAGAATTTTTATGAATTTTATAAACTTTCTTTAAATAAGATTATGAATGTTAAGACTCTTAAAGTTTAATTATTTTGGGAGATTGAATTTGTATTAGACCTAAATAATTTAAATGGAAGTTGAGGTATTTCAATTAAGTTATTTATTATGAAAAATTGATATATAAATTATATAAGAGAGTAACACCTTAATTTGGCATAAGTTTTACATTTCAAATTTGGGGTGTTACATTCTTCCCTAACATTTGCAAGATAGCAACAACCTTCAAATTGATTGGCAATTCAGTCAAATATAGCTCTTATGTTGTTGTCTTACCTATACCACCCATGCCTCAAATTGCAACAATAGGAACATCTTCCAATCTAATGCAAAATAATGATTCAATTTTTCTATACGTGATTCTATTCCAATAAACCATCAAAATCACCGAAGAATATGCGATTCAATTTCTTCAAAACATCATTGACAATTTCCTTAACAAGTTTAGCTGCTGACCTGCTAAATACGAAGAATAATTTGTATAGAATCATGAAGTGATAATAAAGAATTGTCGATTGATGGCAACAATTATCATGATTTACACTCTATATACCTCAAACAGAAACAAGCAACAACTTCATTAATAATTATGAAGCATTCAGAATATTCTAACCACAAATCCAAATAGGAAGCGAAAACTTATTTCTAAAATTATGTAACTGATAATAGTCATGAATGCTAAGAAAACATGCTCATTAACATTGGAAAATTGGAGGCAAATCTTCCTAAAATTATGCGATTCAATAAAATACAATCAAATTTCACTAGAACTAATCATTCAATAAAAAAGGAATCGGAGAGTTGAAGTTAATTACCCAAAATATTGCTGGTTCAAATGCCAGCCATCTAGATGAGCTGCTTCTATCAAAGCATCCCTCCAGTCCTTAACTTTTTCTTTTTTCTTCTTGAACTGCTTTTCATGTTTAGTAAAAGCTTCCCCTAAACTCTCAATTTGTTTCTGGACATCAGAGGGAAATACATGTTAGAAGATAGGTAAAACTATTTGTCCTAATGTATTCTTGCTTTCAAGAATCTTCAAAAGTTCATCCAAGTACCAGGATGATGAAAGATAATTGTTAAAGAGAATTATAATTGAAATATTAGAGTCTTCAATTGCTTTTAAAAGTGAGAAATTTATGTCCCCTCCAAAGTTGATAATTGATGAAAGTTTTTATTTTTCTTTAACAAAAAGATACATGGAGATAACTAGTAAAGTTATTGTGGGTGTGTAAAACTCTGAAGCGTAGAAACACATCATACTTCCATTGACAACTGCTTTTAGAGCATCTTGAAGAAGAAGAAGAAGCCATGCATATTGTTATTATGATAGAATTCAACGAATTTCTTTGACTTAAATCATCTGTTGGGAATAGTCCAAAAAACATAAGGTTCATGAGGCTAAAGGCTAGATGGTTTTGCAGGCAGAGATGGATTGTGTCCCAAGGCCAACCGTTACTTGAGGAAAGCCGTTCAAGTGATAGGAGCTGAAACCTCTCAAAGTAACTAAGGGGCTCGGATCGAATCTTATCCTAAGAATGCTCGGCCTGGGCCTCAGCCATAGTTTATAAGGTCTCGGGTATATGGTTCACAAAGGTCTCGGTCTCGGTCTCGAAATGCGACATCTGGTTTTATCATGAAAGAATAACGATCCCCAAGCAAGGATTTCCGAGACCTCACTGCAGTTATGTGTTAATGAAGGATTCATCTCCTTCCCATACATTCTCAAATTCTTCTAAAATAAGGATTGTTGCCAAATTAGATTTCTTACATAATAAGAATCCTAAGAATACAATCCTACCAAAAACCAATGTTTAGCTTATAGAATTTCCGCGATTCTCGCACAATGGGATTCTAGTTGCCCAATTTTAGTGTTCTACCATATTAGGAAAATGATAATACCTATAAAAAAAGGGATCAGTGACAACTAGGTAAAGGGATAAAACCCTAGCAAAAAAGAATACTATTAGTTTTACTTAGGATTCCCTTTCAAAATTTATAAAGTAAAACCCTAACTTAAACATCGGAAGGTTTTCGCTGAGTAACTGGCTTTTCATCCCCATAGCTATTGATTATGGTCGCAAGTCAAAGAATAAAAAAGAGATAAGGTTATTGCTGGTGCAAAGAACTCATAGAAGGGATTTTTGTTGCATCGACATCTGGTGCTATCTGTGGAATTAAACAAAAAATTTAGAAGAAATTGCAAAAAGAAAAACATGGTAACTTTGTGGACGTATGTGAAAAAGAACAAAGCAATGACGAAGGAGAATCTTAATAACAATTGTATGGATGATCGTACGGTAGTTAACCAAGATGTTGGCGACCAACTGCCACCGTTAAAGGATGTAAATCGCGATTTAGAAGCTTTATCGCCGCATCAACTCTCCTTTCGTCTAGAGACGGCAAAAACAGCCTGGTTAACTAAAAGGCTGGTCAAGAATGAACGGCAACACATGAAGAAGGATAGGCCAATTTAATCCTTCGCTGAAAAAGTAGCACGGATGAGGAAGATACTATAGGCTGGCTCTCCAACGTTAAAAACTCTCAAACCAGCCGAAGCTGTCGAAAGCAGTATGCCTAACGCAACACACACAAATCGCCCAGCAAAACATTATCGAAACACTACTAAGAGAAAATACACTACCATAAAAAAAGGAAAAGAGAAAAATTTAGACAATTTCTTTAAAGAGCCTCAAGACAATGATGACACTAATAAACTCCATGTCGAGCTTCAACAGATGTTCGAGAATTCCCCAGAGAAGTTTGTGGTGATTCAGAAGAGAAGTTCGGGCAATAGCCCTAGTCAGGAGGACATGAGGGCGTTCCTTCACCAGAAACGACAAAGAGAAAGCTCGATATGCAGCCCGTCCATATAAAGGAGATCCAAGGAAGATAGCGGTCAAGTCGATAGTCTCGAAACTCGAATTCAGAAGTTGGTCGAGGAGCTAAAAAACCAGAAGCAAAGGGAAAAGAAAATGAGAGGCAAACCTGTGCCCAAGATGGGGTCTTATTCTAGGTTTCATTTTTCTCAAAAAATGTTAAATCTCACTCTTCATAAAAAATTCAAGATGCCATGGAGAAACGTTTTCACGGGCAAAACTAACCCATCGTTGCATATGGATATTTTTAGGGAGATGATGCTAATCAAAGTGTTAGATGAGTCCCAAATATCATTTATTTCCTCTGACCCTTAAGGGGCAAGTGAGAAAGTGGTTTACTAGCTTGACCTCCGGAAGCATTGATAGTTTAGGACAATTGTATGAAACATTTGTAAATGAATTCAGGGGGGGCTACGGTGAATCTTGAAATATCGAGTTCGTTACTGCTGATGAAGCAAAGAGTTAGAGAGAGCCTCAGAAGTTTTGTCCAAAGATACCGCGACGATGTTATGGAGCTGGGAGTTTATCACCATTCATTGGCCTTAAAGGGTCTCAGGAAGGGCTTACAGGTGGACCGTGGATGGAATACAGTACTAAAGCCATCAGTCACTACTTATGAAGTAACTCGACAAAAGTTGCTGAATGAGATCAAAATTAAAAACCATATCACTCTCAAAATGAGAGAAGAAAAGGCCTTGGCACCATCGTTTCCCGGTAAGGCATCAAATTTGAAAACTGACCCGAGAAAGAGAAGCGATAAGGGAAGAAATTTCTTTGATCTTAATAGAAAAGACAAACAAGATCAAGGTTGGGATGAGAAACCAAAGAGAAGAAACGAATTCCCACTAAAACAGTATCACTCCCCAAGAAAAGAAGACAACAAAAAAGTGGTCCATGTTGAAGGAGATCAGGCTTTCATTCCTTTGAAAGCCTCACTCTCGCAGGTCTGGCAGGAGATTAAAAGACGAGGAACTACACTGGTAGAACCCCGCCCGCTAAAGGCTAAGCTAATGGGAGAATCCAAGAAAAAGTTCTGCGAGTTCTACCAAAGCGTCGAGCATTTGACGAACGAATGTTTTGAGACCAAGTGGAAATACTGATTCGAAACAATTATCTGCAATACTTGGTAGCAAGAGAAGAAGATGGAACTAGAGTCTCAAATCAGGAGATTAAGCATGGATAAGAATGTCAGGAAAGAACTATGGTGATTTAAGAAGGGGTAACATTAGCCGGGAAGTCCAATAGATCAAGGAAGAATTATTCCAAATACTCCCTACCCTATGATTCCTTGGATATCCATATTATGAATGTCCGAGTCGAGAATAAATAAAATTTTACCTCAGTAACTGTTATGGTCACGGACAATGACGAAATGGGAGTTGATTATCCTCATGATAATGCATTGGTAGTAACATTAATGGTAGGAATAGCGTAGGTTAGCCGAATTTTTGTGGATACAAAAAGTTCGGCCTATATCATATTCAAGGAAACTTTGAATTCTTTAAAAATTAAATATTTAAGACTCAAACCTGTCGAGACCGCCATCTATAGTTTTGGTAAATCGTGCATTTAACCCTTGGAAATAATGCAACTACCCATTACTATGGGAGAGAGACCTTACTAAAAGACTACAATGGTAGAATTTCAGGTGGTCGATCTCAAAATGTCCTACACCATGATCTTGGGGAACTTTTCCTTAGAGCTACGAAGGCAGTAGAAAGCATACATTATCTAAAGTTAAAATTCCGAGCAAGAGACGGAATTAGAATTGTGAAGGGAAACCAAAAGAAGACTCGGTCATTCTTTGCGATTTTATCTAAAAACTCGTATTATCTATCGAAGCACCCGGGAGAGAAGTCCTAGAAGCAAATGAAGGTAGTTCGCAGGATAAGCTAATTGAAAGAAACTTGAACATGGTGACAAACCGTCAACCTTAGAGCCAGCAGGAGAGCTTAAATGCCCCATTTTGAATCAAGAGTTGCCTTAAAAAATGGTTAAGATTGGCACCCAACTTCCAAAAGAATTGAAGTCCAAACTTAAGGCCATCTTGAAAAAACACATGAATATGTTCACATGGTCTCATGAAGACATGCTGAGCATTAACCCGCGAGTAATCTCTCACCTACTGGCCATCAATCCTCAGCACAGACCAGTGAAGCAGAAAAAAAGACTGTTCAATGAATAAAGAAGAGAAGCAATACATGCTGAGGTCGATAGGCTAATGAAAGTAAAATTTATCAGGGAGGTACATTATCCAAAGTGGGTGTCAAACGTAGTGATGGTCAAGAAAGCTAATGGTAAATAGAGAATGTGCGTAAACTTCACAAATTTGAATAAAGCCTGCCCAAAGGATAGTTTTTCCCTCTCTTGGATCAATCAGTTGGCAAACTCCACCACTGGCCATGAGTTATTAAGCTTTATGAATTCCTTTTCAGGATATAATCATATCATAATATATGAACCAGACCAGGAGAAAACAACATTTATTACTGACCAAAGGCTATACTGCTACATAGTAATACCATTTGGGTTAAAAACGTAGAAGCTAACTTCTAAAGATTAGTCAATCGGGTCTTCAAACTACTAATAAGTGAGACTATGGAGGTATATGTAGACGATATGATTACCAAGTCTTAAAAGGCCCAAGACCACCCCAAGGATTTAGAAGAAACCTTCTTTTACTTGAGCAAATACAAAATGAAATTGAACCCTAAGAAGTGTGCATTTTGAGTTCAAGCTAAAAAATTCCTTGATTATATGGTCAATGAGCGAGAAATCAAAGCTAATCCACAGAAGATCAAAGCGATACTGGAGTTGAAGTCTTCGTCCAATCTCAAAGAACTCCAAAGTCTAATGAGTCGACTAGTAACACTGAACAGGTTCCTATCCAAAGCCACCCACCAGTATTTCCCTTTCTTTCAAATCATGAAGAAAGGGAAGAAGATTGAGTGCTCAAAAGAATACGAGTACAGTTTTCAGGAACTGAAGCAATATCTTGCATCTTTGTCTCATCTAATGAGACTGAAAACCAAGGGATACGTTATACCTATACCTTGTAGTGAGCGATCACTCGATGAGCTCGGTCTTAAAAAAGAAAGACACCGAAAATATTCACCGCCCCATTTATTACACTAGCAAGGCATTACTGGACACCGAGACGAGATATTCACTTCTAGAAAAACTAGCACTAGTATTGGTAGTGACAGCCCAAAAACTCAAACCCTATTTTTAAATACAACAGGTTGTGGTATTAACAAATCAACTGCTAAGACAGATTTTGCATCGGCTAGACCCCTCAGGCCAGCTGACTTACAAGCCTAGGAAAGCAATAAAGAGTTAAGCTTTGATTTTATTGCCAAAAGATCGGTGTCTGAACAGCTGCTCGTCCAATAGATCACGAAATAGTATCCAGACTGAGAAGACTTAGTCATCCTAAATGAAGAGATGATGATCTAAAGCCTCCTCATCGATGAAGCCTCTAACGCTCAGGTAGGAGAAGCTAGTGTAGTCCTCGTAAGTCCAGAAGGGATTGAGATAATGTATTCTTTAAAGTTTGATTTTAAAGTTACAAATAACGAGGCGGAGTACGAAGCATTAATTGCAAGGGTCAAATTAGCACTAGCTCTTAAAATCACAGGTCTCAACTTCTACTGTGATTCTCAACTAGTGGTCAACTAACTAGACAACCAGTTCCAAGAGCGTGAATGTAACATGTAGGCATATTTGGAGAAAGCCTAGCAAGTATTAAGCTTAATAAAGGCTGTTAGAATAAAACAGATCCCTAGAGCTGAGAACTCTAAGGCAAAAATTCTAGTAAAATTGGCCTCTATTTTTAAAGGAAATATTCTCGCCTCGGTTCCGATAGAGGTGCTGGAACGAAGAAGCACAAGAAACGAGGAATACCTGCGGCACGTATCTTAGGTGGATCCATAGTATTGCTAGATCAATGAGATAAAGTCCTACATTCAATACGGCAAACTCTCGGAGGATAAAGAACAAGCAAGAAAGGTTAAGAATAGGTCAACAAGATATACCATCATTGATAGAGAGTTGTACAAACTGGGTTATAGCATTCCCTACTTAAAATGCCTAAGACCTGAATAAGCCACTCAGATCCTGGATGAAATTCATCAAGGAATAGGTGGGGGATATGGAAGAGCTCGAGTTATGACCTACAGAATATTAAGGCAGAAGTATTACTGGCCAACGATTTCTCGAGATGCAACATAGGTAGCTAAAACCTGTCATGAGTGTCAAGTGCACAACTGCATTCCGAGACAACCTCCTGAGAAGTTAACTTCCATAACAAGCCCTTGGCCATTTTCCCAATAGGGGCTCGATCTCATTAGGCCTTTGCCATAAGCTTGGGCAATCATTAAGTATGCTGTGATAGCCATCGATTACTTTACAAAATAGGCAGAAGCCGAACCCCTGGCGATTATCACTAAATAAAAGGTCACGACATTTGTTAAGCACAATATCATCTAAAGATTTGGAATACCTAAAGTGTTGGTCACGGATAATGGGAAGCAATTTGGCAACACTAATTTCAGAGAATTCTGCTCAGATTTTGCAGTTGACCTGAGATTCTCAACTCCAGCTCATCCTAAGCCCAACAGACAAGTAGAGGTGGCTAATAAAGTCATCAAAAGGGCCCTCAAAAAGAAGCTCAAGGAGCACATGGAACATGGATTAACAAACTTTCCGAGGTTTTTTAGGCATACCGAGTAACACCCAAGGTCGCCACAAATGAAACTCCTTATAACTTAGCTTTCAGATGCGAGATGATAAACCCGATAAAGGTCAACATACCAACTTTCTGGGTCAACAATTATAACGAGGAATCTAACGATGAGAGCTTGCGTTTAGAGTTAGATCTGTTGGAGGAAAAAAGGAAAATGGTCGTAATAAATACTATCGCTCATCAACATAAGGTAGCAAGGTATTATAACCAAAAAGTTCAGCACCGCTCTTTTCAGCTAGGAGACTGGGTCCTAAGACAAGTAATGCTGAATATCAAGGCTCTAGGAGAGACAGTTCTAGGTGCAAATTGGGAAAAGCCTTACAAAGCTACTCAAGTCCTTAGACTTGGTGTCTATAAGCTGAAATCCCCTAATAGAAATCGAGTTCGAAAGCCTTGAAATGCCGAATGCTTGAAGTTGTGTTACCCTTAGAAATGTCAGAAATTTTTGTAGTAAATTCCCTTAGAAGTCAATAAAATTATTTTCTAATTTTTCACTTTTGAAATCAACCAACAAATAAAGCAAGTCTCGGATGATTTTATAAGACGTCTTAAGGTAATCTTCTCCCAAAGCCCAGACATGGGTGACACGGTTCTCAAGCGTTCAGCTTTCCACTTTCTCAAGGTAATATTATCCTCAGTTCAATTAAGCTCTGAGCACGATCTCGAAAGGCATGGGCAAGAAAGTTCTTGAATGATCTTAAAAGACATCTCAGGGTAATCTCCTCCTAAAGCCCAGATATAGGTGACACGGTTCTTAGACGTTCAACTTTTTACTCTCCCGAGGCAATATTATCATCAGCTCAATTAAGCCCTCGAGTACAGTCTCAAAAGGCATGGGCAAGAGAGGTTTTTGGATGACCTTGTAAGACAATGTCAAGGTAATCTCCTCCCAAAGCTCAGACCTGAGTGACATGGTTCTCAGACGTTCAACTTTCCACTTTTCTGATGTAATATTATCCTCTGTTCAATTAAGCCTCGAACACGGTCTAGAAAGACATGAACAAGAGAGGTTCTCGGATGATCTTATAAGACGTCTCAGGGTAATCTTTTTTCGAAGCCCAGACCTGGATGACATGGTTTCCAAGCATTCAGCTTTCCACTTTCCCGAAATAATATTATACTCAGCTTAATTAAACCATCGAGTACGGTCTCAGAAGGTATAGATAAGAAAGATTCTAATTATGATTGATCACGATCGATATATCTAATTGTCTGAACTAGCTAGTATTTTATTATAATTGTGCACACTATTTGATTTTGGTAGGATCATTGGGGCACATGTGACAAATATTGGCCGGGTTACTAGAGATACAAGAACATTATGTGACATGAGCAATTTAAATATATATTTTTGTAATGAATATTTTTTATGTTTCTACATCTATATTTTATGAAATATGATTTTAACATGTTCTCTTATTAAAATTTATGAACATCAAATTTTTATTTATTTTTAAAAATTATTTGAAACTAAATTTTGCATGATATTTAAGGGCTTGTGAATCTTTTTATATATTTGAGAATAATAAAATTTATGCATATTTTATTAATGACATTATTTACCAAATTGACAGTTTATCCCTCATCATTTACTTTTTATAAAAATTATTTAAATTGCTAAGTATGTTGACTTGATTTAGAGGATAGTATAAGATTTTATTTGTTTATATTATAAACTATGAGTTATTATGATATTTTCTTTTAATTTGATTAGATTATAGTTATTTAAGCAAATTTAAGATTTTAGTTTAATAATAATTTTTACTAAAAAATTTTTTTAAAAAAAATAGTTGTAATTGTAATATTTAATATATATATAAAATTGTGCGCCTTAATTAAATATGCGCGATGCTTGTTGAATCGTGGACGTTATAAAACTATCTTA
>JAXCLQ010000011.1:10183466-10203973 GCA_035584115.1 Cedrela odorata
ATATATATATAAAATTGTGCGCCTTAATTAAATATGCGCGATGCTTGTTGAATCGTGGACGTTATAAAACTATCTTAGTTATAAACAACTTATAAATCATTTGGATTTGTCACCAAAGTAAAGATAATTTTTTTATACACATATAATAATATTTTAATAGATTAATACATAAATGATCTCATCAGACAACGAAAATACACTAAACTTTCTCCTCTTGATAAAGAAGTCAGTGTATTCCATAGCTGGTTTTAGGTGCAGTTGGCTATGAAAAAAAATTTATATAGGGTGATTTTAACAAAAGTATTGAATAAAACTACGTTCCGTTATGATCTGATATCATAATTTTTTTTGCATTAGCAACCATATTTGTGACCACATAACCAAGAACTATTTAAGATGCAGCATTTACTTCCCAATGTCATGCGAGTTGATTTGGTTGAGTAAACGCGTCCGGAAACTCTTAATGCTATTATGTTATAAAAGTTAAATAATAAAAATGATGAGTAAACTTTTTCCATATTTGCTCATAATCAAAATCAGATTAATAATATTAACAGATGAGTACCTGAAAAGTGCTCATTAAAAAGATTTAGTATTTAAATTAGCTAAATACTGGAAAGATAAGCAGAGTTTGGATTTTGAACTAATTGATATCCATTCTACAGAATTTAGCTAAAACTTCATCGAAGCCAATGAACTAGCCTGACAATTTATATCTCAAAAGTCATGTAAATACGGTAAGGTTTCTTTTTTTCATCCATCAAACAAAATATATTTTTTTACAAAATTAATAAAAAGCATAAAACTCTAAATATGTAATTTAATTTAATTTCTTTAATTTTATTTTTTTGTCACTTTTATTAAGAATTAAAATTATAACTTGGTGACAAGGTAATTTATTAACATTTATATATAAATTAAAATCAATAATTTATTTATATATTAATTTATTATCTTTTTATTTGATTTTATTAATATTTTGTATGTGTTTTTATTTATTTAATATTATTAAATGGGGATGGAAATCCTTCACTAAAACAAGTACGGGAATATCATCTCCACAAAGGGACAAAGACAGGGGGCGGGGTGATAATCTCCGACCCATTATCAACCCTAACCCCATAGTCAAAATTTAACAAAGTTCGCATTTTTTATTTTCATTTTACTTGTACACTCGAACCTTAATTTAGGATGAACATATTGCTTATTTATATGTTTGGAGTTTTTTTTTTTTTATCTTGGTGCTTAGTTTGTGTGATAATTTTTTATCTGAAAATTATAATTTTACAATCAAGATTTGAGCGTATTTGAAACTCAAATTTAAATATATTAAAAATTCGAGCATGTCGCAGCTTCAATTAGTTTTGAGTAAGGGCGTTTAAAATCGATTTCGATTTCGGTTTCACTTAGAATCAGAATTTATCCTAAATAATTTGATTTTTAAATTTTGGAACCAGAACTTATCCTATATAATAGGATATCTTTTTTTCGATTCCAATTCAATCCCCTTTTGAAAATAGAGAACTCTGTTTATTAATTATCTTAATCTTTTTATTTTTTAATTTCATAAAAAAATCTTAAAAAAGAAAATCAATTAAATTAAATTATAAAATTATTGTATACATAACAAAAATTTGAGTGAACGAAAGAGAAGAGAAATAAGTTATTAAGGAGAATTAATATACAACAAATTATTAAAAAAATATTATATTATTACTCAAGTTAATATTACATATTACTAAAAAGAAAATTTTATTTTTTTATGATGATATAATTATATATCTAATATTATTATACCATGTAGATATTTCTTTATTATAATTGTTAACTTTTTTAACAATTTTAAAATAAATATATATATATCATTATTTAATTAAATTATTATACAAAGAATATGATAAATTAAATTAAATTAAATATTATAAATACATTAATTAATTTTTTTTATATATAACTCAACATATTTTTTTTTAATAAATTATATAACTTTATATATGTAGTTTAATAATTAAGAGTTTGTATTTAAATATGGGGTATAGTTTAATTTATATAGTTTAAAAATTAATTTTTTATTTTTAAATTAAACTGATTTTTCGATTCAATTTCAGTTTTACAATCTTTAAAATTGAAATATAACATAAAAAAATCAATTCTTGAATTTTTAAAACCGAAATCTATTCTAAAACAATCGATTTCAATTCAAAACTTATTATTTCGATTCGATTCTTGGTGATTTCAAATTAAACCAAAACCATTTAAAATTCTTAGTTTCGAGCGTGCTTTCAACAAAAAAAAATAAAAAAACATTTGTAACACATAAATAAACACTATATTCGTCGTAATTTCGATTTTAATAATAAATAAATAAACACCACCCAAGTCCTCCCGCGAGCAGGCCCAAATTTAGATACGTTCTTCATTGACCCAAAGTTAAGTTCCTTAAATTATTGGACCTTTCATCTCGACCTCATTCATATGATTAGACACAATTACCCAGGTGAGTTTCGTATCATAAACCTTAAAGTTTATGGATCCTAAAACAAATCAAATTTATATTTTTATCATATATAACTGATCGAATCGGACCCACTTTATATATAAAGTTTCCTCTAATCACAATAATTATTATAGTTTTGGATAATTAAAAAAAAATTGTTATATAAATCGCTATAACATAATATTAACATGGAACAACATGATATGAAAACCTACATTTTGCTTTGAAAATAAAACAATTAAATATCATTTGTTCTTTATAAATATTCATACAAGGGAATCCTTGAAGACTCTGGAACGCATAGGAAGACTCTTGCAACTTCTCGTCCAATCAACCGTGAAGCTGGAAACTTCCCCATTCATCTACACAATTCTTAACTCCAACATTAGAATTTTCATGAACCAAGCGCATATTTCAGCCTTCATTTGCATATATAAATATCATATCTACACATTTCCCTACCGAAAAGAGTGTACGAAGAAACTTGTGTGTTAGTGTTAATATCTTTCTTCGATCTTAAATCAGTCAGAGCAAAAAAAAAACCTCGAAAGCCTCTCAAGGAACAAGCAAATATTCATATTGCAAGAAAAGATCTACAGAGAAATGAGACTTCGCGAAAATCCCACTTTCGGCAGCTGCTTGCCATTGCTCCTATTTGCACTGGCTTTTCTTGTTGGCTCATACAATGCATCTTTGCTGCCACTCATTGATCGTCCAGGAAGTTTGTTATCCGATCTCTTGGCAGACCGCTTTCCTGACCCATCCCAGGTGCTAGAACAAATCCCCCTTGCACTTGATAGGGACGAAAGCATGGCACTCTCTCCGGCCAGAGTAGACTGGAAAGAAACACCAGAAGGTCATGTTATAATGCTGGATGTGCCAGGGTTGAAGAAGGATGAGTTGAAGATCGAAGTGGAGGAGAATCTTGTGCTGAGAGTAAGTGGAGAGAGGAAGAGAGAGGAAGAGAAGAAGGGTGATCACTGGCATCGAGTGGAGAGATCGTATGGCAAATTTTGGAGACAGTTTAAATTGCCTGACAATGTGGATTTGGATTCTGTGCAGGCAAAGCTTGAAAATGGTGTTCTCACTTTGTCATTGGCGAAATTGTCTCCTGACAAGATCAAAGGTCCGAGGGTTGTCAGCATTGTTGGCGGAGAGGATGAAGCAGTAGCCAAGCTGAAGAACGAGGCCAAGGAAGAGCTTTAGAGGTTTTATTATTTAGTTTGTCAGTGTGGCTCTTGTTTTGTGGAGAATAAGGGTGGTTTTAATACATGTTGAGCTTTGTTCTGTTGTGTCGCTGATGCAAAATCTATTATCTTGTAATAAAGTTTTTTAATTGTAATGTATTTTCTCGCCAATATTTCTCTTGATGCACATTTGATTAATTTACAAAACGTTAGAAGCTGTCATCAATTTTCGCATTTCCCATAGAGACGATATGTGAGCCACATAAAGAAGTTGAAAACAAAAATCAAACAAAAAGCAATACAAAATCAGACTGTTCCGAAATAAATCTAATATATGAAAGCAAACGGATCATTTTCCAGTGGAACTCAGCTAAACAACTAAACTGAAATCAAGATGTTATTAATCTTATTTTTCTTTTATCCCTTGATAATCTCGAAGACATGCAGAAGATACTAAGGTATAAAAAAACAAAATAAATCCAATAATATAAGGAGTATTACGACAAGATAAACATAATAGACAGAATGAATCATCAAATAAGCAGTATAAGAGATAAACTAAAGGAGATTAATTTTAATGCACTAAAGGCGATAAAATAAACTCACTCGACTGAAGTATTGATGTAAAGAAATTTCCAAATTCAGGAAGGCTCCAAATGCACATTTCCTTAGCAAATTGCAGTAATTGTCCTGTAACCTCGGTAGATGACCATGAATTAAAATTCTGTGGAAGTGATAAATTTCACCTGTGGTCTTCCGGTGCCAAACTGTTTCCTTGATTTCGTGGCAGAAAATTAATTTAAAGCCCATACACGTGAATATCTGTGATCCACGAACAAAGAAGAAGAAAATTAGCGTACAAGGAAGCAAATAAAGCTCTTCAATATTTCAAGATCGAACACAAATTAAGCATAACAAAATTACCATAATACTTGTGCTGCCCAATAAACCAATTAAGTAAAATGGAGAATGCCAGGGTCCATTTTGAAAAGACGTCAAAGTATATATTGGAAAACAAGAAGAGAAATAGTGCGTTGAGGCGAAACTCTCTGTGCTCTTAGCTAATACAAAGCAACTAGACTTTCCAAGGTATCATATATCTCCTCTGTTCTGGGATGTGTTTTGTCAACAGAATAAAACTGATGAACTTGCTTGTTAACCTCAATCCAACTGCAACCTGGGGTTTTATAAGCATTCCGCTCTATTAACATCTTCCTCACCCTACGGACCTCATCCCATTTCCCTAATTCCACATATATATTTGCCAACATTATACCATAACCACCATTGTTTGGATAAATTTCAATCAGTTTTTTCACTGCAAATTCAGCCAAATCTGTACGACCATAAATTTTACATCCATTGAGCAAAGAACCCCAGACAACCTCATCAGGTTCAATCTTCATCCCCTTCACAACTTCCAAGGCTTCTTCAAACCTTCCTGCTCGACCAAGAAGATCTATTAAGCACCCATAATGCTCAATTCGAGGCTCAATTCCATAATTCCTAGTCATCCACTCAAAATAAGCATGACCCCTTTCAACCAATCCTCCATGTGTACAAGCATTCAACAAGCTGATAAAAGTAACCCCATCTGGTCTTACATCATAGTCTCCACACTGCATCATCTCCTCAAACACACTAATCGCCTTCTCACTCTGACCATGAAGTGCAAAAGAATTGATCATGGAATTCCATGAAGTCGTACTTTTCTTTGAGCTCCCATCAAAAACTCTTCTTGCCTCTTTCAAGTTGCCACATTTTCCATACATATCTACCAATGCATTCGAAATAAATGAATCAGGAACAAGCCCATTTCTATAAACATAACCATGAACCAATTTACCAAGCTGCAACATTCCCGTGTGACCACAAGCCGAAAGTGCACACACAACCGTGACCTGATTAGGCCTAATATTTTTACTCTGCCCCATCACCATCCTCCTAAAGAGAGAAATAGCCTCGGGAAACAACCCATTCTGCGTGCAACCAGCAATAACAGAATTCCAAGAAGGAACATCTCGATCAGGCATTGCCTCAAAGAGCGAAACAGCATTCTTCATATCGCCGATCCTAGTATACCCGGAAATCATAGCAGTCCAAGAGACAACGTTTCTGTCAGACATTTCCTCGAACATTTGTCTAGCAGTACCAATGTCAACACTCGACCTCGAGTAAGAAGTAACAAGAGCCGTTTGCACAACTGAGTATTGTTGAAAACCGAATTTAACTATCTGGGCATGCACCATTTTAGTCCCAAAAGATTCCAAAACCTCAGGACAAGACTTCAAAACATGCGGGTATATAAATTGATTAGGCTGCGGTTGGCGTTGACGAACCATGTCACGGTACAAAGAAAAGCCCGTTGACGAGTGAACCGGCTGAGAGGCATACGCAGTGATCATGGCTGTGTAAAGGTAGATATTTGGAGAGACGAGATGATCGAAAATGAAGCGAGCGTAACTGAAGTTTGAGAGTTTTAAAGCGCAGAAGCGAACGAGCTTGAAGGCGTAGAATTGAGTTTGGCTGTGGCCTAGAGTTATGAGAAAGGATTGGAGTTGTTTGAGATGGTTTAGGTGATTGTATCTTTCTAGAATTGCTAAAACTTGCTGGTTTAGAGTGTGATTTAATTGGTGTTTAACAGAAAACATTTTTATCTGTTAGCTTTGGCTGCCCCAACCCCCTACTATAACTGAAATAACTGATCATGGATTATTCTGAAGGAAAAGCCTATAGAAACTCTTATCGCCCAATTGACCTCTGCGACATGGGCCTGTCTACTTCGCCGACCCGTTGAGCTTTACGTTAGTATAGTTAAATCGAAACTTATAGCACTTAAAACATGGCTATTTTGCCGCCATTTGCACCTGGAATCAATGGGATTAGAGCGATGGGACCCAATAACGGTGGTGGGTCCGGTTCGGGTAATGGTAACGGAAGTGGGTTTAGCGTGGCGGTAATGATGCTGGTGCTGGTGGTTGGGTGGGTAGGTCTAATTTGGGAAAGGATTTGCCAACGCCAAAGGAGATTTGCAAGGGTCTTAAAAAGTTTGTAATTGGTCGTGAAAAAGCTAAAAAGGTTTCAGTTTTAGTATTATAGCAATTAAGTATGACCAATGTTAATTAAACATTGTTCGAAAGTTTGAAAATTGTTAATCAATAGATGGTTTTGTGTTGGTGGCTACTTTGCAGGTGCTTTCTGTTGCTGTTTATAATCACTGTAAGAGGATTACCATGTCTCCTTGCGTAAAAGGGTTACGATAGTGTTCTATTCATTTGCCTCAAATTGCTATAATTTATAAGCTTAAAAGTCAAGATATGGAATTTTATTACTAGGTCAGGAGCAGAACCCGAATCTACTGGTGGAACTGTAGAAACAGTTTGTGGATGAGTTTTTAAAGGAAATCATCCTTCCATAGTCTTTCCCTCATAGCTAAAAACAGTGTTATTTTTTTCTCCCTCTTCTCATCTAATTAAAAAGTTATTACTCTCAATGAAAAAACAGTTCTCGTTGGATTTGGTGGCAAATTAATCATTTATGCGGGAATTTAGGCGGTACATTGTCTGAGAAATAAGTACTGCATTCAATCAATATGGATTCAATAACATTTTCTTTCTGAAGTTTACTTTGTACTCATCTGCATAGCCAATTTTCAAGTTTACGAGGGGTTTCCATTTTTTCGGCTTCTATTTGTCGTTTCAGTAATATGTGAACTCACGTGCATGTTATTTTAATTTGGTATCTAGGCAGCTGAATTCAATGTACAAGCAGCTCAACAAGGGAAGGTTTAAATCGATGAAGTTGATAAGATAATGTTGACACCAATTTTTCGCTCGGGTGTGAACACGCAAATTTTTTTATCTTTATGAAATGAATTCTTCTCAATTTGAATGTCTCTTTTAATAAAACTTTTCAATTTTTGGTTTACTGAAAAACAAATACCGGTCAAAGGGTGGGGTGTCACACCCCTCTAATGCTTAAATCAGTAAATATAATATATAAATTAAAGAACTAAAAAAAAATTGAAATGCTGGTGACTCTTCAATAACTCCTTGTTTCTATCCACAACTGATAACTCCCTATTTCTAGTATCTCCACTAATCATGGCAAAAACCAATTCTGCCAACTCCCCTAACCTGAGGTGAAAACCAGGTACTACAGATAACTAAAAAGCTTCTTCACACCTTAGCTGACTGATACGTGATTTATTATCTTGTTGTCACTTTGATCTTGTTGGATTGTGGCTTAATAGCCAAACATAGAAATTCCACATTGGAAGAATTTCATTTCTCCCCCTGAATTTTGGCTTGTAAAGAAAAGTATGTGTTTTTATTTTGATTTAGAAGTTAAAAAAATTCAATTGTATTTCAATTGAGTCATTGAACATCTATTTCATATAGAGCTTTATAATTAAAAAATTCTTTTTTTGTTTCACTTATTTTCTAAGTTTTAAAATTTATCTCAATCTTTATAATTTATTTAAGTTAATGATAGTGAAATTTTTAATATTGCTTAAGTTAACGATAGTGAAATTTTTAATATTGCCCGAGAACGTAGCTATTTATACCGACCCTCATTAAATTTTAGTATTCTTTATTTTATAGTTTGTTATAAATCTATTATTTTTCTATCATTTAGAATTTTATAATTATTATATTTCAAAAACATTTGTGTAGAGAAAAATTATTGGGTCTGATTTTCCCAACTATTAGTATTAAAGCCGAATGTTATAAAATAGCGTAAATACGTGCATTAAAAAATTCAGTCAAAAATACCAAAATTACCAAAAGAATCTGGTTTTTAAATGAGACTATTGTGACATTTCCAGTCTTT
Source organism: Cedrela odorata (assembly GCA_035584115.1). Lineage (NCBI taxonomy): Eukaryota > Viridiplantae > Streptophyta > Magnoliopsida > Sapindales > Meliaceae > Cedrela > Cedrela odorata. Next base: position 10,191,984 of record JAXCLQ010000011.1, read on the forward strand.
CTTATAAGTTTTTCTAGTATACTAATAATATAAAATAAGACTTCCGCTTTATAAGTTTTTGAAATATAATAATTAATAGTATTGATGATAAATTTAATTTCAGTTACTGCTACATCTTCAAATCCACTTTTGGCCTCCTCATCTATACTAACGCCTTCAATGACAACAACAATTTCAACATGTGGAAGTGTAAAGTGCTCGATGTTCTTCTCTAACAAGAGTTAGCTATTGCTCTCAAAAAAGAAAAGCCAAATGAGATTATTGAAAAAGAATTGATCAAGATTAATCGACTAACATGTGGAACATTTCGAGTATGTCTCACCAAAGAACAAAAAGTATCTGTTTATGAGAGAGATATATGCAAGAAAATTGTGGAATGAGTTAGAAAACAAGTTCATGAAAAAGAGCAGTCAAAATAAGTTTTACATGAAAATAAGGTTATACTACTTCTAATATGTGTCAGGTACTACAATGAATCAACATATCAATATATTTGATTTACTAGTAACTGATCTATTGAATTAGGATGAGAACGTAGCAGAAGTTGAAAAAGTTTTGATGTTGTTAGCTTCTCTTCTCGATGAATATGATTATCTCATAGCTACTTTACTTCATAAGAAAAAAACTATAACGTTTGATGAGGTTAGTGCAGTTTTGAATTCTAATAAAATAAGAAAGAAGAGTAAGCAAAAAAATAGATACGCAACTAGAGAAGCTCATGCAGTAAGAGATTATGAGTAAGTCGTAAACTAGAAAGATGGAGATTTCGGTTAAAAGCTAAACCAAGCAAAGATGAGTGTATTTTATCATGAGAAAAGTTACTGGAAGAAAGATTATCCTAAGTTTAAAAAAAAAAAAAAGATAAGGCTATAACAAATACATGTGTATTAGAATAAGATGATGACAAGTCAGATTTTACTTTATCTTTTTCTTCTTCAGTAACATATCCTAATGAATAGTTGTTCGACTCAGCATATTCTTTCCATACGAGTCTTAAGAAAGAATGTTTTTTTAACTTTGAAGAAATTAATAGTGGAATTGTCTACATAGCTAATAATAAAACTTGCAAAGTAATTAAGGTTGGCTCCATTCACTAAAAGAATCATGATGGATCTACTAAGAGTCTGAAATAAGTTTGATATGTACCAGAGTTTGGTAAAATTCTCATTTCTTTAAGAACATTAGAATCTAAAGGTTTCACTATAATAATATGGGATGAGATTCTAAAAATTATCTCAGAAGCACTAATAGTGATGAAATAAGTCAGAATAAGTAATCTGTACCACTACCAAAGAAACACAATTGTTGAGATAACTACAATAGCCACAGATGAAGATGCATATGTAGAGATGATGAGATTATGACATTTACGCTTGGGAAATGCAGGGGAGAAAGATTTACAAACAGTAGCTAAGTAAGGCTTTTTGAAATAAGCAAAGGTTGACAAATTGGATTTCTATAAATAATGTGTTATGGGAAAGCAAATAAGAGTGAAATTTGACACTACAATTCATAATATAGATGTTATTATGGATTATATTCACTCAAATGTGTGGGGACCTATCAAGATAGCTTCTTTTAGAGGTAAAAACTATTGGTTACATTTGTTGATGACTTCTTAATTAGAGTTTGAGTGTATTCTATGAAGTCAAAAGACGAAGTATTAGAGATTTTTTTTTTCACTTGGAAAAAAATGATAGAGAATCAAACTGGACGAATGATCAAAAAATTTCGATCAGATAATAATATAGAGTACCGAAATGCCTTATTCTCCCAAATTTACAAAAATGAGCGCATTATTCACCACTTCACTATCAAAGATACACTACAACGAAATGAGGTGGCTAAACACATAAATCAAACTTTGTTAGAAAAGGTTCATTGTATGTTGTCCAATGCTGGGTAGGGCAAACAGTTCTGGGCTGAAGTTGTTACGTATGTGTGCCATCTCATTAACCATATACCGTCAGCTGCAATTAAGAACAAAACACCCTTAGAGGTATGGTCTAGAAAACTTGCAAATGATTATGATTTTTTACGTATATTTAGTTCCATTATATATTATTATATGAAAGAATCCAAGTTAAACCTGAGAGCGAAGAAAGCGTTATTTATGGGTATCACTTAGAGAGTGAAAAGATATCATCTATGGTATCTAGCGTCAAGGAAGATCATTTTAAGCACATGTTACTTTTGATGAATTCGCCATGTTAAGAAAGGTAACACACAATACTTCGTAATAGGTGGAGCGTACTTCGCAGCGAATGGAGCTTGAGGTTACTACAATGAATCTAGCTAAATATGGTCAGACTGATGTCAATACTCCAGTGGAAGAAGATGATGTTGAATTAATGGAACAAAAAAAGAAAATTCCAACTCAAAAACCTTCAGATCTTAGCCTACCAATTTCATTTCATAAAGAAAAAAAAGAGATAAGAAAGACTATTTATTTAAATAATATGGTAGCGTATCTATTTTCAATAGTAGGTGTTGACATCCCTAGCACTTATCGTAAAACAATCAATAGTTCAAAAGTAAAGAAGTTGAAAATGGCTAAGCTCAGAAAGAAGGAATTGACTACAATGATGTATTTTCTCTAATTGTGAAACATTCATCCATTCGTATTTTGTTAGTCTTGGTATCGCAATTTGATTTAAAACTAGTTTAATTGGACGTAAAGACAACATTCTTACATGGTGATTTGGAAAAAAGAAATCTATATAACTCAGCCAGAAGGTTTTAAGGAGGTTAGTCAAGAAAATTGGGTGTGTAAGCTGAACAAGTCATTGTATGGATTAAAGCAATCTCCAAGACAGTTGTATAAGAGATTTGATCAGTTTATGACAAAGTAAAAGTACACACAAAGCAATTTTGATCATTGTGTATATTTTCGTAAGCTACAAAATGAATCTTTCATATACTTCTTATTGTATGTTAATGATTTGCTAATAGCATCAAAGAATAAAGAAGAAATTGACATATTAAAGGCACAGCAGAATTAGGAGTTTGAAATGAAAGATTTGGGTGAATCAGGGAAGATACTTGAATGGAAATGAACAGAGATCAAAAGAAAGATAAGTTTTGTTTGTCTCAGAAACAATACCTAAAGAAGGTACTATAATGTTTTGGCATAACTAAAAAATCAAAACCTGTAAATACCCCACTTGTCCCTCATTTTAAGTTTGGTGCATCTTTATCTCAAAACACAGATAAAGATCAAGAATATATGTTAAAAGTTTCGTATTCTAATGTTGTTAGTAGTTTGATGTATATTGTGGTGTGCATGAAGCCTGACATTTCACATGTAGTTGGAGTGGTAAGCAGGTATATGCACAATCTTAGTAAAAGATATTGGCAAGCTGTGAAATGGATTCTATGGTATTTGTTAAAACCTGTACATATTCCATTGATTTTTGAGTAAGATAATATATGTGAACTGAAAGAAGCTATTTGGTTATAATGAATATTAGAGGTTTATTTTGTATTTTGTATTTTGTATTTTATATTTTGTTATATATTTGTTATTTTACCACCATTTAAAATTTTACAATTATTATATTTCAAAAGTATTTGTGTGAGGAGAAGTCATTAGGCTCAATTTTTCTAACAGACCCAATGTTTTCTGGTTGACGACAATTTATTTCATGTAGATATCCATTCTGTGAACAATATAGGGATTTGTGTAAAAGAATATTGGATGATCTTGTGATGTCTTATAGTTTTGTTTCAAGAGTACACACCAATAGTATGTCTGATTGTTTTTGTTTCAAAATCTTCGTTTTTGCTTGGCTTGTTGGAGAGGAAGTATTTTCTCTAGCATATATGTATATATGCATGCTCGAAGGCGCTTGCAAGAAACATTTATGTTTAGACTATTGCAACTGTTAGCATTATAATGCTAGTAATTTAAACAAATTTTTTCTTCTCATTCAGATAGTGAATGTTTCTGAAAAGGGAGCAAGGAAACGTCCTCGGGGTGATAACATACAGGTATATCAGCAATGCATCGTATATGTAGCACTTATATCATGCCGGCTTTTTTTCTTCTTATTTTTTATTTATATATTTAACAATGGTCACCCTTAGATTCTATGGAAGCTATCAGTAGTTCATTATTTTATTATTGTCCTCGCTTTTCAAGTATGATATGTTCATGTTTGCCACAAAATGTATACTCATTGATTAAGCTGAAAGGAATTGAATTATTTCAATAGAAAACAAAATATAATTGTTTTGAAATTAGCAGGTTTTCAAAATGCTTGCGCTGATTTTTTGCTTCAGGACTTGTTACCTATGTCGGGGTTGTCCATATGCTAGAGCATGGTCCCTATACTACTACCAGGAGTTTTATGTTTAATCTGCCAAAATTTTCGAATGATTTATGCATTAAGTCCTCATTTAGATACGAAAGTATAAGATGAAAGGACAAGTCACCATTCTGCATGAGGGGTACAATATGTTTAAGCACTTGTGGCAGATAAAAGGAAACAAGATTTACAAACATGGTTGCTAGATCAATATTGTACTAAATTCTTGAGGAGAAAAAGCAACCACAACTACTACTCCTGATTTCTGCCAGAATAAAATATACTGACTAAAATAGTAGGCTTCTTACATAATGAAAGCAATTAAAAAATTAAAAAAAAAATTGCAAATTGCTTGATTTATTTCACATCCTAAATGAATCCATTAGTTGCCAGTATGTGGTGGTTGGTTTGTGGCATTTCTACTTGGCAGAATCTCTCCTTCGGGAAATGGCATACTGTCTTCCACTGAATCCTTTGAAATTATTCATTATTAGAGGCTCTGTTTGGTTCTTGATATAAAATAGTGAACAGTAAGATAAATGCTCCAAAATCGATTGCTCTCATAAGCATATATTTTCATTTGCCTCGATATTCTAAGAACTGGAGCAGTAGCTAAGACAAACGCATATACACAAGTATATTTAACCTTACAAAAGCACCATCGTTAGAATTTGGCTGTTGCTTTGCTAATATCATCTTAAATGTATCTAAATGCTTCTTTGATAGATACAAAAGATATCCTTTTCATATGTGGTGGAGTATTTGTTGATCTTGAGAAAATCATTTCCGAGAGGTTAGTGCTTGCTAGTAGATCTTCCTTGCTGAATTCCCCCCTTAAGTAATTGTTTCTTTCTGCTTGAGGTAAATTTCAGCTTATAAGCTGTATATTATTTACCAGATGACAAGATTCTTCAATTGGATTTGGAGCACCTGTTCGCGCTAACATGAGAGCTGGCGGAGTAACCAATGCTTTAGTGACGTCATCTTTTGTTGAATCGGTAAGCATGATGATGAAATTTGGAAAAAAAAATTGTTTGTTTATTAAGCTGCTGTCTCATTCTTACTACTGCAGCCCCCTTCCTCTCCTAACAAATCAAAAGATATTTCTTCCCGTATGAGCCTTAAGTTTCACATTTCATTTTCAGGTTGAAAGCTCTGATCTCATTGCATATGGTCTCATACCAGAATTTATCGGACTCTTTCCAATATTAGTTAGCTTGTCAACTCTAACTGAGGACCAACTTGTTAAGGTAAATACTTTATTATATTTTGGCTTACTGCGTTTTCGTATGTTTTTGTTGTTCTGACCCTGGTGGAAGAATGATTGGGCTCGGCACATGATGTTACAGACCATAATTATTCTGTTTTTTTTTTTTTTTTCTTCTTACCTTTGTAATTATTCTGCTTTCACTTATGGAAAGACAACTTATGAGAAATAAAATTAACAGCAAAATGTATAAGCATGTTAGTCATTTGAAGAGAACTGCAGGTCAGAACTGATTTTGTTATATATAGAGTTTATGAATGGTTTGAGTGTCATCCACTTTATCTGATCACAATCTGTGCGCTAAATAGCTCAATGGAGTATATTGGAATTGCATGCATTATTGAAAATTTTTGTTCGTACTCTCATACCATTTTATTAACGAATTGAGAACTTTTCTTTATCCTTTTAATTTACTGAGTTTATTGGATTTAGTCTGAATTGGTATGATGAGTCTATACTAACTTCAAAAGTTAGCGATTCTGGCAAACAGTTGAAGACTTTTTCTCATTCATTTTGTATAGAAATGGTTTGCCCTCCGTAACTTTGTGTCATAGAAAATCCATTACTTGATAGACAAGAACTTGGGGAGGCTTATTTGGTTTAGTGGTAATTACCTCGTGTAATGGTATTGCAGAAGTCTTGCACTACAAGCACAAAAGTGGGTCTAGAGTCTTAATAGTGATTACTTTATGCAAATTCATCAAGGATGTGACCTAACGGAAAACACTTTCCTTTCCACGACCATGCACAGCACTCAGTAATGACCTTATTGGCTTATTTATCATATTTTAATCCTTAATGACAAGAATTAGTCTCCCAAAACCCACTTACTATTTCAAATGCCTCGTCTTTGCCTATGTACTTGTGGTGGTGTTTTGGCTTCTTTTGTTAATTCAATATGCTCTCTGTTTCATAGAAATAAGCAACCAAAACTTGAAACTAATATTATAGATATTTGGAAATCTAGATGGTTAGACCTTTCTAATGCATTTACTTGTAGGGTTTACCTTTGCTTGGCAGGTCCCCTCAGAACCCAAAAATGCTCTGGGTAAGTAGTACAGGAAGTTGTTCAGCATATGTGAGTAACTCGTCTGTGGACGCTATTTGTCTCTCTTTCTTTTCTTATTATTCAATTAAGCTCAATTATCAATCTCTCGAGTGATTATATAACCTCATACATAATTTCAGGGGAAGTTACATTTTACTGAGAAAGCATTAGACTGATTGCCCAAATAGCCATGGCTAGGAAATTTGTGTTGGTGTTAGTATCTATCTCCAGTCTGGCATTGGAAAAGAAAAGAAAAAATCCCCTAAAAAGCTTCAAAAGGATCAAGGAAATATACATTTAGTGTAAAGAAAAGATTTAGAGAGAAATGAGACAAGATCAAATTCCCAATATCGTCAGCTGCTTGCCAATGTTGATATTGCTATTGGTTTGTCTCGTCAAATGCGACTTTTCTCTCCTTCATTGATCGCCCAGGAAGTCTGTCATTGACGAAATTGTTTCCAGGTAAGATCAGAGGTCCAAGGGCTGTCATCATTGCTGGCGGAGAGGATGAAGCAGCAGCCAAACTTAAGAATGAGGCCAAACAAGAGCTTTAGAGGCTTCGTCATTTACTTTTTGTCAGTGTGGATACGTGGCAATCATGTAATACTGTCAATTGGTATTTAGAAATGAAAAATTTTCGAAAATGACCTAATCTCATTCTATTTATACTTTTGATCTACCTAATTTAATCTAATTTCACGTAATTTAAATAATATTATCCAATAATTTTGTCTTTTAGTATAATTTAATTTTTTTAAAATTTTATAATTATATTTTTTTTTCAAATTTATAATTTGTGTGTACTAAATTAAATTTTATTGTAAATAAAGTTAATTTCATTATTATTATTTATTATGTATATTTTAAAAATAAAAAAATTAGTTAAGGATAATATTAAAAATAAAAAATATTTAAAAAATTAAAACTAATTTTTTATAAAATTATTTATCATGTATTTTTATAAAAATAAATGACTTTATTATTTAGAAAAAAAATTAAAAAATATTTATTATTTTAAAAAATTTTATGGTAATAAAAAAAATTCTATTTTTTATATTAAAAAATAAAAAATGACATAAAATTGTAAATTTTAAGAAATAAAAAATTAATTTTAACACATATTATTTATTATGTATATTTAAAAAATAAAAAAAATATTTATTATATAAATTTTATTAAATAAAGAATTAAAAATTAAAAAAAATTAGTACGTTTGGGATACTGTAGCTGTAAAAAAAAAATAATACGTTTGAAATACTGTAACTACAGCTACAGTATCTCAAACGCACTACATTTTCTTTTAATTTTTAATTTTTTATTTAATAAAATTTATATATTAAATCATTTCTTTACTTTTTAAATATACATAATAAATAATAAGTGATGAAATTAATTTTTTACTTTTTAAAATTTAAAATTTTATGTCATTTTTTATTTTTTTAAATGTAAAAATAGAAAAAAAATTATTGAAATTAAAATAGTAAATATTTTTCATTTTTTTTCTAAATAATAATAATTTATTTATTTTTATAAAAATAGATATTATTAATAGTAAGTTATAAAATTAATTTTTATTGTTTAAAATTTTTTATCTTTTTAATTTTTTAATTTTTTTTAAATTTACATAATAAATAATAATTCATGATATTATTTTTTTTAATTTTTTAAAATTTACAATTTTATGTAAATTTTATTGAAAAAAAAAATTAATTTTATGAATTATTATTTTTATGTAAATTAAAAAAATAAAAGATAAAAATACTATAGCACGAGTATTATAGTTAGGATTTGAGAATTTATGATTTACTATTTTAAGGTTTATAATTTAATGAGTTATGAGGGTAAACAGATAATTAATTAAGATTATTTTCGAAATTTTATCTTTAAAAATTTTATAAAAAAAAATTGTATATACTATTCTTTACTTCATCTCAGTGTGGCTCTTGTTTTGTGGAGAATAAGGGCGGTTTTATTACAAGTTAAACTTTGATCTCCTGTGTGCTTGATGCAAAACCTACTTTCTTGTAACGAAGGATTTTAGTACCAATATATTTTACTATTAATACATAAATCCTAGGAGTTTTCATCGATTTTCACGGTAAACTTGCATATTTTGAAAAAGACGCTATAATCAAGTGTGGCAATTTTCGATATGATTTATTAAATTGATACCTGACACAAAATTTATGAATTTGAATTGATATTAAATAATATAATTATTCGATAAATAATACAACATAACACTATTAATAATCTTATCAAATTCAAATTTAGAATTCTCGACAAATCAACACATTTATGATTTCGAATTTAGAATTTTTGACATGTCAACTTATTTATGATTTCGAATTTAAAATTCTCGACATATCAACTCATTTATGATTTCGAATTTAATATTATTGACATGTGAATTTATTTATAATTTCGAATTTAAATATGAATCCATTTATGTTACTCTTAAATAATTATACCGTAGTAATTATTTCATAATTTAATAAATTTATTTTATATTTTTTAAAAAAAATTAGTTATATTTATTATATTTTAAAATATATTTAATTATATTTAAAATAAAATTAATTAACATTTGATTACATAGTACTATAAATAAAAATATAATATAATATACAATATATATATATATATATGTTAAACGATAATGAAATTATTACAATATTACTTACTATGATCGGTTAAAATTTTTAATTTTTGACACAATTATTAAAAAGATTGAACTTGAATTAACTTCTATTTGACACGATATGAATATATATATATAGATATGTTAAACGATAATGCAATTATTACAATATTACTTATTATGATCGGTTAAAGTTTTCAATTCTTGACGCAATTATTAAAAAGGTTGAGCTTAAGTTAATGTCTATTTGACACAATATGAATGCGTACAAAAATCTGAATTTTCACCCTATGATGCATAAAGAATAAAAAGAATGCAAATATTAGAAAATTATAGTTGTCCAATAGAAATCTAATATAAAGCAAGCAGAGCACTTTTGTCTGAAAACTCTGCTAAGCAACTAACTCTAAGTTGTTATTTATCCAACTTCTTTTATCTTTCGATAATTTAAAAGACATGTAGATGGTATTGCGGTATAATCAACAAATCCTATAGCCTAAAGAATGGCATGACAAGAGATTAAAAGGATAGACAAACAAAGGCATTGTTTGGGATTGGGAGATTCAATTTAATTTTACTTGTAACACATAACTTTTAGTAGGATCAATTTAATTTTTCACTAATATTTGAAATTTAGTGCTTCCATCACATCCTTGGAAATGTGCATTTGGAGCCTTCTTAAGAAAGAAAACTAACATACAACGAAGAATATAAAGCTCTTCAATATTTCAAAATTGAACAGAAATAAAGCTCAAAAAAATACCATAATGCTTATGCCGCCAACAAACCAATTAAATAACATTGATGCCGCCGGGGTCTATGTTATAAACACTTGGAAGTATAGATGGAAAACAAGAGCAAAATTGTGTATAGTGGGGAAACCATCTGTGCTCTTAGCTAATAAAAAGCAACCAGACTTTCCAAGGTATCATATATCTCCTCTGTTCTGGCGTGTCTTTTGTCAACAGAATAGAACTGATGAACTTGCTTGTCAACCTCAATCCAACTGCAACCTGGGGTTTTATAAGCATTCCTCTCTTTTAACATCTTCCAAACCTTGTGGACCTCATCCCATTTCCCTAACTCCCCATAAATATTTGCCAACATTATACCATAACCAGCATTCTTTGGATCAATTTCAATCAGTTTTTTAACTGCAAATTCAGCCAAATCTGCACGGCCATAAATTTTACATCCATTGAGAAAAGAACCCCAGACAACCTCGCCAGGGTCAATCTTCATTTCCTTCAGAACTTCCAAAGCTTCTTCAAATCTTCCTGCTCGACCAAGAAGATCTATTAAGCATCCATAATGCTCAATTCGAGGCTCAATTCCATAATTACTAGTCATCAACTCAAAATAAGCACGACCCTTTTCAACCAATCCAACATGTGTACAAGCATTCAACAAGCTGATAAATGTAACCCCATTTGGTCTTAAATCATTGTCTTTGCACTGCATCAACTCCTCAAACACATTAATTGCCTTCTCACTTTGGCCATGAAGTGCAAAAGAATTGATCATGGAATTCCATGAATTCAAACTTTTCTTCGAGCTCCTATCAAAAACCCTTCTTGCCTCTTTCAAGTTGCCGCATTTTCCATACATATCCACCAATGCATTCGAAATAAATGAATCAGGAACAAGCCCATTTCTATAAACATAACCATGAATCAATTTACCAAGCAGCAGCATTCCCGTATTACCACAAGCTGAAAGGACGCACACAACCGTGACCTGATTAGGCCTTATATCTTTACTCCGCCCCATCATCATCCTCCTAAAGAACAAAAAGGCCTCTGGAAACAACCCATTCTGCGTGCAACCAGCAATAACAGAATTCCAAGAAGGAACATCTCTGTCAGGCATTGCCTCAAAAAGTGAAACAGCATTCTTACTATCACCAACCCTAGTATACCCGGAAATCATAACAGTCCAAGAAACAACGTTTCTTTCAGACATTTCATCGAATATTTTTCTGGCTATAGCAATGTCATCACACCTCGAGTAAGAATCAACAAGAGCCGTTTGGACAGCCGGGTATTTTTCATAACCCGATTTAACAATCTTGGCATGCACCATTTGAGTACCAAAAGACTCCAAAACCTCTGGACAAGACTTCAAAACATGCGGGTATATAAAGTGATTAGGCTGTGGTTGGCCTCGACGAACCATGTCACGGTACAAAGAAAAGGCCGACGATGAATGAGCCAATGGCTGAGAGGCATAAGCAGTAATCATGGCATTGTAAAGGTAGATATTTGGAGAGACGAGATGATCGAAAATGAAGCGAGCATAACTGAAGTTTGAGAGTTTCAGTGTGCAGAAACGAACGAGCTTGAAGGCGAAGAATTGGGTTTGGCTGTGACCAAGAGTTATGAGATAAGATTGAAGTTGTTTGAGATGGTTTATGTGATTGCATCTTTCAAGAATTGATAAAACTTGCGGGTTTAGAGTTTGATTTAATTGGTTTGCAACAGAGACCATGTTCATCTGTTAGCTTTCTCTCCCGCTCTCTGTAACGGAAATAACTGATTTTAGGAAACTCTCTTTGAGGCCAATCACAAGTCCATGCCATAGAAACTGGAAGCCGAAATCTCTTTGGGGCCTAGAACTGGTCCAGCTATTTTGCCGACCCATGGGCCTTACAATAAAATATAAATTATTGAACTTAAAAACTTTTGTATCATAGAAATCAACGCAACGATGATGAGATAGATAGATAGA
>JAXCLQ010000011.1:10204073-10284609 GCA_035584115.1 Cedrela odorata
AGATAGATAGATGCGTGGGAATTCGGATTGGTAACATAAACGGAAAAGACACGATGGGCGTGAGTGTAGTGGTGTGCGGAACACGTGATATCTTACTTGAAGGCTCCCATTACCAACAGGTAGAAGATAACGTTTGTGGATGTGACGGTAGGAATTTGGATTTTACGAAATGGAAAATTATCATAAACCTCCCCTTTGATTCCTATAAATTTCATATTAATAATCAAACACTCTCCCTAATATTAACTTATCTATCTTTTATAATAAAAATATTAAAATTATTATACACCATAATTGTTTTTTTAAATAATAATATATTAATTTTGAGACTAATAACTTTGTGAGCGGTGTTATTTACATTATGGTAAAGAATATTATTAACTGACATTATTTAATTAATTAGATTGATTGCATTGATTTTAAATTTGATTAAATAAATTTATTTAATAAAAATAATAATTTGATATATATACACGCACTAATAAAAATTCATTTTTAAAATCATATATACACATAAATAAAATACAAATTGTTTATACATTTTTATAAAATACATATATATATATATATAAATACATATTTTGCATCTCTCATTATTGAAAATATTATACATGTAAACTTGTAAAGTAAAATTTATATCATTTTAATTTGAAGTTATTAAAATAACCCTAATATCGTTGGTTCAAATGGAATTAATATATGGAAATGTTTTATATATGTTTCATTTTATGATTTTTTTTTTAAACTTAGGGAGGTTTGTGAAAATTTCCGTATAGAAAATCTACACTAAGTAACGAGTACAGGGGATACAAGGTCGAATATAGAAACTCGGAGACAAACCTCAACTCTCTACGCATTCATTTCTTTTCCATATCTTTTGCTACAATCACTCACAGCTTTAACTCTTCTCACTATAAATTAAATATTTTGATTATATTCCATAATTCATAATCCATAATTCTATCTTCCCATCTCCTTTTCATTTCAGTCATTGAATTCTGTAACCATATCATTCAATTCATATGTCTGGAATCTTGAGATGGAAGAAGCTCAGAGACATAGCTTCGGTGGTGACGTCACGAACCCGGTTCACTCCTCTGGTGGTGGAACCGGTTGCCCACCTCAACTATTTGAACATCGGACTACGGCAATCTTTCATCGGAATACAGGAGCGGTACAAATGGGATCAGGGAGGCGATATTTATCGTAAAATTAGGGCGGAGGCTAATTGTCCGAGATGTTCGAAGCATATGGATCTTTTATTCTCATCGTCCCCTTCATCGTCGTCCAATCTTTCCCCTCCTGTTCCTACAGTTGATAGTGGCGGTTATCAAGCAGTTAATATCTGTCCCAATTGTAAATCAGCTTATTACTTCCGACCTCACCGGATTGCTCCTCTTCAAGGCAGCTTTGTAGAAATCAGCACGAACGCTAGCAATATTAATAATAATAATAGCAGTAAGAGGTTGAAGAAAATCTCCAGTGGTGGAGAGAAGGTGTCGTTTTGGGATAGTTTGAGATCGTATGGAGGGGAACTACCACCACCTGGTAATGGGAATGGGAATGGTTTGGCTGTGCCACATCCACCAGAGCCGCCATTTCCATCTGGAATCGATGTGGTTAGAGCCATGGCTCCCAATAATGGAGGTGGGTCCGGAGGTGGTAATGGTAATGGAAGTGGGTCTAGTGGTGGCGGTGGTTGGGGTGGGTATAATTTGGGAAAGGATTTGCCAACGCCAAAGGAGATTTGCAATGGTCTTGATAAGTTTGTTATTGGTCAACAAAAAGCCAAAAAGGTTTCAATTTTAGTATTATAGCAATTATGTATGACTAATGTTAATTAGACAATGATTGAAAGTTTGAAAGTTGTTAATCAAGAGATGGTTTTGTGTTTATGGCTACTTTGCAGGTGCTTTCTGTGGCTGTTTATAATCACTATAAAAGGATTTACCATGGCTCCTTGCAAAAAGGGTTAGTCTTTGATTGCCTGTTATGATAGTGTTCTGTTCATTTTCCCCAAATTGCTATATTTGAAAAGCTTAAAACTGAAGGTTTGGAATTCTATTACTAGGTCAGGTGCAGAACCCAAAAGTACTGAGGGTGTAGATGGGGATGATAATGTAGAATTAGAAAAGAGCAATGTGCTTATGATGGGTGCAACTGGATCAGGTATGCCTCAGCATTATGTACATATTTTGTTCTGTGACATGTTGTGAGAATCGATGGCTAATTTGCTTTGCATGTTATAAAATAGGGAAGACATTGCTTGCAAAAACATTGGCTCGGTTTGTCAATGTGCCATTTGTCATTGCTGATGCAACAACTTTAACCCAGGCAAGTCTGTTTTTGATTGTTATGGTTATGTGGCTATGTGAAAATGATTCATGGAGATAAACAAAATTGTATTGTATATGTCGGTTAGCATGGGATTGTTGTAGATTTCATTTATTAAAGTGATTGTACTTTTAATCTTTAGTAGTGCAAGTTTAGAATCTAATAATTGATTGTTGCTATGCTACTATTTGCAGGCTGGTTATGTCGGTGAAGATGTTGAATCAATATTGTATAAACTTCTTGCGGTATTAGTCTTGAAATAGACATTGCATTGATATTTCTTATTTTTGCTATTACCAGCTCAGCGCACATTTGTTTCTTCTGGCTGCTCTGTTGATATCTTATGATTGCTGAAACAGAATCATCCATTTACCTGTTTGGAGATTTGTGTGTGCCTGTATACACTTCTACTTTTCTTTTGTGGATAGTTTTACTTTTGAATGCTGGTAGTTTTTCTTTGGATAACTATAATTCAATGTAGTTGATGAAAATAGAAGGTGCTCCATTGCTAATACCTCTTTTTCTCAAGGAAAATAAAATTTCCATGCAATAAAGTGCTTATGTCATATACGTCGCACTCTTCTACTTAGATCTGGATGAGCTGAGTTTGTGTCCACTATTCCTTTGGTGGACCTCTCTTAACACATCAATGAAGTTTCAAAAATAACCCTACAACAAATAAAGGTTTTTCAAAAACAATTAATAGGAAGGGATTAGAGTGGTTATTGCCCTAGCCCAAACTCCTTAGTTCTCAACCCACATCTTAGTTCTCAACCATCCTTCTCAACTTTCTAGAAACACTTTTGGATGACTTATTTTAGAAATCATCCTTCAATAGTGTTTCCCTTTATAACTGAAAACAATGTTATTTTTTGTTCCCTTTCTCATCCAATTAAAAAATTATTACTCTCAATGA
Organism: Cedrela odorata; assembly: GCA_035584115.1. NCBI lineage: Eukaryota > Viridiplantae > Streptophyta > Magnoliopsida > Sapindales > Meliaceae > Cedrela > Cedrela odorata. The sequence continues at coordinate 10,207,324 of JAXCLQ010000011.1, forward strand.
TATAACAGTTGCTTTAAGATTTGTGGACTTCTTCTTATCAGAAAATAGGTTACCTGTTTCCAAGCTCTTGGCAATTGTGTATCATGGTCTGGATTTGGTGGAAGTTAATCATTTATTCTTTCTTATAAAATTATTTTAGCAGTACTGTTGTCTGAGACGAGTACAGCATTCAGTTGATATGGTTTTGCTAACATTTTCTTTCTGAAATTTACGTTGTACTCATCTGTGTAACCAATTTTCAAGTTTATGCAGGTTTTCCATTCTTTCCGCTTCTATTTCTTTTCAGTAATCAGTGAACTCACGTGCATTTGATCTTAATTTGGCATCTAGGCAGCTGAATTTAATGTACAAGCAGCTCAACAAGGGATAGTTTACATTGATGAAGTTGATAAGATAACTAAGAAGGTCCTTTACATCTTAGCTGACTGATATGGAATCTATTTTCTAGGTGTCAATTTGAAAGAATGTTTTCTTAAATGTTAAATTCATTTGCAGGCTGAGAGCTTAAACATTAGTAGAGATGTTTCTGGTGAGGGTGTACAACAGGCATTATTGAAGATGCTTGAAGGAACTGTGAGTGTATTGCTTCTATTCTTCTCACAAATTCATTTTGGATTTCTGTGATTAAATGTTTCTGAATGAACTTTAAGGATGCTAAATATGTTTCAAATCTATATTTCTTTTTCTAAATGAAGGTATTCTTCATTTTAAAAGTCGTCATGCTTATACCCCAGGTTTCTGAAGCTATTTAGACCACATTTGAGCTTCTTTCTTATGGTTGACAGTAATTTATTTCATGTAGTTATCCATTTTGTGAATGATGTAGGGTTGGTGTGAAAAAATGTTGCATGTTCTTGCGATGGAACCCTTAGTGGGCATGCTGGTTATTTTCAAGACACTAGCCTAAAGGCGTAGAATAAGAGGAAACGCCAAATTGATTAAGGTTTCGTTTGGGTTCTCTGAGTCGTGTGGATCACAAAATGGATCTACAATTTCAAGTCCACTCAGTTCATTTCAAGAAACCGAATCTATTGGCTTTTTTTTTTTTTTTTTCCAGTAATGCCTCCAACTTGAGATATTGATTCATAGGACTGACCAGCAAATGGATATTCATCCAGTAAATAAGGATTGGTGCGGAAGAGAAAAGAGGGCGGCCCCTCTTCTTCTCAACATATTAAACGGGCCCACTCTGTGCTCTATGAGAGAGGATAAATTCCTTTATCCATTCCCTCCTGTAGTTCAATTTTTACACCCAGAAAAATCCGGATGGGTTTGAGTCGAGAATGTCTGTTTGGGGGAACCAAAGGCAGTTCTCCTTGCACCTCCTGATGAGTAGGGGCCACCCTTTTTTACGCTTCACCCATTTAGAAGTGGATTCAAACCTTCCTCTTCTCCTGATGACGTAAATGACTCCACTAGTCCACCAGAGGCGATGATCCAAATCATGTATAATAGAGTAAAGGGCCTTCTACCATTGCAATTCTAGCAGCTGTTGAAGTGTTCCCACTTCACTTTCTTACTATTCCTCCCGTGCTTTTTTCAATTCTGGTTAAGTCCACCTTGTCTGCTATCCAGCAACTCTCCAAGTGAAGTAGTTACACTACGAAATAGATCCTCATGAAATTACTTCTTTTCGAGTGATTTGATTCCTAAGAATTGTTTCCAAAGATTTTAAAAGATTGGTGGTGGTTCCACTTAACTTTGAAAGCAAAGGTATAAATGCATTTGGTAACATCAACTTTTAGTGAGACCCACCCATTTTTACATTAGTATTTGACATTTAGTGCTTCTATCCTACGGCAGTTGTGGCTTAAAAGCCACCGCCCTTCAATACCAAACAAAGCCTAAATAGAAGAAGGATGCTTACTGGAATTTGAAAGTCTAAAGGGATAATCTTTACATAAAAATTAGTATAGGTTGCACAATGAAACTTTGATGGCAAAAATCACCTTGAAATTAACTTCAAAATTTTGGGTTTGATGGCAATCTCTTTTAGAATTTTGGCGCATGCAGACCTTTCATGACAATTAGGGTCAAGCAGTTGCTACCACTAATAAATACCATATGCTTATATAAAATTGAAATGATAGATCAATACAACCTCTTTTCAAGATAAATTCAAATGTTTTTCTGCTTTCTTCTGAAGTAGTTTGATAATATTTTCATTGGTTTATTGTCTCATCAACTGTTTTGTTTCAAGAATATTCATTTATATTGTGTCTTGTTGCTTTTGTTTCAAAATCTTTGTTTTCTCTTGGTTTGTTTTACAGGAATTATTTTCTTAAACATGTATATATACACTCACATGCACAGAGTTATGCTTAGAATCTTAAAATTGTTAGCATTATGCTGCTGGTAGCTTAAACAAGAATTTTCCTCTTGTCCAGATAGTGAATGTTCCTGAGAAGGGAGCAAGGAAACATCCTCGGGGTGATAATATACAGGTATACTGAACCTGAACAATTTTTATTTTAATTTTTTGACTTGTCATCTCATTTGCATGTATATCATGATATTTTGGCATTATATATTTAACGCTTATGTATATTTAACCATGGTAATTCTGTGAAGCTACAGTAATTCACTATTGTCCCTATTTTTTAAGTATTAGATGCTCATGTTCTACACGAAAAATATATACACGTTGATTTGGCTGAAAGGAATTTAATGGTTTTTTATGAAAACATATTAAGAATTGCTTTGAATTTATTAGGTTTTCAATTTGCTTGTGCTGATTTTTTGCTTTAGGGCATCCTACCTGTGTCAAGGTGGTCCATATACTAGAGCATGGTCCCTATACTAGCAACTAGAAGTAGCAGTTTTAGGTTTGATCTGCCAAAATTGTCAGATGATTTGTATATCAAGTCTTCATTTAGATATAAAAGTATAAGATGACGGGAACATGCTCACCATTCTGTATGGAGTGGTAAATATGTTAAAGCACTTGTGGCAGATAAAACGAAACAAGATTTGCGAACATGGCTGCAAGATCAATATAATATTAAATTCTTGGGGAGAAAGAACAAGCACATCCAAGACAAAAAAAAAAAAACTAACAAAATAGTAGGCTTCATACATATGGAAGCAACTAAAAAGAAAAAAGAACTTGCAATTTGCTTGATTTATTTTACATTCTCAATGAATAGATTAGTTGCCTGCATGTGTTATTGGTTTTAGCCATTTTTTACTTGGCAGAATCTCCTTTGGGAAATGGCATCATGTCCTTCCTTTCCCTTTACTTCCTCGGTCCTCTGAAACTGTTGATTACCAGAGGCTTTGTTTGGTTCTTGATATGAATGAGTGAAAGAGAAGGTAAATGTTCCAAAATAGATTGCTCCCTGAAGCATATATGTTCATTACCTCAATATTTCCAAGAACAGGAGCAAGAGCCTAGGCAAATGCACATATTTAATTCTTACAAAAGCACCATCTTTAGAATTTAGCTGTTGCTTTTCTATTATCAACTCAACTGCATCTAAATGCTTTGTAGATAGATACAAAAGATATTCTTTTCATATGTGGCGGAGCATTTGTTGATCTTGAGAAAACCATTTCTGAGAGGTTAGCGCCTGCTAGTAGATCTTCCTTGCTAAAATCCTCCCTAAATATTTGTTTATTTCTGCTTGAGGTCAATTTAAACTTATAAACGGTGAATATTTACCAGACAGCAAGATTCTTCAATTGGTTTTGGAGCACCTGTTCGTGCCAACATGAGGGCTGGTGGAGTAACCAATGCTGTGGTGACGTCATCTTTGCTTGAATCGGTGAGCATGATATATGAGAATTTAGATATTTATTTTGTTTGTTGTTTGATTTTGTTCCATTTATCTTTTAAATAAATGCTTGATGCAGTTTATTTATTAAGCTGCCATCTCAACCTTACCACTGTTACTCCTTACTCTTTGACAAAGCAAAAGATATTTCTTGCCAAATTCCTTACCATATGAGCCTGAAGTTTCACATCTTATTTCAGGTTGAAAGTTCTGATCTCATTGCATATGGTCTCATACCAGAATTTATTGGACGCTTTCCAATATTAGTTAGCTTGTCAGCTCTAACCGAGGACCAGCTTGTTAAGGTGAGTACTTTATTATAATTTGGCTTACCAGGTTTTGGTATGTTTTTGTTTTTCTGAGCCTTGTGGAAGCATGATTTGGGCCCAGCACTCCGGTTACAAACCATAATTACTTGTTCTTTTTCTTCTTACCTTAGTTATTATTCTGTTTTTCACTTACGGAAAGATAACTTACAAGATGAAAATTTAGCGGCGAAAAGTATAAGCATGTTACTCATTTGAACAGAAATGCAAGCCAGAAGTGATTTTGTTGTATGTTGGGTTTTACGAATGATTTGGGTTTTTTCCTCTTTATCTGAATGTAATCCCTATGCTAAATAGCTCAATGGAGTATATTGGAGTTGCATACATCAATGAAAAATTTTGCTTGTAATATTAAATCATTTTTTAAAATAATTGAGAACTTTTCTTTATCCTTTCAATTTACTGAGTTTATTGAATTTGGTCTGAATTGACATAACTGAGTCTATAATAACTTCAAAAGTTAGTGATTGTGGCAAAAGTTCAAGACGGTTTCTCAACTGTTTGATGCCAGGGCATTTTTCATTTTGCTTAGAAATGGTTCCCCTTCAAAAGTTTTGAGTGTTGATAGAAATCTGTTACTTTATCCAAACAAGTAAGACTTGGGGAGGCTTCATTTGGCTAAGGGGTAATTACCTCATGTAATGGTATAAGTTTTGCTCTGACAACTTATTTATACCATGTACTTCTGATGGTTTATTTATTTATTTATTTTTGTAATTCAATGTGCTTTTCATGGAAATAAGCTGCCAAAACTTGAAACCAATATTATAGACTTTGGAAATCTGGATGGTTTGTCCTTTCTAATGCATTTACTTGTTGGGTTTACCTTTACTTGACAGGTCCTCACCGAACCAAAAAATGCTCTTGGTAAGCAGTACAAGAAGTTGTTCAGCATGAGCAATGTGAGTAACTTGCTTTTGCATGCTATGTCTCTCTCTCTCTCTCTCTCTTCTTGTTATTCATTTAAGCTCGAATGCTCGATTAGCAGTTTCTTGAGTGATTATATAACCTCTCACATAATTTCAGGTGAAGTTGCATTTTACTGAGAAAGCACTAAGACTAATTTCCCAAAAAGCCATGGCTAAGAATACTGGTGCCAGGGGTTTGAGAGCCATACTGGAAAGCATTTTAACTGAAGCCATGTATGAGGTGAGACTATTTAGATAAAATGGGTTTGCCTTGAATTATCTGACACGAGATTGTAGATAGTGTTGAATGACAGAGATAATTTACTTTCTTATTAAATCATTTCATTGCGTGCATGTTTCAGATTCCAGATGCTAAGACAGGAAGCGATAGAATAGATGCTGTTCTAATAGACAAAGAGTCGGTGGGGTCGGTAGGTACCCCTGGATGTGGAGGGAAAATCCTACGTGGAGAAGGTGCATTTGAATGTTACCTAGCTGAAGCCAAGTTGAAAGATTCAGTGGTATGGCCCATATATAATTTGTGAAGGTTTCTAACCCGTGTATATAATTTTGTTACTAGAGATTCATTTATTTTACTATTAGAGGCATGATTGAGGCCTGACCTAAAGCTTGATTAATAATTTATTGTTGGACTAAACAAATTATTTTAGTTTAATCTTTGGTTATTTTGGTTTAATTTGCTTTGCTTAGTTGATTAGATGTTGGTAAATATTTGACTTCTTGCTTTTACATATATGAAGGAAAATGTGGAGGCGTCTGAGAGGGAGTTGCAAGAAAGTGAATCAGAAGTTTCATCAAGAGCCATGAGCATGTAAAATTAAAAGAATCAACTCTCCACCAAATAATTGTTACAAGTTGTACAATTTCTATGTTATTTGTAGAAATTACTTTGATTAGTTGGTGTAATTATAATCCCCTTGTAAAACAGCATAGCTTCGCTTCTGCTGATTCATAAAATTCATTAGAAAAGAAGAGAAAGGAAAATTATAAAAGAAAAATTGTAACATTCAGAGAGATAACAGCGTATAAACTTTATGTTGCATTTGAGTGGGGTTTTCTGTGGAATATTCCTGGTTGTTGTGTAGTGAGCTCAGCAGCGTGGTAAATGTAGTGTTTTAATAATAAAATTATAAAAAATAACTGATAACACTAAAAACTTTTACTGAGATTCACTTTTAGTGTTTTCATCTTAAAGAGTCCACTAATCTATTTCAAAGTTTAAATGGAATATGCAAATACTGTCTTGGTGAACTAAATGCGTTTTTGTATCACAAATTAGATTGTGTTACTTGTTATATTTATGTATACATAATTGAAATAAGTTGAAATTGGATTACTGGTCAACTTGAGAACTAATGAGCTATTAGTTGCTTGCTAAATGAATGATTTATATATGTCACAAAACCAGGCATACTGTATTAATAATATGGATTGGATTGGGCTTGCTGAGATTGAGAAGACAAAATACTTTAAAATTATTATAGACAAAATAGAAACCAAATTCAAATTAAAATCCCAAAAGAAACAAAGAAAGAAAAAGAACAATCTATTTGGCATTAGAGTTGATGAGCTCCAGAGCAGCAGCAGGCGTTGGAAGTGCTGGAATTGCACCTTTCTGAGCTGTGCAAATCGCTCCACATGCATTGGAAAATTTCAAAGTCTCTTTCAGTTTCTCCTCATCATTAAAAATATTAGGATCTTTAGCCAGAGTCACCAGAAATGATCCTACAAATGCATCTCCAGCTCCAGTTGTGTCAACTGTGTTCACTGCAAATCCAGGCATTCTTCCTTTGAACTTCTTACTGAAATATCCAGAACCCTTTTCTCCATATGTTACAAGCAACAATTTGAGATTGTCATGCCACAAAGACATAACAACTTCATCCTTCTCAGGATCTCCTCCATTTGTCAGGAATCCCACTTCCTCATCACTTACCTTTATAAAATCAGCATAATTCCAAATGCTCTTGATCCCATCTCTAGCAGCTTCCGGAGATGGCCATAAAGGCAAACGCAAGTTCGGATCATACGACAGTAATATCCCTGCTTCCTTTGCTGCTTTCATTGCTGCCAAATGAGCTGATCTGCATGGCTCAGATATCAAACTTATGGATCCGTAATGGAATATTTTAGCCTGTTTAATCAAATCCATATTCAGCTCTGAATCCTTCAACAACATATCTGCACTTGGGTTCCTGTAAAACATGAATTCCCTCTCTCCATTTTTCTTCAACGTCACAAATGCTAATGCAGTTCTTGCGTGTTGATCGAAGCACACTCCGTCGTTTTTGACACCGTTCTTTTTCAAAATGTCCACCAGCATGTGTCCAAATTCATCGTCTCCAAACTGCAAATGTCACATCACGATCACAGGATCATTTATCAAACAAATATGTAAACATTATATACATTAGTCCTTTATCTCCTTCGGACGCGGGTTTGGTGCAAATCAATGCTATAAAACGTCATAATTTGCACCAAACCCAAATTTAAAAAAAAAATGAGGACATGATAATACTTCCATATATATATATATATATATATATAGAGAGAGAGAGAGAGAGAGAGAGAGAGAGAGAGAGGACATAAAATTATATGAGAAAGTAGACGAACCTTGCCGATAAAAGCAGAGTTGCCGCCGAGTTTTGCGATGGCACAAGCGACGTTGGCAGGTGCACCGCCAGGAGCTTTGAGGAAACCGGTGGATTCAGCCAAGGAAACACCAGCAACCACTGGCACAAAATCAATAAGCATCTCACCAAAACAAACTATCAATGAGCTAGATGTATTACTCATCTGTCTCCTTCTTATTGTTGATCTCTCTCAATAACGCAATAAAAAAAAATGAACCTTAATCAATCAAAAGCAAAGCAAAGGTATTGCTGCTAAACCCGCGTCAGAGATTGCCTATATATAAGCTAAGAATGATAGCATACATGGAAAAAAATCTCTATGTACATACAACGTCCATTATGGGAATTTATTTTAACCGTAATTAGTTTGTAATTATCTCGAGAAAATAGGGATATATCTATTATGATTGACTGTGTATAATGAATGTTGGACATATGCATGGACTACAGCCATTAAGAACTTGCCACGTATACAAAAGTGTGTCATTTTCGATTAAATATCTTGCTAAATTAATATGATTCTCAGCATCAGTAACTAGGAATTTCTTGTTATTATCAAAACTTAAGAGATATCATGGTGATCTCTTATTTATTTAGTTTTTCTTCTTGCCAAATAAAAAAAAATTATGACTTTCATGTTTTGACTTTCAAAGTTGGGCTGTTACTATAATAGTGTTACTTGTGATTCTTTGGTAAATTTTCAGGATTTACATAATCAAAAACAGAGCTGTGACCCTGCCATCAGCACATTTGTCATCACCATGAAAATTCAGAAATTTTGACAGTTTCTAATCAGTCTCGAGAGAAATTTTCATTGCTGTTCCATTCTGGGCTACCTCCTATTATTCTGAACTTTCTCGTTGGACAGGAGATATAGACCTAATTACTGTTAGAGTCCCGTTGATAAAATCAATACAATAAATAAAAATCTTTGGCATGAAACTGAAACAAAGTGCACTAGACAGACATTAGAACATTCATAGTTTAACATATTGAATTCTTCAGCTTACAATATTAGGCACAATCTTTTAACGTAAATGCTACCAAATGATCAGTTAATAAGTAACATACTTCTAGCAAGGGAGATTTAAGGCTTTATTTACATTACTTTTCCAAGCTATAGTGCTTGTTCACAGCTTCAATGACATCCCAAGTAATCTTCATTCCTTTAGGAAAAACAACCAAATCTCCAGCTCCAATTTCAAATGATCCTTCATATCCATCAACATAAACCTTCACTTTCCCCTCTAGCAGATACATTGTCTCCGTGGCGGTGAATGTCCATGGAAATTTGCTGGGCGGGCATCCCCACCTGTTCACAACATATCAAAGAATTTTCTCAATTAATACTGGTCCATGGATAGCCAACATGATATAAATCACTCCTATAATACATGTAAGAGAACAAGAAATAAAAACTGCAGTTAGTAACAACAACGGTGGTGTGTTGGGCTATGTTTTGACTTATAATTTTATCAGGCAGTTTGGTCTTGATCCTAATATGGGTGGAATGGATGAACCAAGTTCAAATCGAGTTGGTTTGGCACTACTCAACACCAACTCAGTTCAAATCAAGTTGGTTTGGCACTACTTGAGAACTAAGAATGATATATCAGAATGGTAAATTGGTAAAAGGTGCAGGGTAACAGAAACAGAGCAGACAACAACGAGAAATGATTTAGAAAGAATTGGAGAATTTAATTCTAAATTTATAACTTCATGAAGGATTAGAACTGATGTGAAATTAACTGTTAAGAAACTTGAGCCCACTCAAATCTCTTCTTTATGTCTATGCTGCGAGATTTCAGATATTTTCTGCTAACTTGGGGTTTTATTTAGTGTAAGATTACCTGCATACTAAATAGAGAACAATTTGGATGGAGACAAGCAAAGTTACAAGGATTTAACCTTGTGTCAATTTGTCTAACCTAGGTAAATGCCGAAACTGTAACAAATTCAGGCAAAACCAAATAAAAAAACAGGCAGGCCGGACAACCAAACCTGATTAAAATGAAGGGTCAGAGTCGTCAGACCATGGCAAGTTTTACCCTAGACCTCGGTTACTCAAACCAAAACAAGGTCTCAATATCATGTTTTTAATAGTTCCACTAATACTACTCATTGGTTAAATCTGACGGAAGGACACTTATTTTCAATCATCATATTATTTTCAAATTCTAGCAGCACGTTCATACCTTTAACAGAAAGATAGATCAAGGTAAGTGATATTCAAGTGTGTTGCTGAGTCAAAGTGACAAAACCACAATAAGTTATATTCTTTCCATTCATCTTCTATATAATTGACCAACTAAATCAAATGATATACTCAAGTGACTGACTTACAACTCAACCCACTAAACCGGCTAACGAAAATTGCTATGACTACCACATACTTAATGTTGGCTATTCTTTTGAAACTAGATGTGATCAAGTTAAAGTGATTTAATGAAAAAACTGGGAATCAATAGTAAAGGTTAAACAATTTTCAGTCCAAAGTTTACAAATCAATTTTTTTTTTATAGATAAATGACAAGCATAATTTGATCTTTTCAGGATTCTTCCAAACTCCAAAGTATAGAAAATTGAATTTTCTCAACAATGGAGAGAAGATGTTTTGGCAATCTACAAATCTTTCAATCCATTTGCACTAAAAAAATAAACCTAGTAATTGCATCACAAACAGGTACATTAAACTCAATCACTGACAGATTGTAAGTTCTGTAATTTGCGAAAAGTTTTGTGTCAAAGCAAGAATAAAGATAATAACTTTATTACAAATTAATGAAAATAATTTAACTGTTTATTTTGTTAAAAACCCATCACACTCGCTCAGCAGACAGCTGACTAAATTAATCAGAACCTACTCCCTATTCTTAATCTAAAAAAAGCACTACTCGAAATCCATGAAATTGAAACTACATAACAAATAAAAAAAAAAACAGCAGAAACGACAAGAACAAGAAAAGAGCAGAAGGAAAAGAGATGAAAAAAACTTACTTGGGCCATGAGGTAACTCCAAGCTCAGAAATTTTGGATTGAGGAGGATTCTTTTCAATCTTGACACCAAATATCTCAGTAGTAGTTGTTGTGGCAACAATTTTTAAAGGTTTATCTTTGGATTCTCTTGGGGTTGGCTTGGATTTGGGTGCTGTAATCATCAATGGTACAAGTAGAGAGACAAGCAATACCAGTAATAAAGAGAGTATTAAAGTGTGATTTAATGGAAAATTAGCCATGGATTCTTCTGCTTTTTCTTTTTTATTACTTGCTGCTGCAATGTAACTGAAGTTTTCCATTTTTCAACGAAACGACTAAAAGTCCTTAAACATGTGTTCTGTCTAGTCTTGTGCCGGCTATGTCTTGGTGAATAAAATACCCTAAGCCCATTTGTACATTTGGGCCGAGATTAGGTTTCTAGCCCAACCAATGTTATTTATTTTGTCAAAGCCCATAGAAATATTACTCCTTTATATTTAATTAATTGGTATTTTGTATACGGAGAATGGACTTTTATTAAAAGAAAATACTCTCGTTAGTAAGACTTGTAAGGGCAAATTTTGAAAGAAAAAAATATAAAATAAATTAATTAATGTCTAATAAGAGAGGTAAAAATATTTTATGATATTTAATATCAAACTCTATATAAATAGAGTGATATTTTTTTCATCTTGTGAACATATATATCTTTATATAAAGTCACATTTCCAAATAAAATATGTACTCTGCCAAATAAATAAAAATAAAAATTTAGATCATCACCGATGTGAACTTTCTCGTTTTAATATTCAAGTTAGAATAAAAAAGTGTTAGCATAAAAGACATACATAAATTTGTTTGTAAGAATTTATTTATTTATTATTCATAAAAAAAAAATTAAATTAAATCTTTAACTATATCAATCAACTACACAATCAAAATTGTTTTAATATAAAACTTTTTTCTCCTTCATATGAGATTACTTGCTCTTTAATATGAAGCACGAAAACAATTAATAATAACTCTGTTAGGTATACAGTTCAGGATGTAACTATAAAGTACAATAAGTTGTAAATCAAAACTAAAGGCTTATAAAGAACTAAAAAACTATAAACCCAACATGACTCTAGAAACACTGGTCAAAGGATTATAAGGACCCCAAGTATAGTGAGCGATGAGACATCTCAATGTTTGATAAAAAACTTAGGGTATCACAAATTATAGTGAGCGATGAGACCTCCCAATGTTTGATAAAAAGTCTAGGATTTGAGTATAAACTAAAGTCTCAAGTCAACTCTAAAAACACTGGTCAAGGGATTATAAGGACCCTAAGTATAGTGAGTAATGAGACCTCCTAATATTTGATAAAAAGCCTAGGGTATCCCAAGTATAGTAAGCGATGAGACCTCCCAATGTTTGATAAAAAGCCTAGGATTTGAGTATAAACAAAAGTCTCAAGTCTATTTATTAATTTTGAGACCCTCTCATAATGGTCTCAAGTATAGTTAATAAAGGTCTCAGATATACAACACAGGAGTTCACTTTAGGTGGATAAAGAAATCTCAAGTAAAGACTTCATGTACCTTTCAACAATTGTGTATCAAGGAATAATTTGTTTCTTTTCTAAATTTTTTTCGGATTATTCTATAATAAGGATTCCTAACCCAGTAAATATATTTTATAAATAGAGTTTATTCCATAATAATAATCATAAACTTAGTAGCACACTAAAGGCTCGAGAACCCAAAAAATTAGAAAAATCGATACTTTTCAAATAAAATCTCTTTAACTCTCGCATGATGATTTTTTTGTTTCTAAATTCCATAGAATTTTACTCAATTAGAAAAACTCGAGATAGAAATGAAAACTTTGTTTGCAAACTTGCTCTTACCAGATTTTTATGGGATGTGTTTGGTATACTTTTAAGCGAGTTTAGAAAAGATTTGGAAAATGAATTTAAAACTTGCAATGAGTTTAAGAAGGATACGAGTATGAATAAATATCTACGGGTATATCTGCGAATATATAAATATATATATATATATTTTCTGAAAGTAGTAAAATGACGTTTTTTTAATATAAATCTAAATATCCCTAAACAATATTGTAACGCCACAATCAATATGAATATTATTTTATTTCTTTGAGTAAAGTGTAAGATTGACATGTTTGTTTTATTTCTTATTGTAATATTTTTCTTCTTAAAGATTTGCAAGTTACACATCTGTTACTTGTATTTAACATTATTATTTCTTATTTATTCTCTTTAAATTATTCATAATCTATAATATCTTCTTGAATATATAAGAGAGATATTATCTTCCTACTTTTAATTCTAATATTGAAAATAAATTAACGATTATTTTCTTTTTTCATTCTTCAAAGAAAAAAAAATAAGGAAAGTTTTAGAAAATTTTCTAAAGAAAAGAAATATGAAATGTAAATTTTTTTTTTTGTATATATTTTATATTTTATATGAGTAACGTGTCGGATTTTGTAATAAAATATCAAACTCACTGCGAGTTTAGTATGGGTATGGTATTAATTTTTTTTTTTTATGTGTGGATGCAAATGCATGTTTAGAGATATTCATCCTAAACCTTATCCGCTACCATCCCTAATTCGAGACAGTCTATAAAAGAAAGATATGGATAATCAAGTACGCACGCATGAATAACCTTAGAGCATACATATTATTGGCCTTTGTCTTTCTCTTTACAACCTCTTTTTCATCAAAAGCAAAATCTTAACTTAAGTTCTAATTTAAGGATTAGAGGATTTTCGTCAGACAACCGGCTTTTATCCCCTTAAATTTTATTATAATTGCAAGTTGAACAAATTAACAAACAAGGAGATAAAAATTATTGATGGTGCACATGATCCAAAGAAAAATTTTTGCTGCATCAACAAACTCTATTACAAATTCTATTCGATTAAATTCATATGTGATAACAATAATTTCACAATTTTAAAAAACATAATAAATAAATAAATAAACAAAATTTATTCATATAAATTTTCACAACTTTAAAAAAATAATAAATAAATAAATAATGTAATACATAGGATAATAGAAAAAAAATTAATAGAACATTTTAATAAGACTATCTAATAAAAATATGTCATGTATTTTAAATTTTTCTCAAGTTATAATTATACTCTTATAATTGTTAAATTTCATACTTATATGACCAAAATTTATTGGATGGATGTATGAATAACCTAGTATTCGGTTTTACGCAAAACTTTTTCATGATAATAATATAATATTATTATATTAATTAATATAAATAAAATTTATATGTCTAATTAATATTATTTCAATATAATATTTGTATTTTTTCTATAAAAATACATGCATTTAATATTTTATGTTAAGAGTTATTCAACAAACACATATTCCTATACAAATTTTAGTCACACAAATTTCATACAAACTTTACCCATACAAATTAGTTTGTGACAATATTATCATTGTCATGTGTCTTACAATCTCAAAATAACAAAAAATGAAATAAAATAAGGAGTACTATTGTCATATACTAATTGATGTGGCAATGCTAATTGATGTGGTAATGCTAGCGTAAAAAATAATTATTACTACATAAGTACTATTTATGTTTGTGTTTGACTATTTGTATTAAGATGCTTGTAAAGTTTAATTAGCACTAAGTGTAATTTTTAAATCATCACATAATTACATGCTAATTAATAACAATTGGAGTTGAAATATTTTACTAATAAAACTAAAGGTATGTTCGGTAGTGTTAAAGAAAAACGTTAAAATACATAAACGCTTATATTTTTGTTCAAGAGTGTTAAAGAAATAACACTAAAATGCATGAATATTTTTACACTTTTTCTTTAACATTTTCTTTAAAAAAAATTATTAAAATATTTAATATTATTCGTAAAATAGTTTAAATATTATTTTAATTATTATGTAATTATGTGTTAATTTAAAAATCACATCTAGTACTAATTAAATTTGATAAACACTGATATAAAATTAATAGTTAAACATATGAATAAGTACATATATTTTTAATTTAGTATTTAAGTAGCGCTAAATAACTATTGAAATGAGCACTAAGTGTATATTTATGAATTTTTTCAAAAAAGTGTTGAAGGAGAAGCATTAAGTGTATATTTAGTGTTTTTTCTTTGACACTCTTAAATAGAGTTTTAATATCATTATCACTTGTTTAATTGTTTCATAGGAGTAAAAGAAAATAAATTTTGGGAACATATAACAACAATATAACATTGACATATTAACTTGTATGGATAACAGTTTGTATTTTTAGAATTATTGAAAAATAAATAAATAAATAATGATAAACACTATCATTATCATGTTAAATTAGTATACTGTATATAGATAAAATTTATGTCTAATGAATGTCCTTGGAATGTAATACTTGAAAAAGTCCCGATCAAGAAATTAATCTTTAAAAGAGTTAGATGAAAGACATGATGGACCCCAAAACCACCCCGAATTTTTCTTGGTTTTATAATTAATAATATAATGCGAATAATTTTAGTGAATTTTCAAATGCAAAACATGAGCAAGTTGGTAGAGAAAGAAGTAAAATTCCAATAATAATACAGCAAAACAAAACAAAGACATATCACGAGTCATTACAAGACAAATCCAAACCCTACTCTTCTTCTTCTTCATAGACTTCTGATCCTTTCAGAAACTCGTCTGACCTATTCTATCTTTTGCTCTATATTTCAGAGTTTTATGCAAAACCAAGCTTCATTGTTTCAGTGCTTAATTAATTTCTAACAATGAATAAGTTAGCCCTTATTCTCTTCTCTTGTTCCTCCTTTTTTCTCAGCTTTTCTTCTGTTTCTGTTCATGGCCTTAACATCGGCGTTCAAACTGCAAATTCTGCCATCTCTGTCGTGGGTTATTTCTGTATTTTTATTTTTATTTCTTCCTTCTCTGATAGTAAAAATAATTGCATGATGTTTTCCGTGTTTGCAGAGCAAAGAATGCAGTAGAAAATGCGAATCTAACTTCTGTTCAGGTAGTGACATATTTCCCACTGTAAACATTTTAATTACTGTGATTATAAGAATTCAAGTTTGTATTTTTGTTTCTGAAAAGCATTTTTTTGGATTGGCAGTGCCTCCATTTTTAAGATATGGAAAGTACTGCGGGCTTTTATACAGCGGATGCCCTGGAGAAAAACCTTGTGATGGACTTGACGCATGCTGTATGAAGCATGATGCCTGCGTTCAAGCTAAGAACAGTAAGTTTTATTTTATAATTTTCAGATCCGAATATTCCCAGTGTTTAACTTGTGCATAACTTGTGTTGTGAATTTATGGTAATTAATAGCTAATTGCACGAAATTTCAAAGTCCTTATCTGTCCAATAAAATGTCACTTTTTTCGAAAGTAAAAGACAAAAGAAATTCTTCCGAGTCATCTTCAAAAGTTGGGAAGGAAAGTAATTTAAAATGATGATATATTTATATTAATGTTACTCTTGAAGATGCCATTTTCTTATCTCTGTCCAATATAGCATGATATAATATTTCTGTTGAAGATGCTTATTTATTATTATTTTTTTTAATCCAATTCAATTTCTTTGAAAATACAGATACACCCTTTGTTTGTTGACTTACGGAAACTCATATAAATTAGTGATGAAAATAAATTAATGCATGCTTATGGATTTTTATTTTTTAGAGTCGTCAATTTAGACCAGAGGTATTTTGTTGAGTTGTACGTCCCTCTCACCCAAGATTTTTTATTTTTATTTTTTATAAACATATAATTTGAATGAGGAGTACAACCACATAGATAGAGACATGTTGAAATAATTATTAATATATTAAGCTGTGTTGGTGGTGTAGTTCATATGAAAATGCAAATGTTAACTTTATATATAATCTTAATATTTACAAGTGATAATTGGTGGTGGGTGCAGATGATTATCTGAGTCAAGAGTGCAGCCAAAACTTCATAAATTGCATGGAAAATTTCAAGAAAGCAGGAGGGCATACGTTTAAGGGAAACAAATGCCAAGTTGACGAAGTTATTGATGTAATCTCTGTTGTTATGGAAGCTGCTTTGCTTGCTGGAAGAGTTCTTCATAAACCATGAAAAACCAAGAGATAAGGACAGGAGAGGGAGAAAGATTGAAAAACCTAAATTAAGTTTAACAATTAATTGTGTTTGTTTATTGCCCATTTGTTTTCCTTTCTGATTTTTTTTCCAAAGTACTTTAGTCATTTTATGCTGAAGTGAACATGTGAAGATGATGGATGTATGCATGCAGCAGAATATTCTGGGACAAGAATTGTTGAAACCAATTGTTTTTCTACCCCAAATGTCAGGCAATATCAACTATATTAAAATATTAGCGATTTTGTTTTGAATTCCACTCATGATCTTGTTTCCGAGGTACTGAAACAACGGTGTTTTCTAAGATCAAATGCTTCAAGCAGACTATTCTCAGGTCTCTAAAGTTTATCAGAAGTGAAAAAGTTGCATGAAGGAAAAATTCTAAGATGTTTCGGATTATGAAAAGCTCAAGCATTGTACACATTCGAACTGACATGATCCTGTGGATGTTCACACGCGAAACAGACGCTATAAGGACATACTGCTAGAAAATGAGATGCATAGAAACAACAATCTACATTGACTTATTGGTGCTGTATGACCTGGTGCACCACAAAATTGTTTCAGGGTGAAGTCAGTTCAATTCAGACACTCAACACAGTCCATAATTCTTCCACCATCGAGTATATCTTCAAAGTTCACTTTCATTGTTACCCCTCTTTTCTTCCTTACAATTGCACAGGGAACCCCTCAAGTATGCAGGATCAAGAAATTTGCGTTAGTTTTGACTGATGTAGTAAGATTCCACTGGTTTTAGAATTTGTCACAAAATTTTTTTATTTATTATTTTTGTGTTGGTAAGAGTTAGTAAGATGGCAAGTGGATCTTGGTTAGTAAAGCCATACTCTTCATCTGATAATGGTTTGCATTATTTTCACTAGGATTATTATTTTTTTCCAACAAATCTCTAACAACTGGTGATAATATTGTTACATGCTACCAAAAATCTCCGACTGGATGCAACACAAACAGTTTTTTTGAATTCCAGTTGATATTTTCCCAGAAAAAAGAGAGAAAACGGACTATTTTTGGTTCAAACTCCTGGGTTTCAGTTTTTTTCAATTGATAGCATAATGTTGATGGCAGATTTCAAAGTTTCAACCTTTATATCTCTATCATTCTTAGCTCTTAGGCAGACAAGCTTACCGGATCAATTAGGCCACAACAATATTTTCAAAATCTTATAGATCAAATCTCAACTCAAGGCATAGAAAAATTACAGAACACCAAAACAAAAAGAGATTTCAGAAATAATACATGATGACAGGAAGATAACAGTACACCAAAGCATAAATAAACATATTTGATCACCAAGATTTCATTTTTCTCTTCCATTCACCATTTTCTCGGCATCCAAACACATGGATAAAATCAAGCACCTCTAAATGTTCACCTAAAACCCATGAAAATCTACCAGAAAAAAAGAAAAAGATAAAAACTTGTTTAATAAAAGGGGATGTTTCAATCACAGTAAAATAATGAAAAGGAAAAAAAAAAAAACCAAAGATATAGAAGAGTGAATTACTTGGGCCATTGTCTAACTCCAAGTTCAGTGAGTTTAGACTCAGGAGGATTCCTCTCTATCTTCACACCCAACTTCTCTGTAGTGGTTGACATGGCTTCTGCTCTCACCACAAAAACTCATCTCCTCGTTGAAAAACTATTGGGTTGCAGATAAATTTGTGGAGGGTTTGGTTTTTCCGAGTCTAAGAGTAGATTGCTTTGACAATAATAAACTGCTGCTACTTGCACTCAGACATGCCATTGCAATTATTTTTTTGGTTTTGGAAAAGCCCAGAAACAGATTCTTTTTTCCGTTTACTTTGTTATTATTAATATTAACAGGAAATGGGTTCTTTGATTCAGGTTTTTAATGATCGAATTTGAGTTAGAAAATCTGAATAAAAGTGAGCCATTCACGGCTCGTTCTCATTTTCCATCTTGTCTTTGGGCTTCTTTTTAACGTGGTTTTAAATTTTTAATTATTGTAGAGGTGGAAGGTGATTTTTTCTAATTACGCCCGTTTGTCTTTGAAGACTTCTTTTTGTTCATGTTAAAAAAATTGGACAAAGTGTTTGAAATATAAATGGGTTCAAGCTGAAAAACCTTGTACAGATTATGGTTTTGGGTTAAGCCCATTTATAAATTCAAGGGTCCAATCTTCATCTTTGTATTAATAAATCACCTTAGAGTTAATTATTTTACAAGGACTTGCTTTCATAGGCTCATTGTGTTTTCTTTGAGAGAGTTTTAAGTTTTTTTTCACTGCATTACTCATTTTTTTATTAAAATTTTGTTATTAACTTTCTCTATAATTAGATAAGAGATACGTCATACTTATGACAAAAATTTAATGAATAAAAAGTAAAAAATAAATGATTTTTTTAATCAAATCATTGCCAAAGAATTACCAGCTCATTTTTTAATAATCGCACAATTAGAGTCTTCCACAAAAGTTGGCAAACAAAATAAGTATACACTTTATTCCAAATGTGTTAAAAAACAAGCAGCAAAAATCTAAAGAGAGAAGAAAACAAGCACTCCCTTCAGCTCTACCTATGACTCTAACATGACTATGATACATACTACATTTTCCTTTAACAGTTTTATTCATTCATTTCTCACCCAGAACTTCTGCCTTTGAAATCCACATAGGACATTGGAGGAATTCCCTATTGATTGCTGAAAATGTTGTTTGAATCAATCATAGTCTTGGCTTTAATCAACCTATGGTAATTTTTCAACAAGTATTTTTCACCCCAAACCCTAGCAATTTCAACAGCATCCTCAAATTGAATGCTAGAGTTAAACAGCTGCATTTCTCCCAAATCAATGCCCATGTAATTATTGTAAACAGCTCTTGGACCGCAGTAAACAAATGGTGTCATTGCTTTGTAGAATCCTCTTATCCATTCAATGTCTTCATTGCTTTTGTCATTGTCTTTTTCATACCAAGCCATCTGGTACTGAATTGAATACAAATTGTCTTTTCTGTGAGGAAATGAGATGATTCCTTGCTTATTTTATGCATCATTCCACCGTAAGGGTCGAAAATTAGATACCCTCTTGGCTCTTTTTCAAGAATTTCCAGTGCAGCATTTATGCCTTTGATTGGAATTGGATTTCTGACATAATCTGATTTTGCTTTGAAATAGTTACTGTCTTGCAAATACCTGTTTCCCAGGTCGGATATGGAGCTTCCATTACTAAGCCCAGAAAAGAATAAGATAGATTCTACCAACACATTTCTTTGCAATCTTCTTCAGAAACACCCAACTCAGGAAAAACCTGGTTTACAATTGATACAGCTTCATGTTTTGGACCAAGATAAAACCATTTAAATGTTGCTGATATTCCAATGGTATTTATTTTCTGGCAGACCATCACCAACAAAACATGATAAGTAGAAATCATCTGTCAAATGAGGTGCTACACGTTGCCACTTGTTTACAAGCTTGGCAACATGTTGTTTTGTTCCACCTCTTGCAATTCTTGTAACTTGCAATAACTGATTTTTCCAGGCGTAAACTATTACCCAAACTCCTCCACCACCTCCTCTAATTTCCCAAAACATGTCTGCTCCCATTGCTTTCCTGTCTAATAATCTCCCATTTGCATCAACAAAAAGATCATCCACCACATTATCAGCCGCAACTGCATATTTTCTCGACAACAACCCGAAACCTCTGCCAACAATGTGCCCACCAATGTGCACCAACCCCGTCTGTCGGACAGGACTCGGCTGAGCACACATGAATGCTGCTTGACTCAGCAATGGCATAATAAGTTTCCCCAAGTGATGCACCTCCTTCAACCCAAGCCGTTTCCGATTCCGAGTCTACTAAAACCTGGTTCAAATTTATCATATCGATGATCACAAACGAAGATCTATCGCTTGCAAATGATGAAGTTCCTTCATAGTTGTGTCCACCACACCTTACTCTAATTTCCAGCGATTCTTTCCTACAACACAACACAGAACTAGTTAGCTGCTCTACACTCTGCTGCAGGATAATTGCCACAGTTGTAGGAACTGAGGAATCTGTAAACCGAAGATTTTGAATGAAAAAGTTGAGAAGTTTATAGTAATAAGCACTGGAATCTTTTTCTATGTAGGGAAAAATGGTTAAGTTTTGTACATCAAACAAGATATAATTCTGTCTGTTGGTGTACAAAGAGAAGGAACAATTACAGAAGATAAGAAGATGATGAAAAGAGGATTAACCATAGCCGTTTTTTCTGGAATTGAGAAGCTGATATTGCAGAGAATTGAATAGTGGCGCGGTTTTAATGAAAAAGTGGAGAATCAAATGCAACGTTGAGGACAAATGAATGGATAGATGAAAGTAGAGAAAGTAAAATGCAAATACGTGGCCGGCCATTGTTATTATATTGAAAGTTTTAACAAAGAAAAACTGTCTTACCTCATGTTTAATGTCCTCAAACGATCATCACTGGAAAATGACAAAAAAGAGGTTGCATGAGAGTAAAGAGGTTAGGTTTGGAGAGAGAGAGAACTGCAGAGAGACTGATTTTTATAAATATATGCATACATATACATGCCGGCCAAGCTGAAAATCCCGGGCCTGCTTCTATGCTCATGTTTGGAAGTGTGTATATGTTCATTATTCAGTCGTATCGTATGTCTCTGTCCATGCATAGAGTATGCTTTGCTTCATTTTTTTAATGGAGAAGCTCTGATTAATTTACAATTTTCTTGCAATCTTGTTGGCCATCCAGTCTCTTTCCCATCTTCAGTTCCTCAATCCATCTTTTTATAAAAATTGATTTATACTAAATAGTTCTACTTTTTGGATTCTATTGAAAGTGGAAATTGCCATTACGAAATTTCTTTGATTCTTATAGAAAGTAGATTAATCTTTTGGATTTGATAGTCGGGTTCTAACAAATATTTTTAAAATGTGGCAAAGAGAGTAAATTTCACAGGAATAATAATAATAATAATAATAATAATAATAATAAAATGAAATCCTGAAGCTCAAGAAAATAAGTGTTGCATTATCCAATTTAAGTTGAACATTCAACGGCCACAAACTTTAACAGCTGGGGAAATGGTTGGTTGAAAGAATTCTTTCGTATTTGTTACTGTAGCAAGAGTTTTTGAAGCCTATATATACCATCATTCACTATGATAATATGCCAGTTGTTGCCTCAACTAAATATATAATTTTCGATGCAAAATTAAAACATTTTGAGATGAAAGAAAATATCATAGTTCACGTCTATCATAGGTCTTCCATCTTTCTATCACAACGTTGAATTGATCATCTCTTTTCCTCACCTGCAAAACCCAGAATTGAACAAAATAATGCTTCAGAGCACTTGTGTTATGAAACAGATTAAATAGTTCTGATAAAAATTTGAACAAATGAGCATGTTTCTAATCTACAAATGCAAGTGATCAAAATTCCCAGATTTTGAAACATATTGTTACTGAAAGAATTACCTCAATCATTGGGTTTTGTCCGCGAAGCAACACGTCCACGCTCTTCTCTGTCTGCAAAATGAGAGCCAAAAGTATCACATGAATGGAAAAGTTTCAAATGAGTAACTATGACCATGCTACATCCATATTTACATTAAACAATGAGGAAACAGTTACTTCCCCTTGACCTACAATTAAATAGCTAATAATGCAGTAAATGCAAGAAGTTTGATGTCAGATCAACGTTTCCAAATTCCTTAATGCCTTGTATTAGGTTGATAATCAACAACTTAATTGTCTATTCAGTCTGTCCAATCTACACATGACAATTTAAAGCTAATTTATCAAAAAGGAAATCTGGCAGTCTGTATTAGAGCAAGATACAACATTCCATTAGTCCTGATACCATTTAATTTCAAAATTGAAAGCAAATAAGTAGTTGATATGAATACCTTATGTGTAACCCAGTAATGCCTTTCTCTCATCTCGATCAAGAAATAAAATGTTGCAGGGGATTTTCTTTCGAGAATGCTTTTTTGACACTGTCTAGCTCTGGCTTCCTCATCTCCTAAAGTAACAGTTTCGACTCCCCCAATCTGAAATTAAGAAAACCAACAAAGATTAAATATCATCTCAACATTGAGTACAGAACATACAACTTTCTGATCCATTTACTTGAAAAATGGAAAGCTATTATAGAAAGTGGCAAATAGAGGGACCTCAAAAAGATGGTTCACATGTAGAGAATTGTGTTACAGAAAACAGAACACACCAGGTCAGCAAGTGTGGGATTCTTTATTATATTTTCAAGCCACTCTCCATGAGCTGTACCAATAAGGATGACACCTCTTTCGGCAATGGATCGACAAGCAAGAGCTTCAGCTTCAGTGCCAATCTCATCGACAATGATGACCTCAGGCATGTGGTTTTCTACTGCCTCAATCATGACTCTATGTTGCAAGGATGGTTCAGGAACCTGCATTCTTCTTGCATTGCCTATTGCTGCATGTGGAATGTCCCCATCCCCTCCTATTTCATTGCTTGTATCGACAATAATCTGTATCAGATTTTAAGTTGTACAAGAATTTGTCAGATGCAAGCTAATGATGCTATAGGAAACATAGGTGAGCTGGCAAGCGTGAGAGAGATGATACATAAAGTTCTACCCACCACTCTTTTATGAAATTCATCTGATAAGACACGAGCAATCTCCCGCATAACAGTAGTCTTGCCAACCCCAGGCCTTTAAAAGTAGAGAAAAAAAAAAAAACTGCTGAATATAATGTAAATAATCAAATAAATTGCATAATGGAAATTATCTACATGATATTAAGAGTGAAAATTCCGTAGTCTTCTAGATGAAATGCAGAAGTGACTTGCAACATTCAACACTTTTCCTTTCCGATATTTTAGCAAATAAAAAATCCTTATAGAGGCGCGTAACCACAAAAACTCTGAAACAAGAAATAACATGAGATTTACATGTTGATTGTTTTTTCTTGCATTCTTGATGATAATCATAAACATAATTCCCTTATTTTAAATCCCTTACAAGCGGAATCATACTCTTTCCAGATCTAATCTGCATAAGACAATGGAAAAACAACAATTTACATGATTTTTAGACCAAAATTTCCCCATTTTAGACTGCCTGACATGGTAACACTGTTAGAAACATCTTTATCATACATTGATACATTTAATGGTAAAAAGATTCACTTACCTTCCAACAAACAAGATGCTCTTCCCAAAATGAAGCAAATCATAAACCATGTCAATATGACCACTGACTGCTCTGCCAACTCGGCAAGTTAAACCAACTATTGTCCCTTTCCTACTCCTAATTGCAGATATTCTGTGCAAGGTTCCCTCAATGCCAGCTCTGTTGTCCCCGCCAAATTCCCCAACAGCACTTTGAGCATATTCCAACTCCTCCATCGATACCTAGCTAATGAGCATCTAATACATGTAACTAAAACCAACCGAAGAATTCTCTGTACTTGAACATATTTATTGAAAGAAATGCATTTGACTAACACAAACAATTAAAAGCTCAAAGACTCAAAATCATGAATTTACCTCGGTACTCCTTAAATACTTCCCACCAAATTCACCTTGATAGCGCGCCTCAGGCAACCGACCCAGGTCCAGTGTAACCTACAACAGAGATAGCAGTACATAACCATCATCTTACAAAAAAACAACAATCTTCCCTGATAAACCCTTGACAAGAATTAAATTCAAAGTTTATTCTTCAAAAATATAAGGAGCCAACCTTGACTATATATGGTATCACATTCATAACGATGTTACCAGTAATCACAAATGTAGCAGCAAATTTTACCCAAAAAGGAATGAAAAAGTAATTTAAAGTTTTGAGATTAGTCACCTCTAGTAGTTGTCCTCTCTTGGAATCATTTTTAAGCCTATCCCGCAAATCACAAGGAAGTATCTGCCAAAAAGCACAAAAACATTCATACGAATTGAATTCAGTTACCAATCAGTCAACTCCAAGCATAATCCAAATATCATACCATAGCTCCATACATCATTTAACTAATAAACGCAAGCAACCCCATAAAATAATATGCAATGCAAGAGCTCGAAACAAAAACCAGTAAAATCCCGGTTCAAGAAAGTAGATTGAGAGAGAAAAGATACTTGCAAGAAAGCATGGAGATCATCCTCCACGACCAGATAGGCACTGTCTGATGATGACAGATGCAGTGAGACTGAGCACCTTCTTGGGAGACATTGGTTTATTTTTAAGGACAATAAGTTGAGTATGTTGGATTTTATAATGAAAGGAGTTGAATTTTTGGCTGAAAGAGTTGAGGGAAAAGCTGAAATGCTTGCAATTGCATTCATGTCTTTCTGTGACGGACTCTGTTGGATTTTGCAGTTGGAACATACAGTTATAAGTTTTGAGGATAAGGCTGCTTTGCTTATTTGGGTGACCCGACCGTGAATTGATTTGTCCATCGGTCGGAACCGTTAGGATTGTCTTTGGCTTTAACTGAATAATTTCATAAACCTCCCCTAAAGATTTAAATAATTGTTGAAAAAAGTAGTGGCTTCTCCGTTCATACCAATATCATCCTTGAAGGGTAACTTTCACTAATAAAGTTACAATTTTCACTTTTTGGAAGATAGCAAATGATTTAATAAGCAATGTTACTACAGTGAATAATATTATCACATGACTTATAATTTTAAGTTTATTTACAGATGGTTATAAATTTGCATTACGAATATGGTTGAGCTCCATAAAATGAGCAATTTTTCCCCTAGCAAAAGTTTAAATAATTATAACTTTAATAGTATTAATTAGTATTAAACCACTATATCTTTCAATCATTTTATTCCATCTATAATCTATAATTAAATTTCTTATTTAATAAAATTAAATGATAAATTAAAAAAAAAACCAACCGATCTTATATAATATTTTCGAAAATAATTTATGTTAATTTGAAATATTTTATTATAATGAAATAATTAATATTTTACTAGTACGAATGATTGATTGGACTAGTGAAATCTTATGATAGGATTGAGGAGGCTTTAGTTTATATTTATATAATAGTTTTTTGGTTTAGAAAAAAAAGGATAATAATGTGAGTTAAAATAGAAACACAAGTTACATTATAATAACCGGAGTAAAGAGGACTCTTTTGAAATTGAAATGCAAATTACTGACCCAAGCCCAAAAAAAAAAAAAAATATCCTTTCTTTGCCTCCGTAAGAATAGAGACTAAACTTGTGAACGAAGTCGACGAACGAGAGTGAGAGAGATGAACGGCAGCGGAAAGGGAAATGGTGATGAGAGGGGTTTGATGTGGAAGCTTCCAGAACTTAAACTGAAGGACTTTGGCAAAGTCGGTCCAGCTTTCGGAGCTGGCATTGGCTGCGGTGTCGGCGTCGGCGTTGGTCTCGTTGGAGGTAAAAAAACAAAGAAATAATTTCACTTTTATTTCTTTTTTGGAACAAAACTGCTGTTACGTTTGGTTGCGTTTGATAGGTTTTGTTAAGATTATAATTGATAAGTATCTTGTTCGAGAGAATTCCCTCGATGGATCGGGGTCCATTTTTCATGAAGTTTAATAACGAAATGAGAAAATTTTGATGGAATTTAATTTCTTCCATGTCGATGAGGCATTGGGTGGTTTTTGTTTTAAAGAAAAATAAGAAAAAGGAGAAAAAATAAATTGAAATTTGATGATTTGAAGTTGCAAAATGGATGAACTGCTAAGATGGAGTGGATGAAACGATTTTGCACAGTTATTGCCAAGAATCGTATGACTCCATGTTAACAAAAATACATTTTTACGTTTTGGAAAAGAAATTGGTGTTATGTAAGTCAATTGTTGTGTGTTTATGTATACTCAATTAGCAAAGTTACTGGCAAATGTGATTGAGAATGGTAAGATTAAGGTTTAGTTTTGTCTATTATTATTATTATTATTATTTTAAATATGAAGCAGTATTTGTAGGGAAATTGGCCTTGCGAAACAAATGTTAGTCTTTGCATGTACTTGTTGCGGATTGGCTTTTTAATATGTCTTTGAGATTTTGATCTTTTGTTTTTGGTTTAGTGTTTCTCCTATATCCTTGCATGTTGATGCAGAGAAGCCTGATGATTTTTGTGGCAACGATTCTGAGGTTGAAAGAATTTTGATCCTTGACAGCGAGTTCTTGTGCAAGAATTTAGTTAAGTGTGGGAAGCTAGGTCCAAAAATAAGGGGATTCCTAGTAACTATGGAATGGCATGGTATATTTTTCTTAAGGAGGATGGGGGTTTTTTTCTCATTTGTGAAGAACTTGTAACGAATTAGAAATAAGAATTCTCTCAACTATATTCAAGTTTCAATTCAATTTCAATTATATTATGCCTATATATACTTGAAAATAATGATGCTCGAACAATAATGAGGATTAGGGTTTGGACTAGAGTCGGTAGGTGTTCGATATTCGAGGTGGATTTGTGCCAAATCAGAATTTTTAGAATTGAAATGAGTGATTTATATCTGGGCCTGTAAATCCAATTCCACTCTTTCCAAATGCACAAATTCGGTGGACCTTAGAAATTTTCAAATCCTAATGTTCAACTGTCATTTTCCCAAGAATATAGATTTCCTAGTTCACCTTTGAAGCAAAAGTTTTTTGTCATTTCATGGATGTCACTAGAATAACAATCAAAAGGTCTCTTCCTCTTTTGTTTTGTTGGCTAGTGTGAGTTTAAAACTTTTTCTACTTTTGATGTAATGCTTGGATTTTAGCATTACTGTTAATGGTGTGGTTCATGTTAATGTTATTTTTCTATATTAACATGTTTAATGAATATTGCTTAGGCTTTGAAATGTTAATTGCTTTCCTCCAGGTGTAGGCATTGGTCCTGGATTTCCTGGTCTGCAGTTTGGAGCTGGGTTCGGTGTTGGATGTGGGGTTGGCGTTGGATTTGGTTATGGTGTTGGGAAAGGTATCGCTCATGATGAGCGTCAGAGATACTCTAATGTTGGCAAGCTATTTCTTGGTCAAAGAGATCTCCCTTCCCAGTAAGTATATTTTCTGATTATGCTTTGTGTATTTTCCTTCTGCTTATAATGAACTAACCTTTATTGACCATTTTTCACTTCATTTGTACTTTTATTTGGTAATATACTAGTAACTTTTTCCAATGTTCATCATTTCTGTATTTTAATAACGTAATAATTAGTAAAGAGTTTCTGATTCAATTCTGCAATTCTTAAGTTCTATATATAAACATCCATCTGAGACGTGCTTAAATCATGGCAACTGCTCTGCTGTGAACAACTCAGCTGACAAGGCAACAAATCAAAGTGGTGTCCATGTTTTGTTATTTTATTCTTTTATCAATTGTAATGTTTGGACTAATACATATTCTAAGTGATTTTTCTTTTTCTTTTGTCTTGGTTGCTGTCAGGGAAATGTTTGTTGAGCTCGTGGATGAGCTTGTCCTTAATACCAAGAAGCTAGTCATGGCAACTTCAAGAGAAATTGAGAAGTGGAGAAGATGAGCTACGTTTGATGGGTTTCTTAGTGTTCTATTTGCATTAAGTAGAAACTTCTAGTTATAGTGTTCTAGATAGATTCTATATATATATATATATATATGCATGAATTACAGAAATTGATGATCTTGTAATGCAAATTGGGCATGTATTTATCATATAGTGTTTCTTATCTTTTGATTTGTATTTACCTTGTGGGATTCTATCATTATAGCTACCATTTCCTGCTAAAGTGCTGCCTGCTTGGCTGCACTGAGCAAATATAGAAGCCCCAAGGTTTGCCTTTACAGTATTTGCTATTATCATTGGCATGGATACATTCTTTGAATTGTTGGTGGGTCGATGCCTTATCTTCTTATTCATTATGATTATGTTTTCCAATGTGATGTAATTTTATCTTACGGATTACATAGTAGCCGATGACATGAACTTCTCAAATCCTGCCATAATCATTTCAACTTGGTTCTTGTTATGAGATGACAAATTGCAGAAATAATGTAGGATTCTTACAGTTTAGTTGGCTTTCATGGAAGATAATGGATTATTTAGATATTACAGCAAGAGTTATAACTTGGTCTTGTTGATTATATGATGACATGCGTTTTAAAATCACGCAGGTGTTCTGATTGTTGTAGTAATAGCTTACATGAATGGGACTCTTTGAATTATGTACTTTCAAATCTTCCGACACCAATCTGTAACAATAGACACGAACATATTTTTGTAAGCTTTACTCCTAGATTCATTCACTTTATGAACCAAACCATTTTTTATTGCACAAGAACATTTGTTGATATTATTTGATGTATGTATAATTTTCAAGTGTATACGAATGTACTTATGATTCTTTGGTTAAAAAATAAAATTTGTTTTATTTAAAATGTCGATATACACACTGAAAGATGACTGCATCTATATAAACTAGAAAGGAATTATATATAAAAATTAAACTCTCTCTCAAATGCATAATATGCTGTAAAAACCATTTGTCTTTTAGCATTTACTGTTGTATTGTACCCCTTCCTTAACAAAAAGGCAGTGTGCTCAGAAAGCAAAATAACCACACAAAGAAGAATGGATGAAAGCGAAAAATAAACATGAAAAATGGAACTGGATAGATAGGAAATAATGTTATCCAAAGCAAGGCAATCCACAAAGTTTTAAGAGCATTCCACATCAGCACCATGATCTGCCACATCAACAATTCTGGCCTATCAAATTTCAGTATCAGATTACACATCCTCAAGTCCACAACCAACCGATCACAACCCCGAGTGTCATGTCCACATCCATTTGTTCAACCATATAGTATTCTCCTTCCTTCCACTCTCCATTTCATCCTCCACTTTCTTCTTCTTCTTCTTCTTCTTCCATTCACCCATTTTATTTTCTAAACCAGCAGCAACCTGAAAACATGGCTTCATTGGCAGCATCAACTTCTGCTGCCTCCATTGCAGTGAAGGAAATGCTAGGAAATTCTCTCAATGTCAGAAGTGCTGTTAGGTCTTCTGCTCCAAATGCTTCCAACCCTGCAACTTTCAAGACTGTTGCTCTCTTCTCCAAGAAGAAGCCTGCTCCTCCTCCCAAGTCCAAGACTACCGCCGTGTCCCCCATCGACGATGAGCTCGCCAAGTGGTATGGTAAGTATATACAGAACAAGTTAAACTTTTGGCTCGAGTGGTTTAACTAACATAGTATCAGAGAGAAGCTCATATTCAAATAACTTGTAAGCTTTGTAATATACTGCATGGTGGTATTTTCAGGTCCCGACAGAAGAATTTTCTTGCCAGAGGGACTCTTGGACCGATCTGAGATCCCCGAGTACTTGACTGGAGAAGTTCCCGGAGAGTAAGATTCTCCTTCTTGTTCCGCCAGGGCCTGGGATAATTGTTTAGTTTGAATGTTTTTCAAAATTTGGTACTGATTTTTGTTGCTTCATGCAGCTATGGTTATGATCCTTTTGGTCTCAGCAAGAAGCCAGAAAACTTCAGCAAGTAAGTTGAGCAAAATATGGTAGTATTTGTGAATGAGATTATCAAAACTAACAGTTTCATTAATTTGTGAGTTAATGATATTGTCGGGTTAATTTTCACTGCAGATACCAGGCGTATGAGTTGATTCATGCTAGATGGGCCATGCTTGGTGCTGCTGGATTCATCATTCCTGAAGCCTTCAACAAATATGGTGCCAACTGTGGCCCCGAAGCCGTCTGGTTCAAGGTTTACATTTTTCCAGTTCATTTGATCTCCGTGATTGTTAAATTTCAAGTATAAAACTAGAAATTCTTGATGATTTTGCTTAATTGTTTGTTGATTTTACAGACTGGAGCTCTTCTCCTCGATGGAAACACATTGAATTACTTCGGAAAGAACATCCCCATCAATCTTGTTGTTGCTGTCATTGCTGAGATTGTTCTTGTTGGTGGTGCTGAATATTACAGAATCATCAATGGTTTGGTATGCTATGATTCTTCTGCTCGTCATAATCTTTGTCCCGCACAGTAGTTTTTGATGCAGAATGGGAATTCAAGAACAGAACTGAAAGCATAGTTTATGCTCATTTAGGCATTATCAATACTGACATTTTGGATGTGTGATGTTGTTTCATGCCAGGATTTGGAGGACAAGCTTCACCCTGGGGGTCCATTTGACCCATTGGGGCTAGCAAAGGATCCTGACCAGGCAGCATTGCTAAAGGTGAAGGAAATCAAGAATGGAAGACTTGCAATGTTTGCCATGCTTGGTTTCTTCTTCCAAGCTTATGTCACAGGTGAAGGTCCAGTTGAGAACCTTGCAAAACATCTTACTGATCCTTTTGCCAACAATTTGCTTACCGTCCTCGCCGGAAATGCCGAGAGAGTTCCTACCCTGTGATTTCAGTATATTCTAGCTACTGTTTTTGTTACTAAAATCTAAATGCATCTGTACATCTAATGAACCAAATTTCAAAGGTGTTGAACGTTAATTGAGTTGATCCTGGCACTTTGATATCCCGACTGTGTGATTGAGATCTAGAACTTCAATGTTATTCACCTATATATATATATATATAATTGTAGCATCCTAATATTTTTCACTTCTCTAAATATTGTCCATGCCAAATTGAATCTTGTTCATGTAATTATGCGAGGAAAAGAAAAAGGATAATGAAAAGAGATAATGAACTGAGAGCCAAAGAGAGAATGAATAATTTAGTCTTGGGATTGGACATTAGAAAATCTAAAAGCTTCGAATTCATTTTAACAAATCATTGACAACACATAAATTTGCTAAACAACATTACTACTCCTACCAATTCAGTGGACCCACCTTCATCTCCCTATGCTCTAGATCCAACCCAACTATGCATATTCTTAGTGCGAATAAAGCACGAATTTAGTTGATTTCTTAAAAAAAAAAAACGAATTTAGTGCTAATCTCTGTTTTGTACAAAAGAAATGTTGTTTAAAGTATATTAGTGCTGTTTTCAATTAAATCAAAGTTGTTTTCTATTAAATTAGTATTTTAAATTTTTTTATAAAAGAGAGAGATGTTATATATGCAAAGGTGTATGTATAAATCTTTTGTGGGGTTATATTACATTATATATGTTGGATTGGTGGTCATTATTACGGCACACATCATGGTCAATACATTCATGTAATAAGGACCCCTTGTGCCTAAGAAGGTGATAGAAAGGCACATTTTATTTGGATGTCAAACAATAAACAAATATAATCATGGATAAACCATTCTATGTTAATAATAATTGTGTTTATATGTAATATTCACAGCATTAAACTAAACGAAGTAAACTTAGGGAGAGAGAAGAGTTTTATAAAAGAAAAAATTTGTGACATACCAGGGGCATAGTTTCGGGCATCTTTGAATTACTTGATAATCTTTTTTTTTTTCTTTTAAAAATCATTATCTTAATTTTCTTGGTTTGCTCATCCTCGCCCAGTGTACTTGTCCCTTACCAA
Source organism: Cedrela odorata (assembly GCA_035584115.1). NCBI lineage: Eukaryota > Viridiplantae > Streptophyta > Magnoliopsida > Sapindales > Meliaceae > Cedrela > Cedrela odorata. Next base: position 10,239,541 of record JAXCLQ010000011.1, read on the forward strand.
ACGTCTACTCTGCTTCTTAATTAGAATCATTTGTCTGATCAACTATGTATCTTTCAGAGCCATTGAATCTGCGTACGTTGATGTAAAAAATAATAATAATAAAAAACAAGCCATTAATAACTGAAAGAATTTGTAAAGTGTTTGTTTATCATGAAAGAAAAATAAGAATTCCGAGAAAGAGCAAACAGAAACTGAGAAAGAAGTTCCATTTTTTTGTTTCTTGTTTTTTTTTTTTTTTTTTTTTTTTTAATGTACACAATTGCTACGTATTTATACAAGAAAGTGATATTTCCAAAAGATCTAACTAACTCAATCAACTAGACTATATTCGTTAACAATATACAATTAGATGAATAACTGAATATCTCCAGCTCAACACTATCTCAGCAACTCTGCTTTCTTCACAAACTAACTTCGACTTCACAAACTAATTCCTTCAGCTCAGCACCAAGCTCAAAAACTCTACTTTCTTCACAAACTAACTTGATGCTCTTGATTAACAGAACAATAAATCTTATTTAACTTTCATTCTCAGTAATCCTATCATCCCTCTTCAAGCTCAAGGCCTTGGAAGGACATGAAGCTTGCTGCGAAAAAAAAAAGTTATATTGTGGAAATGAAGGGCTTTGTAAATATGCCAGCCACTTGATGAGCAGTGGGAACATAACGAATTTCAAGCTCTTTATGAAAATTTTTATCCTTGATATAATGAATATTCAGCTTAATGTATTTTGTTCTGTTCGAGCATGAAATACAGGGTTCTGAACCAAGTCAGCTACACACTGATTATTACACCAAAGAATAGGCACAGTAGAAGACAGATGCAACTCACGAAGAAGAAAGACAATTCAAGAGATTTTAGAACAAACAGCTGCCAATGATCTGTACTCAAATTTAGCACAAGAACGAGACACAACTTAATGTTTCTTAGAAGACCTTGAGCCCAAATTTCCACCAAAGTATACAACATAGCCACCAACAGATTTTTGATGTCACATGCCCAATCAACATCAACAAAAGAAACAATGCCAGAATCACCACCAAAAGTAAAGTGCAATCCATTAGAGCTAGTAGCTTGTAAATACTTGGTTAGTCTTTTGCAAGCATGCTAGTCATGGTCAGTAGAAGAAACTAGAAACTGACTTAATTTGTTGACTGAAAATAAAATTTCGAGCCTAGTTAGAGTAAGATATTGCAAACCCCTAATGATGCTTCTATAAAAGGAGACATCAACAAAGGATTCACTAGCATCTTTGATTAATTTAGCACCAGAAACCATTGGAGTATCCGCCCTTTGAAATCTATCATTTTTGCTTTAGACAATAATTCTTTAATATATTTAGTTTGAGACAGATGAATTCTATTGCCATTATGAGTAACCTCAATGCCAAGAAAGTACCCAATTAAACCAAGATCTTTAAGAGCAAAAGTTTGACCAAGTTGCAAAATGAATGGCTCAGATAAGACCTTTGAAGAATCGGTGATGAGAATATCATCACCATAAATTAATACAAGGACCAATAAACCTGTTGTGTATTTAATGACGAGAGAAGTATCAGCCTTGGAATTAAAGAATCCCCATTGCAACAAATTGCTTTTAAGTTTATCATACCATGCTCTTAAAACTTGTTTAAGACCATAAAATGCTTTGTTCAATTTACACAGTTGAGTATGATACTTCTCATCAATGAAACCCTCAAGTTGATGCATGCACACAGCTTCAAAGAGATTACCATTAAGAAATGTATTGTTAATATCCACTTGCTTTGTAGACCAACCATGCATAACATCTATACTAGGGATTAACCTAACAGTAGATGCCTTGACCATTCGACTGAATGTATCAAAAAAATTCACCCCTAGAGTTTGATGAAAGCCTTTGGCAACAAGCCTAGCTTTGTGCTTAGAAATGTTGCCATTAGAGTTGTATTTTGTTCGAAATACCCACTTGTTACCAACAATTATGTGCTCAAGAAAAAAATGGACTAAATCCCATGTATGATTTCTCTGTAATGAGCAAACTCTTTATTCATTACATCTTTTCATATTGGAATTTGCAATGTTTTCTTAACAAAATGAGATTTAGCAAGTATGTCATCCACAAATATAGGTTTTTGGCTTTGAAATTGCATTCTTAGACCTTGTTTCTATAAGATGCATATTTTGTTGAGAAACAAGAGAAACAAGATTTTCAAAAAGAACATGAGTTTGAGTGGCGTTGTGTAAAGAGGATACTTGATTTTATAAATAAGAATGAGAACTAATGCTAGTTGAAGAGGGAGAAGGAGATGAAGAAATAGCTGCAAATGTAGAATGTAACATAGAATGTTGAAAGAGGAACATGAGAAGAAAATCATGTTGAGTAAGGTAAAAGAACAAAAGATGGAAACAAGAAAGAATATGAAAAGGATAATTCATCAAATGTTATATATCTGACAATGAAAATCTTTCCATATGGATGTAAACATCTATGCCTTTTATGCATAAGACTATACCTAAGAAAGACACATTTGATTGAATGAAGATTTTATTTTTTATTATTATAACTTCTCAAATATGGAAAACAAGCACAACCAAATGCCTTGAGCATAGAATAATTAGGTAAATGATGAAATAGCTTCTGAAAAAGGGAAATATTATTAGAATTGGTGTGGGAATTCTATTAATAAGATAGATAAAAGTATGAAAGGCATTCCACCAAAATAAAAGCGGTAAAGAAACTTGAGCAAGTAAGGTTAACCCCATGTCTAAGATAGTTCTGTGTTTTCTTTCCACAACACCATTCTGGTGATGCGTATGAGGGCAGGTTAATTTGTGTTGTATCCCATTTTCTTGTAGAAAGGGCTTAAAGGCAATGAATTCCCTACCTGAGTCAGATTGTAGAAATTTTATTGAGCTCTCAAGTTGGTTTTCAATGAGAATCTTGAAATGTTTGAAGGTAGCAAGTGTTTCAGACTTCAACTTCAAAGGAAAAATTCATGTATATCTACTATAATCATCTACATTGTTAAAGTGATATCTGAAACCATCATTTGAAATAGTTGTTGAAGGCCCCCGTAGATCGACATAAAGTAATTACTTTAAAAGCTTTGTACTTTTAATGCATGAATTAGGAAAGTGCAACCTATGACTCTTTCTATACTGACAAGCATCATAAAATTGAGGAACTAAACTTTTATTTATATCACAAGGAAGCTTACAAACTTTTAATATGAGCTGAAAAGCTCTGGAGTTTAGATGACAAAATTTTTAATGTAGAACATTAACAAAAGCCGAAATAAAAGAGTTACTAACATTTAAATATAAACAAACATTGTTTCCACATTTTTTACAAGTTTTATTTGAGAAAGAACTTAATGAAGACAATATTAACAGATGATCATGTATCTGAAACTGAGAAATGAAAGAAAGAGACTATTACAAAGAAAGACAATATTGATAGCTTATATAGGCCTTTAGAAACCACTCCCCTCAACAGCACAATCTTCATTCTCTTGTCATTGATAAAACATAAATCATCACAAAACTCAATTATAATATCATTATCAGTAGTTAATATAGAAATGCTGATCAGATTATTAGTAATCTTAGGCACATATAACATATTGTTCAGTTTAATAGACAAACAGGACTTAGTTGAATCAACATATTTCTTGAAACAAAATGAAACACTACCAGTATGTGTGATAAGTAAACTAACGCCATTACTAATAATCAATCTATTATTACCAGTAAATTTACCTTGTATAGCTATATTTTTTAGATTGTTGGTTAAATGGTAAGTGGTGCCACTGTCCAAGTACTATCCTTCATCAGCTTCACTCTCATCCTAAGCATTTGAAACATATGTTGCCTTGTTGGATTGATTACCTCATTTGTTAAAAGACTGAGATCCTTGTTGTTGAGAAGAACCTTGAGATTGAACCACATAATCTTTGTTGAATCTAAGAAAACAAATGTTAGCAATATAATCAGTTTTATTACAGATTTGACATATTAGTTTATAATTTTCTCTTCCAAGTGTTCATAATCTTTCACTTTGAACTTCTCTTCCGACTAAATTACCTCAACCTCTGTCATCTGAAAAAGTATTTCCAATGTTAAATGCTTGCTGGCCTCCTCCTTTCTTAAAAAATCCTCTAGTTTGTGAATAATTTGCTGAGAAATGTCTCTGTGTTGTCACAACATAACTTAAATTTTGCAACTAAATTCTACACTCATGAGTTACAAGAAAAGAGTAGACCTCAAACATGCTCAATGACTCACTTTTACTAGTTATATTGACTACAACGAGATCATAATAAGAACCTAAACCTCCAAGTAAGTAAAATATAAAATCATCATTTGATAATGGACTTCTAGCTGTTGTTAGATGATTTGTAATACTTTTTATTTTACCAAAATACTTAGCCATTGATAATCTTTCTTTCTTTCTTTGTAGTCTGAAGTTGAAACCTAAGTTTAAGGATCTAAGCTTTAGATTGAGAATCGAATTATTTTGAAAGAGCCTTTCAGACTTTAAGTGACGTTTTGCTGCCAATTACTAAACCAATTATTGATTCACTCATTGATGACACCAACCATCCAAGAAGAAGCTAATCTTGCCTCTTCCAAAGTATGTATTTTGGATTCTCAATGAATGAGTCTTCATTTGTTCTTGATTTGAAGCTATAAGGACAAGAATGTGCTTCAATTATGAAGCTTTCTAGTCCATTACCTCTGATCGAAGGCAGTACTTGTGGTTTACAGGTAAAAAAATTTGGTCCATCAAACTCGATTGGTACTACAAACGAGAAGGATGTATTTTCAGTTGAAATAGAAAGATTGGCGCAGGCCATTTTAGCTTTGATACCATGAAAGAATTTGTATAGTGTTTGTTTGTCTTCAAAGAAAAATAAGAATGAGAAAGAGCAAATAGAAATTGAGAAAAAAGTTTTATTATTTTGTTTCTTGCATTTTCTGTACATTTACAATATACACAATTGCTTTGTATTTATACAAGGAAGTGATCTTTTCAAAAGATCTAACTAACTCAATCAACTAGACTATATTCTTTAACAATATACAGCTGGATGAATAACAACTGAATATCTCTAGCTCAGCACCAGCTAAGCAACTCTGCTGTCTTCACAAACTAACTTGAGTTCACAAACTAATTCCTCCAGCTTAGGAGGAACACCAAGCTGATCTAATGCATGCCAACCATTTGCAAGTATTGCTATTCCACTTCCTGTTGCTCTCAGTCTCTCTGATCTTTCCACTTCCACACTTTTTATTTCTTAAAACTGTGAAATGTTGGAGGAGATGAGATGTTACAAGATAAAAAGAAACGTACAAAATGAAAGAAAGACTAAAGATAAGTAGCGGTTAAGAGCAAGGGCAGTGGAGTGGCCACAAATTCCTCCACTAACAATTACAATGTCTATTTCTTCACAAACATTCATTCTTCTCCTCTTCTTTTCTTTTTTTCTTACTTTAGTTTTAAATTCTATGAGATTTTATCTTCAATATGGAGATAAGTATGTGTTTGGTCGTCACTTCTTACGTTTTTCATTTTTCGGAAGCATCAAGTAGTGATGTCGCAGCGAGTTATAAGAAATTAGTTCATATGAATCGAAGATCACGGGGTGATTTTCGATTGATTTGGTAATTTAATCTTCATCTTTAACTAATTATATTGAATTCTCTCATGTAGTAATGGCATCATTATCGCATCACTTCACTTCATAATGAAGAGAGGTCTCCTCTCTAGATTTATTTTACTTGCTCGAAAAGGAAGCCGAATCTACGTCGGCAGTGATATCATTCATGGTGCGTGGATTTGAGTACTCCATGTCCACGATGCAATATTATTTTTGCCCAAAAATATTTATTATTCTCGATAGTTCACACCTTCTCTGTTCAATTCGTGTTATATGCTATGCACCTCTTAATTAATTACATTTTAAAAAAAAAAAAGCAATGTGTGTCACTCCAAAGAGAACTACCCAGAGAATCTCAGTGACTTTTGTTACCTTCTTCTATTTAGAATCCTGACATTTCCGAAAATCAAACTGCCGTTGATTTCCCGCTTGTCCTGTCCTGGTGACAATTTTCTCATCTTTTTCTACCCAAAACGTTGCAAAGTCTTTCAAGAGCTGCCTGGCCAGATCAACTGCCCCACTTTTTTTGCAGATTAAGTGTAAATTGTAAGCCCGTTTCTCTTCGTAGATCACAATAACCCAATTCCCTACTTTCCGTACGGTCTGGATTTTTTTTTCCTGAATGTTTCGGGATGGGATTATCCTTCTCTTTTGTTGCAAGCACTTTCTCGTAATATGCAACTGCCAAAGACAAAAGTCCGACATGATGATATGCCCGAGCAACGTTGTATAGAGACTCCTGAACTCAATATGCAGCAGAGCTTTGTCATGTGCATTATTTTCCATGAGTATGGCAACCGGCATATCAATCACACTCAAATCAGCGTCAGATGGATGACCCTTAAGATATTGTTCCAAAATGCCAACAGAGCGTGCAGTCTGACCGCATTTTAGGAATAACTGCATCAAGATGAACAATCAATGGAGAGTCTTAAGACAAAAAGAAGATAAAGAAATTAATACCCAGTAAATGACTTATGAGCTAAAGGAACTACTATAGTCCAGCATCACAAACAAATTTACATCACCAGTAACTTCACAAAGAAAATGCCAAAAGAATTTTTACATCAAAGTATGCACTTAATAGACAAAGATGTAGGTAAAACCTGTGCCCCTGTTATGATAGCTTCAGCATTGTCAGGACATATTTTTTGTATCTGTTCATATGACTCAGCAGCTCTCACATAATCCAAGTTCAACATAAAATGAAGCAAGATGAACTCTTAGACTAATATCTTTAGGCTCTGCTCTTATTGCTTTACGAAGGAAATACATAGCTTCAGCTGTGTCCCTTTTTTCTCTGCATTAATAAACATGAGTAATCCCTTGATTATGATGAAAACGTTGCTCGACATGTAAACTTACAGAAGCGGCGATAACATAAATGAGCATGAGAAAACTTACACAGGCCAAGTTAAAAGCTGTTTCCACAATGCAGGATCTTTTGGTGTAAGATGAGCAGCAATCACAGAGATATTAAATGCTGAATATAATTTCCGAGAGTCCAATTGTATTACACGTTTCAGGCAAATTAGGAGATGATCTAACAACTTTATTCAGCACAGATATAGCCTACACAACCAAGAGCATATCCGAGAAAAGTAAAAAATTTCTTAAACTCAATTCAAGAAAACAGAAAATTAATAAATAAAAAAATAAGCTACCTGTTCAAAACTTCCATGAGCATAGAGAAGAGTAGCATCACCAAGCATTTTCGTAATTTCAGGACTAAGTTTATTCTTTGTACCCTTTCGTCTACCTCTCTTCTTATCCAGCAACAAAAATTACAAAATCAACATGTAAATTACATTTATTTATTCTGTTCACGCAACAGAACAAAAGAAAGAAAAAAAAAATCAAACCTTTCTTGATTTTCTACGATAACCACCGTAATTGATTAATTCCACGATTGCGTTCTGTTGATTAATTTCACGTTACATCTTCTTCATTGTCATTAATTTCAAGCTTAGAAAACAAGTAGTCATTTCAATTTTGAGGTTTAAATTCATAGAGGAAATTAACCAATAACTACCAGTGAGTGACGGTCATTGCTTCGCGTTTGCGGTCGGGGAGAGCTTCGTACTCCAGTCGTTCGAATTGCTGGCAGTTAGAAATACTAGAAAGAGTAGTTTGTTTGCCGAGAAAAAGAAAGAAAATTGAAGAGAAACTGACTTTTAATTTCTGAGTTTTTGTACGTACAGAAAAATAAAAATATATAATTTACATATTTATACTAGTCATTAGAATATTCTCGATGTACTAATTACATAAAGGTATTTACAATAAACAAAATGGTTTCTTGAATGCTAAGCTTCAAAACAGAATTTTTAATACCCCGCAATGACAGTTCAGCCTTCCTTCTAACTACCATACCAGCAGGGACGGACCCAGGATTTTGAGTCTACCTGGGCTAAAATGTATTTTTATATGATAGTTGGGTAAGATTACCCAGTGAAGGTGCAAGTTTCCCCCAAAAAGAGCACGAGAACATACGCAATTGCCTCAAAGAACTAAGATTTGCAATGGTGGTAGGCAACTCACCTGAAAATCCATTGAATGAAAGGTTTAGGTCTTCTAAAGAACCAAGATTTCCGATGGAGCTGGGCAGCTCGCTCGAAAATTTGTTATTTGAAAGGTCAAGTTCTTCCAAAGAAGCAAGATTTCCTATGAAAGCAGGCAACTTATCCGATAAATTATTAAATGAAAGGTCTAAATGGACCAGCTTGGTTAGGTTACCAAGTGAAGATGGAATTTTTCCTGAAAAATAGAAGAAAACCATTAGTGTGTATGCAGTGGAACAAAGGGATGTCATAGCATAATAGCGAAAAAATAAAATGAGAATTCACCTTGTTATTGAAAGCCAAGAAGAGATAAAAATGTTAAAGAATTAGATAGATTCGCCAAGTTCTCAGGAATAGAAGAAGCAATTCTCACGTCAGCAAGATCAAGCTTTTTCAGGTTACTTAACTTGTCAAGTAGATTTCTTAGACTTGGCTTTTGGAGTTCAAGATGAAAAAGATGAAAATCTGAATTTCTTGATAAATCAAGAGACACCAAGTTGGAAAGCTCATGGATTTCTGATGGTATTTGACCAGAAAAAAAAAAGAACTAGAGAGGTTTAAGTAAGATAACTCTGCAAGGCTGATGATTGCAGAAGGGATTTGAGAGAAATTGAAGTTATTATAAGCAAGATTAAGCCACTCAAGATGTACAAGGTGGAAAAGGCTATTGCTGGAGTTGATAGAGCCATAGAGGCAGGTATTGAAGAGGTCAAGCTTGATCACAAGGCCAGTTTTTTCATTGCATTCGACACCATCCCATGAGCAACAATCAATATTTCCTTCTTCCGGCTTCCATGATGCAGGCTTAGGACGGCATGGATCAGCATAATAGAAAGAAGAGGCAATCTTATTAATGATGAGGCTTTCCTTGAATTGCAACAACGCAGAACGCTCATCATCATGCAAGGCTGATAATTGCAGAGGGGCTTTAGTCTTCTCACTGTGCATATCGTAGTAGAAAATTATTTAGTCTTAAGATTTGGAATGTGAAAAAGAGATACGTGGACTAGGTTTGAGTCAACAAAAGCTGTCTATTTTGTGGGACATTTTACAGTGCTTATGCTTGTGAAGATGTGAAGTCACATGGATAGTCGTTAGGTGTTTGACAAATTAATTGGAAACTACCAATCACCAATTAAGTGAATTAAATGTACCCTCCAAATTTTCTTCGATATACATTCTCTGGACTTTTTAAAATTTTGACCGGGCTACAGCCCAACCCAAAGTGCACGTAGGTCCGTCCCTGCATACCAGCAACCTTTCACTTGCTTTAACAACTTCCGGATTTGCTCGTATCAGCCGCTCCTCACCTCATGAAGTTGCTTCACTTTATTTCCATGATCAGACAGCAGCAGCTGCTTACTCTGTTTTTCCTCACACTGGTAAGTTTTAAGACCGGAAGTCTCTCTTTCCGTTCATTCAAATGGATTCACTCCGGCGGGAGTCATTTGTCAGAAAGAAAAAGAATTATTGAGAAGAAATAAATAACCGTTGTTTCTATAGAAACATGTCCCCGTTGTTTCTCTTAAATAATAATAAATAAATAAAAACAACCCGAAGTTTACCATATTTACATATTGTCTGTATCAAATTTCAAAATTGGCATTTAGGTCCATAAGTACTTCCAACTGTTAATTTTGATTTAACAAAATTTTGGAAAGATTATTTTACTATTCTGTAGGATTAAAAATTTAAACAAGTTTACAGTTCAAAAATAATAAAAAGTTCTTATCATTCTTTTGTGAGATTTGTGTATTTGGTGTTTAATAGCTAAATATTTTGTCTCTTAGTTTAATTAGTAATTTTTTTTTTGAAGTGATGCAAAAAGATTTAAAAATCAAATTTCTCTCACCCCGCAATCGGGAGAAATTGAAAGCAAAGAACAACAAAAACATGCAACCCCCGTTAAAAGGACCACCCGAAAAAAAAAATAAAAATACTGTGAGTCTGTGAATAGGTGATAACATACAAATAGTTCAGCATATTGATCAAAAGATTGCATTTTTGTGGAGATTAAGAATGGACAGTGAACTGAACTATATATGTAACAAACTGAAAGAACTACATCTTTTCTTCTACAATAGACAACTTCTTATGTCTGTGCATAATACGCCGTTCAAGTCATATTGCTACATTAAGAGACTTTTGTGGAATTAATCTTCAGGTAAATCATTGTCTTCATCATGGTAAATGTTTTCAGCCATCTGCCATACTTGAAGAATGTTGTCTTCTGCCACACTAGCAATAACCCAATCTTCACATGGATTCCATGAAAAATCCGAAATTTTAGTCGTGTGACCAGCATGGATAAAGAGCAACTCTGGTGGACCATCTACAGCCTCCAGTGTAGTTTGTTCCGCGCCAATCCTGGAAAAAGAAACAACAAATTAAGTAAAGGTAATGTAAAACAGCAACATCCATCGAGACCAAACCAAGGAAATTTCTTCGGTCAGAAATTTCAAAATGATTCAAGAGACAATTTCAAGAACGAACCTGCTAAGATCCCAGACCATTAGTCTTCTACCAACACAAGAAGAAGCTAGGATGGTCTCATTCTTTGGGCTCCAACCAACTTGGAAAACCTCCTCCCTTTTGAGGAAATTACAACCAAAAGGTAAAAACAGATGTTCAAAAAAAATTAGAACTCAAATGCATGGCACAATATCAAAGTAAAAGGGATGAATTCTTACTTGTGACTGTCAAATGTATGCAGTGCAGTGCTAATCTTGCGCAGATCAAACAACTTAACTGTCGTATCAGTAGAACCGGTTGCCAAAATCCATTCATTGGAGGGATTGAAAGATAAGCAGTTAACCTAAGATGATAGAGTAATCACATTTAATTACAAAACAATTTAAGCCAATATTTCAAAACACCAGAATAGAAACACTATTTGCATGAAACTATCAACAAGTTAGCCCTTTTCTTCATGAGAAAGTTTGAAACCAGAATTCAAATACCCACCACATCCTGATGAGCAGCAACAGATTGAACAGGACTGCCAGCTGATGGGCTTCGTAGATCCCATATATGCAGGTATTGATCATCCCCAACAGAACCAAACAAGTTTTCATTCTTCATGTGCCATGCAACATCTTCCACACCACCTTTATGAACCTATTTTATCACGATAATCATCAATATTGGAAAATTACAGAGCAATGCTTGCATATATACACTTATGAACTGTCTAGAGCTAATTAGAAGCATGAAATCTCAATTTCTCAGCAAATCAGGAGCTTTATTTGGACAATGAATCGCTAAAATCAGCTTTTTGCATAATGCATTTCTACATTCCAAACATGACATTGCATCAACTTGATTAAAGTAAAACAATAAGTTCATCATTCAACAAGAATTGTACCTTAAAAATCTGCATAGCCTCAAGAGACTTATTCTTAGGAGTCGCGCAAATGTCCCACAAACATATTTGACCATCTCCAGCACCACTGAGCAAATGGCCCAGCTTCAACTTGTTCCATGACAAACCATATCCTTCAGAGGTATGGCCCCTCAACCTGAAATCAGGACTACACACACCATCTGAAGAGGGCTTAGATGGACGCTGGCAACAATCAAAGACATGGACTTCTCCACTCACAGTCTTGGTCGCAATAATGGACGAGTCTTGGGGCATATAACGAGCCCGGTTAACCTCCCCATCATGATTTATTTTCTTACTTACTTGTATCTGCAAATGCAAAGAAACATTCTTTATATCCAATCTAAAATCTCATAGGCTTTCTAATCATTATGAATCAGGAAATGACGCATTGGAATTAATCTTAACAACAATAAAGGTTAAATCTTTAGGAAACTAGTACGCTAATTAAGCAGGATAAAATGAAACAAACATCTGGCATTCAACTAAATTTCATCATCCAAGTAAATTCATTGATTTGATTATACTACCTTGGAATTGGCGCTGCCAAAGATGCTACAACCAGAGCTTTCATCATCATAAAGTCGGACATCATTCTCGGTGTCTTCCAAAGGAATCTGAACCTGGGCAAGCATGAGATAATTTTTCTCATTTTCAGAAGTGTGTGTCCCAATAATCACCTTCTCAAGCGCGTAGTTTTTGCCGGACGGCTCCTCTCTCTCAGGCAGCCACTCAACAGTGAGAGAAGGCCATTCGAGTGCGTGTGTGATGATCAGATCGTACAGAAACGGGGTGTTCTTCTTCCATATCTTGTATTCTTCATTTATCTGCTTCTCCTCCATTTCCTCCCTCTTCTCTTCGTCGTCTTTCCCCATTTCTCTTCACAAATCAAAGCAAGAAATTGAAAAGTTTTCCTTCTTTATTTCTCCTTTCCCTTTAAGATTAGGTCAGAGCACAACCCAGAAAAAATCAGCAATCAAGATCATCTCTGATCTATGTCCAAACAGTTAGGCAAAGACAAGGAAAGCTTTTTTTTTTTTTTGAACCAAGAAATCAAAGCAAGAAAATTTCTTGCAGAATTTTTCAATTAACAGAAATGAGTAAAGATTCTGAAACCCATGAATCTTTTTGTGTTTATTTTTTTTTTGCTATGGAGACAATGTGGGTAGCCCGAAAGCCATTGCTGGCAGTTCCGGCGCCAAATACAACATTTAGACGAAATTAGTAAAAGAAAAAGGGGAAAAGAACTCACCGGAAGCAGAGGTAGAATTTGCGAGTGTTGGTGGGAAATTGATTGGAAAAGAGTGAGATCTTCAGCTAGAGTTTTAGTGTATATTGAAGCACGGGTTTTTATTAGGGATACTGATCAAAGAATAAACAGAGCGCGAACAAAGGAGAAGTTTTAGCGGGAAAATGTGAGAGCTCGAAGTCACGTGAGAGAGGAGGTGGCTTAATTTTTATTAATTTGGAAAATAATTGAGAAAATTGGGTTTGGAATTGGAATTATGAAAATAAAAATATTTCTCGAAATAGTCATGATGGAGAGATTAAATATGTTTGTTTTATATCTAAAATTAAATTTTTTATATGTTTAAATAAAATTTAGTTAATATAATATTAAACTTATTAAGAATTGATATAGTCCATATCACTGCTCTCTTTGTTCTTCTCTGAATTCCATTACAACCACTTAGCTCAATGCCTTTGTTCTCAGCAAGAGCACAGGCTAGCTCATTACATCCTTTTATTTTTTTTGTAAAAGATGTTCAAGGACAACAATACTTATACCTTTTTTGTGTTCTTTCATGGCTCATTACTTGTACATTTTAGGGTCCTTGCATTAGCTAACAAAATGTATAAATACACCCTGTTATTTTAAAAGGATCATAAGCTGAAATACAAGTTTATTTTGTATCAGCTAAAAAGCTTCTTGTGCATTGTTTTGAGTTATTCCATTTATCAACTTGGTATCAAAGCTATGACAATTTCTTCAATAGCTCCAACCTTTGCACCCAACACTGAAAACAATTAGAACACCAACTCGACTACAAATCAAAACATATAAGTCTCCTTCAGCACTCCTCTAAAACTAGATAGAAATGACTATCTGGTCTGTGAAACCCAAGTTTTACCCACCATAAGAGAAAATGGCTTAGAAGGCTATATCGATGGGTTACAAACCATTCCTAGCAAATTCATTACTTCATCAGGTGAAGATCAAAGTATTGTAATAACTGATAATCATGCCTTTCACATATGGCGCAAACAAGATTAGTTACTTTTGTCTTGGCTTTTCTCAACCATGAGTGAAAATACCTTGTCTTCCTTTACAAGTTACACCATATCCAAAGAGTTGTGGCATGCAGTAACTACAATGTTTTCCTCCTAATCTCAACCAAGGATAATCTTTTGGCAGAAAGAGAGGAAACAATGGAGACAAGGGAAGAAAAAGGAACATGCCAAGTAGAGGCCAAAGCAAAGTGACATGCCAAATCTGCAACAAAGTTGGACACTTAGCCATAATATGGTGGTACAAATTCGACCAAGATTTTGAGGCTAAAAACCAGAACAATCAAAGACAATCCTCAACTTACATCATTACTTAGAAAGTTCTCAATGAAAATGGGAGGTACTTGGACTGCGGTGCCAGTAATTATGTTACCAATGACATCAACAATCTTAAATTGAAGGCATAATACAAAGGTAAATAATGCTTGACCATTGGCAATGGTAAAAAACTAAAAATCTCTCATGTAGGATACAAAAATTACATACAAACATCATGTCTTGAAACTGAAAAACATCATCTATATTCCATAAATCTCAAAAAATCTGATTAGCATTTCTAAACTATCATCATATAATGACCTTGTGATTCAATTTGATAATGTTAGTTATGTTGTAAATGATCAAATGCAGAGAGTGGTGCTGCTATGAGTGGCTAAGGATGTGTTGTACCTGCTCAAAAAAGGGAAATAAATTAAAATAAATCAAGTTAAGAGTTCAAGTAGGTTAGAGAGTTAGTTCTCAGTTGTTTATTTGCTTGCTACAACACTTAATGATCCTATGGACATCTGTTTATAGTACTTAAAAAAATGATTCAAGTGGTAATGTTAATGTTTGCAATCTAGAGTCTAAAACAAACTTGATACTCTTTATAGAAGATTTGATCATCCCAACAACTAAACTCTTAAGAAGATAGTTTCATCTTATAAAAATCTTTAAATAAATGAAATTCAATTCCCAATTTTTTGTGTAACCTATCAGCTTGGTAAGAACCATAAATTGTCATTCAAAACAAGTGATTCATGCTTAACATAGCCACTTGAATTGATATTCTTGAATATTTAGGGACTTGTACCCAAGACTTCCGGTAACAATTTCAAATATTACTTAAGTATTGTTGATGATTTCAACAGATACTTATAGATATTCTCACTCCAATGCAAATCCCAAGCCACTCGTGTGTTCTTGGAATTCAAAAAAACAAATAGAAAAATTATTAGGAAGAAGCATAGTTACTCCTCAAACAGACATAAGAGGAGAATTCTTACCATTAGTCGAGTGTCTTAGAAAACCAAGGTATAACCATTTGGTATTCATGTCCCTATACATCTCATCAAAATAGAATGGTTGAAAGAAAGCACAAACACATTGTAGAAACGGGCCTATCACTCTTAGCTCAAGCTGGTTTACCATTTAATTTATGGTAGAGATCCTTTGAAACCTCAGCCTACCTTATTAACAGAATGTCTATTTCTAAATAACAAATCACCTTATAAAAAACTGTTCAACAAATTACTTGATTTCTTTTTCATCAAGACTTTTAGTTGTGCTTGTTTTTCATATCTTAAACCACAGAATAAGCACAAGCTTCAATACCACACTGAAAAATGTGTGTTCATAGGATTTAGTCTCAAACACAAATGTTACAAATGCATGAACAACACTAATAAGGTCTATGTCTTTAGGTATATTGTCTTTAATGAAAGTGATTTTCCATTCAAAACTGATAAATCATTTGCAGGTTCTAAAATTTCTCAAACAAATCTATATCACTTCGTTATTCACAATTCCTCTATATTCTTATAGTTTCAGTTCCTTCTCTAAATGCAAATGTAACATCATCTCAAACAATTCTAGCAGCAGTAACTAAAATATCATTTTAATTATCAGATGAAAATTAGTCCAGAACAACATTTCTTTCTCAACCAAAAACTATACCTATACTTGAAAATCAAGGGAATTTCAGCCAACATGCTACAATTCAAATATCAAATCAAGACATGCATATTGCTAAGACAGAAAATGATGAAACCATTAAAACTCATAACATTCATCCTATGACTATAAGATCAAAAGCTGAAATTTACAAACCTAAATTGTATCATATGGAAAGAAATGTAAGTGGTGAAATCAGAGTGCCAAATTCAGCAGAGGAAGCAACGAAGTGTTTGGAGTGGAAAAAGGCAATGATAGAGGAATTCAATGCACTCGTGAAAAATCAAACCTGGGAATTGGTTTCATTCAAACCTGAGATGAAATTAGTTCGGAATAAGTGGATTTTTAAAGTCAAATACAACTCCAATTGATCTATTATTAGGAACAAAGTTAGATTGGAGCCAAAAGATACCACCAATTTGTTGAAATTGACTACACTGAGACTTTCAGTCTAGTAGTCAAGTCTTCCACAATGAGAGTAATATTGAGTTTGGTTGTGAATCAAAACTAGGATGTCAAACAAGTGGACATAAATAATATATTTCTACAAGGCAATTTGTGTGAAAAAATCTTTATGCTTCAATTAAAAAAGTTCAAAGACCAGTATAAACCAACTCACATCAACAAACTTAAAAGAGCACTATATGGTTTGAAATAGACTCCTAAAATCCGGTATGAAAGATTGAAGAATGCATTACTAAAGTGGGGGTTTTTAAACCTCAAATCCGACACATCATTGTTCATGCTAAACAAAAGCAAGGAAGTTGTGATGCTGTTTGTTTATATGGATAACATTTTGATTACATGGAGTTAGGAGAAGCTTGTTGATGAAATAATTCAAAAGTTAAATGCATTTTCATTAAAAATGTTGGGATCTCTCAGTTACTTCCTTAAAATTGAGGTAAAAAGGAGACAGCCAAGGATGCACCTCAATTAGTCTAAATACATACAAGAACTCTTAAGAAAAACAAGAATGTCAAACTGCAAGGAAAGCCACACTTCTATAAGCACCTATGATAGATACACCAGAGAAGATATTGCTAAATTCAAGGATCTTACTCTCTATCGAAGTCTAGTTGGTGCATTATAGTATGCTTATTAACCAGACCTAAAATACATTCTCAGTCAACAAATTAAGTCAGCTTATGGATTCTCCGAGACTAACTTATTAGTTTGGACGTAAAAGAATCCTAAGATATCTCCAAGGAACTTCCAGCCTTGGTCTCTACTACACAAGTGGTAGAATGAAGTTAGCTGGGTTTGTTAATACAGATTAAGGAGCCAACACTGATGATAGAAGATCTATCAATGGTTATGATTTGGAAATCTCATTAGTTGATGTTCAAATAAGTAAAGGGTGGTAGCTAGATTGAGCACTGAATCAGAATACAGGTTTCTTAGCACTGAATCAGAATACAGGTTTCTTGCATTGGCTGCTGCAGAAATAACTTGGGTAAAAAAAGTTGGAAATTAGACATGTTCCAACCAAAGATCAATTGGTTAATGTACTCACCAAACCATTACCAATTGAAAGATTCAAACTCTTTAGAAGCAAACTCAATGTTGTTCTAGACAATTGAGTTTGAAGGGAAGTGATGAGAATTGATATATTCCACATCGCTTCCCTCTATGTCCTTCTTTGAATTTTGTTACAACCACTTAGCTCAGTGCCTTTGTTCTCTGTAGTACCACTGCTAGCAGGCTAGCTTATTGCATCAATTTGTTTGTTTCATAAAAGCTACTCAAGGACAACAACAACTATACCATTTTTGTATTCCTCTATAACTCATTATTTGTACATTTTAAGGTTCATTGCATTAGCTCAGAACATGCATAAATACACCTTATTATTGTAAAATGATCATAAGCCGAAATACAAGTTCATATTTATCAGCTAAAAAGATTCTTGTTCATTGTTTTGTGTTATTCCATTTATGAACTAAACTTTAATTAATGAAATAACAAAATTTTAAATTTAAATTTATTCATAATAAAGAATTTGAAAGGGAATGAGTTGAATTGTTTAAGAATTAGTATTAATCTCTGCTCATTTGGCAAAATTTTGGTAATGCAAAGTAATAAGAATCTGTGTCCTCGATTTTCATTAACTTGTCAATTAAAGTCTAGTTAATTATTCAGTAAAAACTAAATAATTATACCATTTATATAAACTAAAAATAAAACTTAATTATTGATTTTCTAAATTTTAAAAGAGGTATTACATTAATTGCACTTATGAATTAGCATGGCAATATTTCATTTTTCCTTCAATCCATAAGATTCAAATGATCATAGAACTCAATAGAACACGTAAATTAAGTATGGAATAATAACACTAACTTGCATGAATAAATCATTTGACTACACAACTAATTAGATGCAAATAAGAATCAATCACTATCAATTTGGAAAGTGTTTAATTTCCTTAATTTATATGGGTTTAATTATCCATTTAAGTTTGTATAAAAATGAGTTCTAAGTAATTAACAACAATTAACTTAATTATGAAGGAAAATAAAACTATTAAATTATTTTCCATAGCCCCAAAAGTTCATCTCTCCGCGCAAAGAAAGCTGATTAATTTGGTGTTGTGCACTTGCATCCTCAAATCTAACACCCTTTGCTGAATCCTCAGTCACAAGCATCGTCCAATCGTTCAATCCCTGATCTTCTCTTACTCCGGTAGCTGCGGCGACCATGGGTTCGCATGTTCCAACCTCCAAGCCGGGCTCACAAGTTTGATGATGATGATGATACCTGAGGCTTTCACTGCCGGCGCTGTCGCAGTCCCTGCTAGGGTTTGACATGAGTTGCTTAATCATGGAGGCCGGCGAGGAGTCGGCGGCGGCTGTGGACGGAAGAGTGGAGTAGTTGGGAAGTAGGGTTTGAGTTTGGAAGAGAGAGTATTGAGGAGTTGGTGGAATTTGAGGAGTCGAATAATGGAGGGCAAGTTCTGGTTTGTTGTTGAGTTCGAATGGAGGTTGGTGATGACGAAGGAGAAATTGATTTTCTCTTTGCATGAAAGCAGAAGTTCGAGCAGTGGGATGATTTGAATTATTGAATTGTTGCTGTTGTTGGTGTTGATGATGATGATGATCTGAGGATGATGAATTCATGTTTGAGTTTTGATCATTTCCGATTTTGAATAGATTTTTCTTCTTGAAAACCCTGCATACTACCCACCCATCTTCCTGCAAAAAGATGCAACAAGTGATTTTAATATCATGGAAGTGCTTTAGGGATAAGTACTTTTATGAAAGAAAAGAAAAAGAAAACTCACACTAGAGTTTCCTTGAGCATCATCTCCCTCTTCAAGCCGATATTCATGCATAATCCAGTCAGTTTTCTGGCCATGAGGAGCTCTTCCTCTGTAAAAAACTAGGGTTTTTCTCATTCCTATTTTCTTGTAGCTGTTTCTGATGTACTTATCTCTCCCTGTTGCTTTCCAAAACCCTGCATTCGTTGCCCTATTTGTTCTCGACCCCGTGGGGTATTTCCTGTCCTTGTGACTGAAAAAATACCACTCGTTTTGCGGCGTCGATCCGATCCTACACCTCTCTGCATCATCCACATACCCAGAAATATTCTGTTAAATTCTTCATTAATTCTTTTGTTGACTGAGATGATTTTGATATTATATATTATAGATAGCTTAATTATTATGTAAAGGCGACGGATCTGTGTAAAGGGACAATGGTTCTTCATTCTTTATATATCGTTATATGATTTAATTTATGAATCTGTCCCAGATGTAAGGATAAACTTTATCTTAATTATATATTATATTAAGTGTACCAGTTTTGTAAATCTAATCAGTGCCTATATATATGAATGCACGATTGGTCAATTCAACAAACATTTGGCACTGAAAATTTATTTGTTTTTCAGAAATTATTAATAATTAAGATAACTTTTAAGAACCTAGATATATCCCATGTCAGAATTCATGCAGGTTTATCGGATCTTCTTATTAATCCCTATTTTAAGAACTTCAACAATTCTCTCGAGTGAAATCAACAATGTTGAAAATGTTTATAAATTTTCCAGCAACATATTATTAACTCGTACATGAGATTCAGTTTTCGTAAGGTGGGAAAGATTATAATTTTATTATCAAACTATGATTTCAACGATTAACATGAGTTAAGCAAACTTTGTAAAATATATGCAATTTTAAAAAGTTGTCAATGTATAGTGAAAAGGTTATTCACCTCTCGATAATTTTTTTTATAAAAAAATATATTATTTAAAAAGAAAAAATTTTAAATTCTTTCTTAATTTTGTTTGGGTAGAGTTTGAACTTGAACCTTTTACACTGCTCTAAGAAAATTTGTCGGCTAAATCAACAAACATCAATAACTCCTTTAGACATTAATAAAAGAATTTAAAGTCAGAATTTTCTTTTAAAACAACAATTCTCTCCAACATTAATGTTAAATAGAGTAAAATAATCAAATTCAAATACTACATAGGCTGTCAATTATATCTTTTCATTCGTTTTACTATTATTGACATTAAAATTTGGATAATTTTCCTATAAAATTCAAATGTAAAATAGAAAACTAGAATTCATATACATATCAAATTAAGCAAACTTAATTAAATTTACCTTGCAACTCCCAAGGTTCCACCTTGTTCAAATCGACTTCTCTGATAACCTCCATATCAAACTTCTGAAACGAAATCTTCTTCCTCAAGTAGTGATGAAGCAACTCTTCATCCGTCGGGTGAAAACGAAACCCCGGAGGCACGCCGCCGCTAGAAGAAGCCATGTCAGACAGCCGTACGTGCAAACAGTAAAACTATACTACGTAATGAAAATGAACTAAGGATAACAAAACTTGGAAGAATGAGAAATCTTGCTAGCTAAGAATGAAAATTTGGTACGTGGGAAATTATATAAGTTAGAGGAGAAGGGCATAAATATGAAGGAGGAGGAGAGATAGGAGAGTGTCAACGGGGGTATATGGTGGAACTGGGAAAGTTGACGGCCGGTGACTACGGCGGAGGGAATGGTTAAAGCTAGGTATCGTAAAAAGCAAGTATAAGGAAATTGAAACTAGCTAATAGCTTGGACGATCTTCTTCTATTTTGTTATTGTTTTACATTTCATGAGAGATTTCTTCTCTACATGCTATTATGGAGCGTGGGAATAATCACTCTCCAAGTTCAATTAATTATAAAATTAATTCATGTTTATATATTTTGAAACATTAAGTTTACATTTCATGAGAGATTTCTTTCTGTACATGCTATTCCTGGCATACCGCGATTAGAAATTAACTTTGCATTATTTAGGTAGATATACATGTGGGTTAACTTTATATTTTAGATATTTTCATTCAAAAATAATTTAATATGACAAATACTATAACATATTAAATTGGTATCACAGTATTTATGATATAAATTTGAAGATGTATATATATATATATATATATAACTTTCCAAGAGTAAAACCTCGTTTAATTTTTTTATATTAATTTAATCAAAAACTTATAACTACATTATTATCTTCAGTGGTAATAATATCAACTTGACGAATTAATTAAGTTATGGCATTGCACAATCACTATTTAAATGCAATGAAGTATACAGTGCTCCACGCGCTGCCCAAACTTGGGACTAGAAGTTGTACTAAATAATTAATTATAGTTTAATGGAAGTATTTAAAGAGATAAATGATCCCGAGAAAATAAGAAATTATAATTAATTATGGGGATATTTGATTGTATCCAAAGTAAGGGCTGAAAAACAGCTACTTAACTTCTTGGGATTTTCACTTTTGATTGGACGGCCTCAATTTTATATCCATTTATCTATCTATCATTTCAACTTATTTATATCTAATCAAATTCATACTAATTTTCTCATTAATCAATGGCATTATTGAACAGTTGGAGACGCCTTCGCCATTGCTAGGGTTTGCACATGTGGGTACGACTTTGAGAGCTTTCAGATTAATTTTCTTGATTCATTTGCACGCTTTCTTCCTGTTTAATATTATTTGTTATTAACACTAATTAATTATCTTGTTCTATATAGTTCTTCATTTATTTTTTTTTATTGTACGCTTTCACATGGCAAGATTAATTAAGTACATAGTTGGGAATTTCAAGGAAAATCAGTGTTTATTTTGATTCATTCCTTAGTTCATGAACCCTTCTACTACTAACTTTGTTATTTTCCATTCTCTTTACAATTATCAATCTTTATAGTGCAAATATTTTTCATGTTAATTAACTAATTAATCTCTGAGATATACGATAAAAACTTTTGGTTAATTTAAAAATTAAATTTTATTTATCTTATATATTATATAAATATAAACTAAACTCTTTCCGTTCTTTATGAATGAAATTCAAACCCAAAAGATTAATAATAAAAAAATAATTCACTATCAATTTCTCGTTAAATTAAGACTATTTTCTAATTATTTTTGATATTTTTAAAATCTTTGGAGTTTAGAATTAATTCGAGTTCCCATTATCCCACAAATAAATCTCAATGATAGTATTAATTACACGTTCAACGAGACCAATCTCAATAGTTTCAACATGCCAAAGGCAAAGTTGTAGCAAAATGCATGGCTCTTGTAATATAGGATTTTAATAACATTATACAATGTAAGTTGTAAAGATTCATGATTTTGACTGTTATATGGATAAAATAAATGAAGTATGTTGAATGGACAAATTTGGTTTTGAATTTTTTTAGGATGCAAGCCAACTGTCAACTAACAATAATTGCTAAGATAACTAATTCATTAAGCTATCTAATTAATCAAGCTTTGGTGTTTAAATGCTAGTTGTTTATAAGTTTGATGACCAGTCCACACACCATTGTGAGAAAACATTTCTAGACAACATTTATTTAGTTGTTTAATCAAGATCCAAGAGTTTTTAATACATGACCAAAAAAGTCGAAATAGCTAGCTGTTCTACATTAATTGTGGATTAAGACCATTGAAATATAGATGTATAGGTAATTAAATTGTGTAAATGTTTTAAGTATAAATAGTGTATGATTGTTTTGACTAACATTTAAGTAATTTGTTCAAGAAAGAATTATGTATATAAGATTCGAATTGCAAATATTTTTATGGACTGAATTAATTAGCTAGTATTTGAATCTTAAATTTGATTTTAACCTTAAGAAATCTTGTTGTCAATGAATGCATACTCAAAATCTTCTATAGCTGCAAGGAGGAGGGCAAAAATATATACATTAGTGTTTCATTCTGAAAATGTCAATATTGAATTCTATCATTAATGGAAGCTCAATATGGCAACGTGGTCAGTATCAGCAGGCCACGGCAGCCTCCGTCGAAGACGACCACAGACCTGGAGGATTGCGGCAACAAGGCTTACGTTGGCGGGGAATAATAAAATGATCAGTCCATGGACAACAACGATGAATATTATTACTATAATAAATTTTGTTCTCAGCGATATCATGACAATGAGAAATTTAGAAGTGAAAATGCAGATAAGTGGTACAAGACGCTGCCGCAGGGAGAAATGCTGTGGAGGAATGAGGTTTTGGGAGGATCAACGAAACTGAAAGATTCGGTAAATATTTACCTATTTTAATTAATTTTACTAATTAATTAAATTAATAAATTATACAAAAATTAAATATGAAAGAAATATTAATTTTAATGTGATGTAAAATTTTCAATTTTGCATCTACGAAATCATACTTAAAAATATAATTTATTAAGAAATAAATAATTACAAGCATTAATAGACTTGTACAAAATAAATTATTTGCTCAAAAAATAAAAACATATTAACCACACTTAAGAGAATACTTTTTAAATTAATAAAATTAAAAATTACAAACTTATAGTTTTCACCAATTTATTTTCATTTTAGCGTAAAAAAAAAATATTAACAATTTAGAAAATAAAATAATAAAAAGGAGAACAAAAATTCACTACTGTCTCTCACTCTTTGACATCAAAGAAGACTGTTGTACAATATAACATATATATATATATATATATATATATAGAAAATCGTAAATCTTGTTTAATATGAGTTTTATTTCATAATCCAATAAAGAAAAAATATTACTAAATAAAAAATATTATTTCTTAAATAGAAAACTTATTTTCAATAATAATTCTTTTTTTTCGAGTTGAAAATTATCACACAAATTTTCTTATTAAACTTGAAATCCATTTTATTTAAATAACTAATAAATTTAGAATTTTTTTTATGTGAAGATTAAAACATAGACGAATAATAACACGGCTAGTTTTATTGCAACAAAAATGTACAATAAAGAAAAAATGAAAGAGTTTCAATAAAGCCCTGTTTGGTGAGAAGGAATGTTTACAGAGAAAGAGAAAAACAGAGGGGAAATTTTTATTTCGTGAATTATTGCTTTATTTTACAAAACTGATTATCTTGAAGCATTTATACAAGAGCTTTGATTAATTTAGAAGCTCATTTCAACAACAAATTCAATTCAGCTAACTAACTAAAACTGTTTACAAACTACCAACTGGCAACCTTAACAATTTAACCAACTTACTTTTACAACTAAACGGTGAATAACCAACTTCATCCGTAACATGTCCAGCTTAGCAAAGCACTCCCATATTGGTCCAGCTCATCGCAGCATGCATTTCCCGATCAGCTCAGAAGCTCGGCAGCATAACAGTAGCATCATGCATTCTCAGCTCATCAGCTCAAATCAACAACATAGCAGTAGTATCCTGCATTCTCAGATCAGCTCATCAACTCAGCAACACTCTTTATATCTTATTACAAAAATATGTTTTCCGAAAATGTTAATTTTGTAAACCATAACAGAAACCATGCAAGAATATCTCTGCCACCAATTCTTTGATAATTTAATTTTCTTGCTTCTTTTCTCGAATATATATATATATATATATATAATTTTGCAGAGCTTAATCTATATTTTATCTCTTCTCGAATATACAACCACTGGAGGCAGATACGTTTAGGCCAATCTTGTACCACTATGATGGTCCAAAGTTTCGCTTGCAGCTTGAGCATACTGCACGCACTTGCATTATTGGACTTGCACTTACCTTATTATTGCATGATTGTCTATCTTTTCCAAACAGGCTGGGCCATTGCCATGTCATCCTACGGCTGCCCATATCCGCCCAAAATGACCCGACCCGGCCTATCCCGGCCGTTAAAATCTTGTTAGTTTAGAGTCACGTGCCAAACCTAACGGCCTTCTCCCTTAATCTTCTTCCCAAGTCTCGAAGAAATCGACTCTCTTTGTTTATCTGTAAATGGATTCTTCTTCTTCCTCTGACAAAATTGTAATTCAATCTTGCACTTACTTTCCCTTTCGCCAATTTTACAGCAAGATTTTCAAATGGACTCGTCATCATCTACTCAATCCGTAACATTCTTCGATTTTCTTGATCGATTGCGCAACCCTGCTTCTGTCGATCTCGTTCGCTCCATCAAAAGGTCCTTTTTTTTTTTTTTTTTGTCCTTTTTTAATATTTCCCAATTTATTTTAATTTTTATGATTCAATTTTTAATTTTTAATTTTTAATGTTCGATATCAGCTTCATAGTTTCATTTTCATTTTACACTGCAAACCCTGAAAACGATGGGAAAAAAGTTCAAGAATTTTTCTTGACAATGGAAGCTGCTATTAGGGGTCATCCCTTGTGGGATAATTCCAGTGACGAAGAAATTGATACTGCAATGGAGGTAATTAACGACTTAATAAACTACTGTTTATCATATCACTGTAATAAATCAAATCTTCGATTTTTATCTGTTCTTCATATATTTTAGGGTTTGGAGAAATATGTCATGACAAAACTATTTCCTCGTACATTCGCTTCAACTCCTGAGGGCGTGAAAATTGATCAAGAAATTTCGGAGAAGATATGCTTTCTGCAAACTTTCTTGAGGCCTGAGCATTTGGATATTCCTTCCGTACTTCAAAACGAAGCTTCATGGCTGGTATGGCTGCTGAATTTTATTTCTAATGTATTTCAGTCATCAATTTGGACTTTTTTTTTTATTGTTATACTTATTTCTGGCTTGTTCTTTTTGCCAGCTTGCGGAGAAAGAATTGCAGCGGATCAATGCTTTCAAAGCACCTCGCGAGAAGGTGCTCTGTATTATGAATTGTTGCAGGGTCATCAACAATTTGCTTCTTAATGCATCGTTGTCAGAAAATATTGTACTAGCTGGGGCTGATAACTTTCTTCCTGTTCTAATTTATGTTATGATCAAGGCAAGCTCTCCTTGGTAATAAGCCATTCTGCCTATTATAACT
This sequence comes from Cedrela odorata, assembly GCA_035584115.1. Taxonomy (NCBI): domain Eukaryota; kingdom Viridiplantae; phylum Streptophyta; class Magnoliopsida; order Sapindales; family Meliaceae; genus Cedrela; species Cedrela odorata. The sequence goes on from JAXCLQ010000011.1 coordinate 10,265,637, forward strand.
TATCAAATTTGATTCTTAATATCAAGTGTTTATTAGATTTGATATTGTGGTTGTCAGGCCAATCCTCCCCAGTTGCATTCAAATCTTAAATTCATCCAGCTGTACAGGAGGCAGACGAAGCTTGTTTCTGAAGCAGCTTATTATTTCACAAATATTGTATCGGCCAAGACTTTTATTGTTGACTTGAACGCCAAATCTCTTTCTATTGAGGAAATTGAATTTGAGGAAAGCATGCTAGCTGCAAGATTAGCCAACAGAGCAGCACGAATAGAAGCATCACCAACCTCAAATGACATAAAAGCCTTGGTAGAGCAGAAAGATACTGGTCCATCAGGAAGAATACATGATGATGAAATGCATACGAGGGGTAGCTTGTATTGTCGAAATCTATGAATAAATTTTATGTTTCTAGTATGCTAGATTTTGTTACTCGTATTGACTTGTCTATGATTGAATCAGGTGGTTGTCGTTACCCTTTTATGGAAGCTGAGGCTAGTGAATTAACAGTCGGAGATGTGGAGAGATTGCTGAGTGTGTACAAGGATGTGGTAACAAAATATACAAATCTCTGCCAGGCAGTTAGACACATTTCAATGAACAAGACAGTTTCCCCCATTCCGCATATAGAAGGAAACAACGTCTTGTTAACACAGCCTGATGAAGCAAGTGCAAGTATCGATAGCAAACGAGGGGAGTGACGAGGTAGTTTATTTTTTTTGCTTGCACAAAATCAAGAAAAGAACAACAATTTTGCTTGTTAGCATTTTTACACTTTTTAGCATGAAAACTCATAAACTTGCACACATGGGTAAATGTAAAACCTTACACACTTGATTGATGTACACCATAGGTTATAGTAACAGCTGCTTCATCCCTGCAAATCATGCTGGATAGAGAAACTTTGTTAGCTAACTGCCCGAAATTCACAACTCCTAGTAGATTTCTTGCCATATGAGTTAATGGTTCTCATGCAGACTAACTATGTAGGTATTGCAACTGAATTTTCTTTTTATGCCGCCCAGGTGTTGGAAAAAGATTTACACAGCAATCCACAATAAGACAAGGAAGCTGAAATATGTCAAGGTAGACAAATCTCGATCTTATACAAATCAGGAGTGCCTTGAGATGGCCGTCTTTCCCGAGCACTTCATATTGTCAAGGTTTTCCTTGCTCATTTTGGATAATATTTTCTCATGACATTTTGCCATGGCTAAGTTAATGGATCATATATGAAAGTGCTGTTATTCAATGCAATTTCATCTAGAGCATGGTTTTTTGTTCCTTTGCATTTTCAATAGATTACTCAAGTTGTCATTTTCGAAGGTTGATTTTTCTGTTTTCAAGAGTAGAAATAGCAAGAACGTGATTAATGAAAGCAAAATGTGAAACAAGAATCACTTATTTCTTCAAAAACAAATGCTCTCTTCAAATATTCTATCAAATTGCCCCTTAATTCCTTATTGTTGGAAGTATGAATCCTGAGATTTACTCCTTAGTTGTTGAAAATTTGTTAGCAAAAAAGAGAGTCTAGACTTGAATGTCTCTCTCTGAACATATAAATGGTTGGCAGTATATAAAACTCAAAGCTCAACATTCCAAACGGCACCGTCCCCTTCTCCACAAGAATAGTGAACGTCCTTCATTCTTTCTACCGACTTGCATATCCCACTGCACGACCAATCAAATGAGGCGACGCACACATTACCTGCTCTTGCCTTCCATTCGCAGTCTAAAAAATTCAATCCAATGCAAACAAAATCAAAGTTACATCAAGATCAACATCAATTTGATTAAGTTCCATCAATCGAACGTTCAGGAATGATTTTGATCATACCTGGAGGTGTCCCACAACACATGGAACGATCATCTACATGTTCAACTTCCAAACCAATGAACCAAGAACCCAATGAAACATCCTCATTTGCATATCTATGCAATATTGGCCTGCCAAACATACAATAATTCTCAAATTAGAACATTCTTATTTTTATAAAATACGAATTTATTCACAAATTTATAATAACTCAACATTAAGTTGATGTTTGCATTTTATAAAATATGGACGTTACGAGTTGATGGAGATGTAGGCAGCAAGATCCTTGGAGATAGCATAGATTTGACCAGTTGCATGTCTGAAATACTTGTTTCCTTCTTCCCCAAATTTCCAATACTCCGGTTCATGATATTTCACCCCTCTGAAACAAAATAAATAATATATATATATATATATATATATACACACACACACATATATATTATGATTAGTTTTCTTTATAAAAAATAAAAATGTCTAAAGCTAGAATTAAAATTTATAAACTCACTTTTGAGAAAGAACTGGTCCTGATTTCATGCATCCAATGTAGATCCTAGGTTTGGACCTGTAACTTGCCAATGTATTCACTAGCATGCCTATAAAAACACAAAAAACAAAAAAAAAAAACAAAAAGAAAAAGAAAAATTATGTCATTATTTACAAATTTATTAAAACAAACCCATCTTATAATTACTGATGTGAGTGTGATTTGAATACAAAACCAACCTAAATTGAGATGGACATCGTCATCAACCTTGACATAAAAATCAGCATCCCAGATTGAAATAGCAGTTGAGAAATATAATTTAGTCTTGGTAGAAAGTTCATGGTATCCTTCAACATGACCTAGCCTAAGAAAATCTTGATGCTCAGCTTCTTCTGCATCAATTCCTTTATCAAGAACTCCACCCGGTGTTGCACTGTGACCTATCACAAATCTTATCACAATCCCTTTCTCTTTCTCCATTTTCCTCAATTCTTCTCCTGCATTCCAAGTTTTGAGCGATCATAACACAGGAAATTAAGTTTAAACTGATAGCAAAGGGTAGGAATAATAGTGTTTAAACTCTAACGAGGATGTGACAGAAGAGAAAATTTGACAAGAGTAGAGGTAAAACCTGTAGGCATCCAAGTTTGTCTGACTGAATCTCTTCTTTTCTTACTGCTGAAAGCTGTATTGATTCCAATAACCACAAAAGCTTTCTGTAAACTGTGATCATTACTTGCTCTATCAAGTGAATTTTTTCCATTAATGCTGCTTGTTCGAGCTACTGCTAATTCCATTTCCAATGCTGAAATTGTTTTGTCAAGTGATCTGTGTATACAAAAATAATCATATTATTACATACAGAAAGAACAAGAGAATTAAAATTTGAGAATTTGTAAAAAAAAAAAAAAAAGAAGAAGAAGAAGAATAGATAAAATTACTCTTACTGAATAGCTTGGCGAGTTTTTGTAACCTCTCCCATGACATCCACTGATTTTCCCTCAACCGATTTCTGCATAAAATAACAAAAGGATAAATATATATATATATATATATATCAATATGATTATGACAACGAAAAATAGGAGCAACAATTGAATAACATCGGGGATACGTCAGAATCTAAGCTGGGAAAGAAAATATTGAATGAAACTGAGATGAACTTAGAAGTATATTGTAAGAACCATTTATTTAGTATACGTCATTAATACTTTCAGAATAATCAAAATCTTCATAGCTATTACTGTTTGCTTGCAGAACAATTTTCTAGTTAAGACAGATACAAATACACATGCAATGACCGGACACGTCGCGTTAATTGTTGAGTACCAAAGACTTATTATTATTGTCTTGATCGCAATCATTGTTCACTTGATGAGAAAGCTTGGAAACATGGTTCGGAAAATTGATTGGAATTTCTTGATCTTTGTTCTGGGCATTGTTTGTCCATGCTCTGAAGACTGATCCTGCAAGAAAGCAAGCAAAGCATAGCACAAAAATTGCTTTCCCAGAAACTGTTTTCCCCCTCATTTTCCTGGAATCGTTTTCAATCTGCTGCCACGGCCACCCTGTAAGCATCGGACACTTGTTGCCGGATAGCAACAGCTTACAGTTTCTGTCCTAGCAACAAATTTACATGGAAACAAACAAGAAAAGAAAAAGAAGAATAAAATCAGTATGCATGTAAACTTTAAAATATTAAAATAAATTTTTAGACATATATATATATATATATATATATGATATGCTATGAAGCTATAATACCTGTAAATTGCGGCGAATTTGCTTGTAATAGAAGGATAATATATAGGGAGAATGGAGAAGAGTTTAGAAATGGTGATGTATTAATTGAGAGAGCGGAATATAATTTAATGAATTGATTAATTTTAATGGCAGTTCAGTTCAATCATATTGTTTTCATGATTCAACAAACTATTTTTTGTTAACAGAAAAAGGAGTTTGCTGTATTTGTTTCGAATTTCTTTGTTGATACCATTTGCGCTGCGTGTTGGAGAGAAAGAGAAAGAAAATGGAAGAACTAAAAAGAATGATGAATAAAGAAACGCACGAAAACAGCTGTACATTTGCAAGAAATGTAATGAGAAGGAGATGCGATAAGAACGTGTTCTCTCTTTTTAACACGTAAAACCATGCACTTTTATTCAAATACAGTATTTTTCTATGGTTTGGGCTCTCAATCTCTCCTCAATCATAATAAATTTCTTTTAAAATAGGTGTTAAATACACACCAAGATTAAAAATCTCTCTTTTCTCCTAAAATATGTATTTTTAATTATTTAACTAAAATATAATAGATTTGGTACCAATAAAATAAAACAATTAGCACACCAAAATCCAGAAATGATTAGGATTCTCTAATCAGGATGCTTTTGATCTTTGTGGTAATCAAAAGTCCAAATATTAAACATACTTTAATTATAATTAGGATTCTCTAATCTTCTCTTCAAATTTACAATGTCATCCCACTAATTACTGCCTGGGGGGACAGTTTCATTACCATCTCAATTTAATTCTCTTTCAGGGAAGCTGATCCTAATGCTAATGTATTAATAATTATTATTATTATTACTAGTATATTTAAAATCTAGATTTGATACTATTTATGGATGTATAATAATAACAAAATGTTTAGTTTAAAATGAAAATAAGGAATTTAATGGAGTAAAATTATTGTTGTTGATGTCTAAAGTTGACAACCACATACTTCTCATGTACAAGTGCTTTTGCTAATTAATTAATGAGCTAATGACGCGCTTAATATTAAATCAGAAATTTAATGAAGGGGATGGGACTGGCAAATGATTTAGCAGCAGATATATAGAATCAATAGTTGTCCCCCGTTGGCAAGAAAATGGCTCAAAAATTATTGAAAGTTAGAAGGAAAAAGTAATGCCATGTGTCATATCCTAGTACAAGCTTATTAAGAGCCTATTGTGTTTGTTATGACCAAAAAAATATTCATAATTAATTAAACCACAATAATTGACAATCCAAATTGGCAACAATCAAATCATTAATTCTATCTTGCCCTTGCTATTTGCAACTATGTGCAAATCGGCTTCTAGAAAAGTGCTTATTAAAATTAAGCTATATAAGATAAAAGGGTTTTAGGAGAGAGTTATTCAAAGCTAGTTTCTTGTACATAGAATATAGTAAGAAGAGAGAGAGGGAGGGAGGGAGAAGTGTGGTTGGGAGATTTGATGTAGTGTTGACTTAAATGTACTTAATCATGTTGAATTATCAATATCATCAATTTCAACCCTACCACTACCTTCATCGTTGTCAATGCGTAACGTGTGCAGGATCAAGATCCTTAATTACTTATACTCAACTATAGATTTGATTATTTTTTGGTTCAAATTAATATATATATATATATTTATTACATATATTTATAGCAGACTCTAATTTTTACCTATGATCAGGGAGTTATCAACAGTTAAAATTGTAGGGTACAATTGCTCTACGTGAAGCGAAGAACAAATCTTATATATCCCACCAGACAATATGGAAAACATTAATTTATACAACAAAGGAACCAAACTTGTTGCAGCCATGCATTTTGGCCATACGTGAAGCGAAGAACAAATCTATGGATGAAAAGCTAGAAACTTCTTGTAGTATTTGTTGTTCAATTGAAGTGGCGCTTAGAACAGCGATTTTAACGGCCGCCACAGCCGATGTTTAAGGGGGCAATCGCAAATAAGTACTAAAATTCAATAGTTAGTGATTCAATGTTAGCCACTAACTATTGAATTTTGTCATGTCGGGCAAATAAACAACCGAGACACGATTGATTCATTGTTCTTGTATAAATAATTGTAATTCACTTGTAAACGTGGAAATTTCTTATTGGATGCATTGGCAAATGGAAAAAATAATAATAAAGCAAACTGTTGGGTGCTACCTACCGTCCACGTGTTGCCCACTATTTTTTCATCATCATCTATCCAAATTCATCTATATATATCATCACTTTGATTTCAATCAATTATATCACCAATTGCTTAGATGTCGCCGATCACAATTCACCTTGCATTATATATATAGCCAATCAGATATAGCTATATATAAAATGATCTAATAACATAGGCAAAACTGGCCTGCCTGGATGGATTAGGACCTCAAATATATCCCATTAACATTAAATAAACTTTATTGATTTTTTTTATTAAAAAAACAAAGATTTTTTCTTGAGCAGATGTTACATATATGGATTGTTTATCATATTCTTTTTGTGGATTAATACCTGTTCAACATCTGCTTTGCGTAAAACAGATGACTAATTCGTTGGACTCACCACTATATATATGATTTAAACTAATAAACATAATTAATAATTTCCCACATGTTAATTGGTTAACTCGTTATGCGATTAAGATACTCCTAAACAGTTTTTGTACTTGGTGCATTATTGGTTAAGAGTATTAAGTGAATAATATATACTTTGATTTTAACTTCTGTCTAGAGGAAGAAAGATACGATCGATTGTTTTAAAAAGTAGTTTTGCATAATGGGTAAAAGGCAAACTCTTAACTCAAATGGGTTCATTAATGCCACACGTCCACTTTGATCAGATAATTCACAATTATTATCCATCTTTGATCATCGATCGAGTGCATATCTTTCAGTACTACAATATTATTATTGATAGGAATGTCAATTTTGCCTACAAACTCGTTACTCATGGGACAAGTTTGGTATGCTTTTTAGTGAGTTTGAGATAAATTTAAAAAATAAAATTAAAACTCGTAAACGGATTTGAGAAGGATACGGATGCTGATAGATATCCGTGAATATATAATTTTTTTTTCTGAAAGTATCAAAATAACATTATTTTGATATTAATATCTGTCCCAAATCCGCTATCCCTAACACAGTCACCGCTGCTCTCGTCACTCTTCTGCTCTTGCCTCTCTTTTGCTCTCGCCTTAACTCTCTCGCCGCTGCTTCAGCCTCGCTTTTACCCGTCACTGCTCTTGTCTATCATTTGCTTGTCGATGCTCTCATCTCTTCTCTGTTTGTCATTGCTCTTGCCTTTTCTCTACCCATCTCGCCTCTTCTCTGCTCGCCATACCTCTCCATTTTCTAAACCATGGTTGTTGCAGTTGTAAATCTAGGCTCACTTACTCTTCTCTACTTCCTTACTCATCACAAGAAATTTGCTCTTTTAAATTCGAATTCTCTCTAACCCAGGTTAAGGAATTCTTAATTTTCTTAGTTCAAATACAAAAGAAATGTATAAAACCTTCCTGTTATAAGAGCCCAAAGCTCTCCTGATACGAATTAAAAAGTTTCTCGTTTCATTTTTTTTTCGAAGTTTATGGGTTTCTAATGTGTGGGGAATATTGTTTTAAGTATTTGGAACGTTGATGGTATTATGTTTTGTTACTCGTAGATTATATTCTTGATTCTAAGTTTTACAAAGTGGAAGTCATTCTCACGTATTAAGTTCAAGGTTTTACTCATACCCATATGATTATTAAGCACGCAAGTGTTTTTGACTTTTTGTGTGTATACTCCAAATTTTAAACCAATGGTATTTTAGTTATTTTACACATTAGAGGTAATTTTGTTATTTTATAAATTTATGTCGAGGTTTTAAAAATCAAGTAAATAACTCTATATTTATGTTTACTTAGTTATTGGGAGTAATTTGATAACAATATGATAAGTTTAGAAAAATTTTCTTTAAAACTCTATCCGCGCAGCCGACCTTCAAACAAAAATTTGCGTTGATTGAAAAAACTGATTGATAAACGATTTATTTCTACTAAAAAATGACTCGATAAGAATCAATAAAAATCAAATTTTAGTCAAATTCGAGATCAGATAAGAGAAAATCAAAGCCTATAATATAGCGTATATGTAGAGAATTATAAATGATATATTTACTATTTTTATTTAATTTCTTCTTAATTTTTTAGGGCCAAAATAGTTATTTCTTTATATTTTAATTTTAATTTAAGCTGGGCATGATGCAAACAGAAGGCATTTCATCTTCTTCTTCTCATAACTTATTTTCTCTCCCTTTTTAATTTTTTTTTAATTTTCAACCTATTGAAGTTTCGTTTCTTGCTGCTAATCACACGTACACAATATGGACTACACTTTAAGAACTTTGTTTGAGCGGTTTGATCAACGATTAAATCAGAAGGAGAATAGTGTCACTATTTATAATTTGAAAAATTTTGAAATTATTCGTAAAGTCTTAGGATTAAATTAACTCCTTGGTATGATTCTTAACATCAATGTTATTATATTTTTGCAATAATTTTTTTTTTGATAATAGTATTGTTCATCACGAAGTTACTATACATCACGGATAATTTTGTTAATTATACTTGTTTAGGTTATAATTAAATCGATTAGTTGTTGGATTAGGTGAAATTAAATTTTGTTGGAAGATATGAATAGTGATAATAGCGCTCGCATTTGATTTAGATTTTAAAATAATGTGTTATCGTACGAAATTGGTTAGTAATGGTGAATTAAATATAATCGACACCTCAATTATTAATCGTTAGATTTAGATTGTAGAAGAAAATATAATTCAAAAAGGAGGAAACACCTTGTTGTACATCAATATCGTAGTTAAATTTTAAACATTTATACTTCAATTATTATGTTAATAATTAGTATAAATGTGTTATAGATATGCGGAGGGAGCGGTCATCCAGCCACCAGTGATTGAGTTTTTGTTCCGTTTTTGGCAACACCTGTGAGTGAATTTTTACATGCTTTTCATTTCTTTAAAATTGCTTTATAAAACTTAATGTTTTACGAAATAAGAAATAATTTATTTATAAATTGATTTACATTCTGTTTTATATGAAAAATAAGACTTACTTTGATATATATATATATATATATATGTTGTTGTGAAGGAGTTGTTGGGATATTGATTTTGAAGCCAGAAGGCGACTATTGTGTTTTATTTCTTATTTCTGTATTTCTGATAGTATGTTAGCCGTTATTTCAATTTTTACTTAACCCTAACCAGGAGACATAAGGGGGGAAGTTTATGTGCTTGAAAACACATTCTGATTTGTGTTTTATGGAGGAACCAGTACATGTGAGAAGTAGGAGGCAAAGGGCGATTTGATATCTAACCCAAAATCTATACACATCCCTACACATTATTTTGTTTTCATTTGACTATTTGAAATGATAATTCTAGAATTATTATAATATGCAATGGATGTCTTGTTAGTATGATTTATGTCTGAAATTGATTTTAATTTTGAACATATTTTATGTCGAAACTGAATTTACTTAAAATTTAATTTCAGTATCTACTCACTGACTTTTCTCTAACACTCACTGAGTTTTCTCTAAAACTCACCTCACCACAATTTTTAGTGATTATAATATTTCCTTTTAAATGAGAATTTTATGAGATATTTGCGAATAGCATTGGGATTCCAGATTTTCTATGCAGTCATTTAGGAGTTATTATTTTTTTCTGTTTTGTATATTGGATATAACGCCCAATAATATATACACATTATGATATAATTTTTGTATGTTTCTGTGCATATAATCTTTTGTTACAAGTATCCTAGTGTATGTTTGGCTTGATGTTGATGAGCATGGAAACCTTGGTATATGTGTACGAGTTTATACATAGGTATGAAGCCCTTAGTATATGTGTTTAAGTTTAGGAATATATTCATCTGTATTACAAGTTTTACCTGAGACTTATAGGGGTAGGATATCCCTACCTCTATACCATTACGATACTGATTTATCGATATACCGATATGGCATTGTGTTTCCAATTTTCCTTTAAAATGTTGAGTTTAATATATCTACTTTTCTTGTCATTTTTTTTACTATTGTTGAATTTGGGATGAAATGGGCCGTGGAGAATTCAGCTGGTTTCTTCGGTAAGAACAAATAAATTTCATCATTGCTGTTTATAATCACTATAACACCCTAAATGGTGATGGCCTATATTTATTTTTGGTTGTGAAATTTTTTCAAACAAATTCAAAATCGACGGAAATTATGGGTCAATTATGAGTTCGTAATCTACATAAAGGAATCAAATTGTCTTACTGATAGTCAAACTCAAATCTTTTGATGCTGTGCATTCCTCAAGCCCCATTATATTTTTCTCACGATTTGCTAGCTAAGTTTAGATTTTTCAAGTCTACTATGTTGTTAGTATTATTAGTTAGCTCAAATCTGTTTCAGTGTCTCAATTTCAAAATTTTATAAGGTAATAACATATCAATCCTTGATTTTTAATATCACAATCTTTACAGAATCAAACACATTAATTCTGTAAATCAAAATTTTAATCTCATGAATATGAACATGAAATATTACTAGTTGCTTTGAGCTCAAAATCTATCTTTTGTATCAATTTTCTAGTTGTTCTGCTGCTGGGTTCTTCTTATGCCACTTAATATTACTACATGAATATGAACATCATGTTGTTCTTCTTCCTTCTTTATCAGTCTGTAAACACCGACTAAAAATCTATTAATAATTTGCTAAAAATTCATGAATATTAATGTGAATTTAGTAAATATTAAGTATTCATTTAAGCGAGTTCGGTAATAAAATATCAAACCCGTTACAAGTTTGGTACAAATATGATATTAATTTTTTTTTTGTAAATACGGATGTGGGTTTGGAGATATTTATTCCAAACCCTATCTGCTATCATCCCTAGTTATTGGCAATTGCTTTACAATTTTCTGAAGCAGCTGCTAACTTCTTACTCTTATCCAACAAAATGTTAGGCAACTTCAGATTCTTAACAGGTGCCAATTGTGCTAGCTAGTTCTGTGTTATAAGGTCAATGTTCAAACTAGAACTAATCAACTAACACTTTTATATAGTAATTAATTATCTTAAGGTATATTGGATTGGAGAAGTCATGGAATAGTTATATATATATATATATATATTAAGATTTTATTGATGTAAAAAGAAAATTATAAGAATTATATTGGATCAGCACCTATATTGACATAATTGGATTTTGGACCGAAAGAAAATTTTTCAGCGCCAGAGAATGAGATAAAAGTTTATCTCTCTTAATACACGATTAAGTGCACCAAAATTAGTGGAATTAATGCTCCACTGTCTCTATATGACCCACTTCTATCATTGAGATGACATAATAAAATTGAGTTTGAGATTCAAGACATAAAAATATAAATATCTTTTAAATATGTTTTTAATTATCGTATTTTTATTTAGAAAAAAAATGCAATTAAATATATTGATTTTATAATTATTATGAATTAAAAGTTATGGTAGGCAGCAATACGGAAGTGAAGTGGTTGTGGGGGCTGACTTGATTAGCTAAGTCTTGAGCAAAATTAAAACTCATAATGAGACATGCCACTAAGCTGAGTCAACTCGACGAGGAGCAGGAAAAAAGTCTAATGAAAACATCGGCAACGAGGAGTTGCAAGATAACATTATAAATATGAGACTTTCTCACTCTCAAAATCACAAAGGAATTCTCTAGCAAGCTCGTTAGAATTCTACATTAAGTGATTCTTGAGTCAAAGTAGACAGCAAATATTAATTATGGATAATGTGGAGAAGACAATGAAGTTGAAAAGAGACTCCATGTCGTCGGAAAATACTGTTGAAGAAATAGCCGTCGATTGGAGAGGAAGACCATGCAAAGCTAACAAGCATGGAGGAATGACTGCTGCTACTTTTGTTCTTGGTCTCTCCCTCTTTTTTTTTTTTTCTAATTTCATTCCATTTCTGCATGTCTATATATTCTCTCTTGTTCCAAATCTAGGAATTTTCTTTTGAGATTTGTACTAGTTAATTAATTTGTTTTGGTTTTGTGGATGGTATATAACAGGACTTCAAGCATTTGAAATGATGGCAATTGCAGCTGTAGGAAACAATCTGATAACTTATGTTTTCAATGACATGCATTTTCCCTTATCAAAATCAGCAAATATTGTCACAAACTTTATAGGAACTGTTTTTCTCCTTTCTCTCTTTGGTGGGTTCCTCTCAGATTCTTACCTTGGTAGCTTGTGGACAATGTTGATCTTTGGCTTTGTTGAACTCTCTGTAAGTACTTTTTTTCTCTCTCTGACATTCATAATTATGTGTGGCTTTTTCAGCCCAATTTGAATATTATAGATTCTTGTCTCCTTTGTAATCTCTTGAGATGTCTCAAATTCATACAAAACAAAAAAAAAAAAGGGGGGGATATTGTTAATTAATTATTCCTTGATGGTTTTTGTTCTATTACCCCATTAATCAAATGGGTACGAAACAAAAGCGCGTGCGTGCGTGTGTGAATAATAATGCTAATTTTGTTTTCTATTTTTATTATTATTAGGGTTTTATATTTCTTTCTGTTCAAGCTCATCTCCCACAATTGAGGCCACCTCCCTGCAACATGCTATTATTTCATGGAAGCAATAAAAACTGTGAGGAAGCAAAGGGTTACAAGGCTTTTATATTTTATGTTGCACTTTACTTGGTGGCTTTAGGCAGTGGATGCTTAAAACCTAACATAATTTCTCATGGAGCTGATCAATTAAAGAACAAAAAATACGAGAAGCTTTCAACTTATTTCAATGTTGCATATTTTGCTTTCTGCACTGGAGAGCTTGTTGCCCTAACTGTTCTTGTTTGGGTCCAAACTCATTCTGGAATGGATATCGGATTCGGCGTCTCGGCAGGTGCCATGGCTATGGGATTAATCAGCTTGATTTCCGGTACCGTTGTTTATCGGAATAACCCTCCTCGAGGAAGTATTTTTATCCCAATTGCTCAAGTAAAATCTCACTTTACATGGATTAATTTCTTCTTAATTTATTAATTCAAAGAGCTTTCAATGTTTTCTTCCTCTAGGTTCTATTTCTCGAGATTTGTTGAGTATCTTTTGTTTTATAAATAATTCAATCTTTAACTTCACTAATTTCTTTGTTTAAAACAACGGATAGTATTTTTGTCTTCTTTTAAAATTAATGTATATAAGCTTCTCTTTCTCTTCTCTTTTGCGAATGTTTTATAATCTGATTCAAATTATTATTTTTTGTAGGAATTAATGTTTTGTGTTTAGCTCAGGTTCTATATGTTGGTTCATTCTAAGGCAATATAAAAGTAGCTAATTAATTAAATCCATTTCTTTTAGTGGATGAATTGTAGAAATTAACTAAATGAACAGAAAATAGATTATTCCTTTGCTTTTGCTTGTATACTAAAATAATTAAAAACAGTTTACAAAATTTTAGTACAAGAGCATTAGATTACTGCTTTGATTTCATGTTTATTAATTCTTAATGCGCATTCAAATTCTTAATGCATTCAACTCTATGCTTGTCGATAAAAAATGATCATATATGTAAAACTTTCTCTTCTTTTTTCATTCTTAATCTGTTTTTATTTTTCATCTCACAAGGTTTTTGTTGCTGCGATAACAAAAAGAAAGCAAATTTGCCCATCAAACACAGAAATGCTCCATGGAAGCCAAATTAATATTGCGCCAAACCGCGTTTTAGCCACCACACCTAACGTCAGGAGCCTTCTCCATACTGAAAAGTACAGGTGGGGCACAAAATATTTTTAAAGCAAACTATTTTCTATTAAATATTTAGCAAGCTTTTCTTGGAAAATGTATGTTGTCATTGTGTTTCACATATGTTCATCTGTCTCTACCTTTTTTCCTTTCGAAATTTTAGAATAATTTTTCTGCAAAATTAATTTGGTTTTAAGATGGGTTAATTTTAAAAGTTGTGTTATATATGCATATTGCAGATTTCTTGACAAGGCTTGCATCAAAGTTCAAGATGGAACAAATGAGAGTCCATGGAGATTATGCACAGTGACACAAGTTGAGCAAGTCAAGATAATAATTTCTGCTCTTCCCATTTTTGCTTGCACAATAATTTTCAACACAATTTTAGCTCAGCTTCAAACATTTTCAGTCCAACAAGGGGCTACCATGAACACGAAAATCACAAAAAGTTTCCAAATCCCTCCAGCTTCTCTTCAAGCAATCCCATACTTCTTGCTAGTTTTTGTTGTCCCACTATACGAAACCGTTTTCGTCCCGATTGCAAGAAAAATCAGCAAGAAAGATTCTGGAATTTCTCCTCTACAAAGGATTGGTATTGGACTGTTTGTTGCAACTTTCTCAATGGTTGTAGCAGCACTGGTGGAGAAAAAGAGAAGACATTCATCTTTGAATTCAAACCAAATTCTATCAATCTTTTGGATTGCTCCGCAATTTCTCATATTTGGTTTTTCAGAAATGTTCACAGCAGTAGGGCTCATAGAATTCTTCTACAAACAATCAGTGGAAGGAATGCAATCATTTTTAACAGCCATGACTTATTGCTCGTACTCATTTGGTTTCTACTTGAGCTCTCTTCTGGTTTCTCTTGTCAACAAAATTACTTCAAGAAGCAGCAGCTCTTCTGATGATCATGGTTGGCTGAATGACAATGATATCAACAAAGATAAACTTGATTATTTCTATTGGCTTTTGGCTGCACTCAGCCTTGTCAACTTTTTCAATTATCTATTCTGGTCTAGATGGTATTCTTCAAGCACATCTCTAACTCCTACTACTACACCACATGAATCTCATGGAGAAGACTTGGAAATCCAAAGCTACAACACCAGCCGCTGCTCAAAACATAATCTCAGAGCTGATCATCTTAACAATATATCCTGAACAATCTTATCTCTGTAATGATTATATTCCTTGACTATATTATATAAAATATATATGTTAGTTTCATATTGGGTTAATTTGTGATGGAAAAGCAAAACCATAGATGAATGAAAATGAGACTCTTAGACCCACTTAGAGCACCAAGATGCTAGCGAGGTCAATATAAAATTTTAGTTTTAATAATTGACCTTTGTAATGTGTACTAGTGCTGGTCCCCAATTGTTCCAAGAATATATGAGAAATTTAATTAGGTCTAATATTCTTCCCATTAACCACAAGGTTCAATGGATATCCTTTAATCACTTAATTAATCTCTCCTCTCTCAGTTTCTTGCAAAAAGGAAAGATTGTGAGAGGTAGGGTTGTGCTTTGTGTGCTTTATTCTTATAGTCAAAAGGAACTAATATGTGTAATATCATTTTATCATTATTGCTAATGCCTCTAAGAAATGAACATGCGGGTAGAGAAAAGAAAAGAAAAGAAAAGAAAGTTAAAATTGAAAACCACTTCGGCTATTTTTTATCAGTATGCTGCAAATAAATGTTTAATTTCTCTCTCTGAAATATTGCTGTAGTATTTCAAGAAACATGTCCCATGCATGTTTGTGGTGTTGTCCTGTGCTCTTGTGTTAAGTGCTTATCATCTCAATAGCTATCTTCTCTTCCTACTCCGACAGGCTGTAAGAAAATTGAATTTTCACTCATGATTTTGCCAAAAAAGAATTTGAAATGGTCCCCATAAGGACCAAACTTTGCCAACACAAATGGCCCCACTGGTCTTACTTCCCATATCTACAAGAAAGAAAGGATAAATTTCACTAAAAATTAATATTACTAAATAGCTTTTTAATTTTATTTTTAAAATTAAGGAAAATCACTTCAATCCCAAACAAAAGTAATGTCACAGTTTCTTTTTATATTATTTCTCCGACAAAAAGTTATTAAAATTTATACAATCTATTTCATAAAAGGTTACAATTTTATCCCCACTTTGATAGTAAATGTAGATATGGACCGTGTATAAAAAAAAAAAATGGGGGCTGGCTATTTAGTACAACGTTTACAAAAATGACCACAAACAATTGGGTCTTCATCCGGACTGCCCAAACCCGTATTACATTATGAGCCCAGGATCAAGCCCAAGCCCGACCATTTGGCCTAGTCTTCAGCACTCGGCCGCAGAAAAGAGATGCGAAAAATGTGATTGGCGGGGCGTATAACTTATACAGTATTTATTTCACTTTGATGATTGAATTGCATACGTACTGCTGTGTGTTTTTGCCATGGAATGCTCAAGTATTTTTATTTTTATGTTTTTCTTTTTCAGTTGAAGACTGCTAGGGAAGCAGTGAACTTTGCTGTCAGTGGAAGCGTTATCGGAGCAGTATCAACTGCTGGTTTTGCCTGGAAATATTCAAGGAGTTTATATGGTAATTACTACCTCTTCTTTTTGGTAGCTGTTTCACTTTATGCTCTGGAAATGGGGCTTACTGTTAACATGAGGGACAAAATTTATCATGTAGTCTGAAGAAGAAGATTTGCAGCATATATTACCGTGATAGTTTATGCTTCAAATCTGGTAGTCTTGTAATTATATTTTAATTTTTTTTTTTAGTAGATAAAATTTTCGGTATTTACATGTCATCTATTGAATTGTTTCAATGAAGAATGATGAAGAATATAGTTATTTTGGATAAATTAGTAAAATTTTTCATTTTACAAAAGTATTATAAAAGTATATAATAGTATCTCCCATTTCACTGCTTCGTACTGGACTGTCGTTGTTTCGTTTTCCCCCCTCTGAAAAAGTTTTCAATATCTTCATTTAACTTTCTTCTGTGTTTTAGGCGTTCAAAGGGCTTCTTAACGATGTAATATATTTTTTACAACATTTGACAGCTTTGCCTTTCTTGGAGTTGTGAACCTGCGTCCAACTGAGTAGGATGCAATGGAATCCTATTGTTGCATCAATCACACGCACGTAATTGAAATAGAGGTTTATAGGATGGTGTAGTGATATTCTGATAGAGAAATCAAGGTTATTTTAGATAGCAAATTTCATTTCAATCTACGTTTTACTTGGTCCATAGTTACGGTCCAATTCATGTGCACATGATGAACTTGTCTGCCAAGATAATTTGATTTTGGTCAATCCAGTCCTGCACCTACTCGTGGCATCTAGTGTCATCCAGGCTCTGCATTTGTAGAAAACGTCCAGGGCCAATTTAATGAACTTACTTGATTGGAGATTTTGGATTAACTTACCAATCTGTCTGTTCATTAAAATTCTGCATCTTTAAAGCATAGTATGGTTCTATTTTTGATTTCTCATCGTGCTCCTTAATCAATAGCGCATGATTTGGAACATAGATAACCCTCAACTTGCGTTTGCCTTCATACCCGTTTTTTATTAGGCAGGCACCGGGTTGTCCTTGGCAGTAGGAGCTGTTTTAGGTTGGACATTCAGACGGGAAATTGCCAACCACTGGCTGCAACTTTATAGGATCGACACCTTGGCTGCACAGTCTAAGTTTATGGAGTGCTGGGAAAGAAAGTCTTTAGCTTATCCAAAGTTGAAACTTAGTTCCCTTTTTCTACAATACTTACAGCAGTAGTTTTTTCAATATTTCTTTAATAACCTTAGTATCATCTTACTCAAGTTTATGTACATTCCAAATTTTGTAATCTAAATGATGTGGTGTTGACAATATTAAATCACTGGTATTAATTATGTGTATCCAAAAATATTTTTCAATTCTTTAACCATATTATAACGTTTTTGTCCTCTACTTGACACTTTTTGACTAGTTGGAGGAGCATATAGTATAGATGTTTCCAAAATTGATTAAAATATTGACTTAATAAATCTAAATAGATCCAACAATACATTATAACTATGGGAGAAATTGTAAGTTTTAAATGTCTTACAAGTACTCAGGAAACGTTTTGGGTGGGATAGTTTTAATAAACTCAGGTAATAATATTATTTCATGAATTCTAAGCATTATTATGATCCGTTAATTTGAAAATGAATGTTGTATATGATAAAAACTTAACATCAGGCTCTCATTCTCGTAAATAGTGAGAAAAAATAATGAACTTAAACGAATATGTGTTGGTATTAATTAACATGTAAATGTAGTATTTATCTAAATTTTAATAAAGATGGATTTGTCCCACTTGGTGGTTCAAAGTTAACTATTTCAAAATATAAAATAGTAATTTTATTAGATGATATAACCACTCGTTCAAACACGGACATAATTCGATACAACATGAATTATCAGTCCTTATTAAATTATACATATAAAAAAAAATTATTATATATTTATAAAAAATTTGTGACATGATACGACACGACACTACCATACGACAACATCACACAACAACCCAGCACTGAATAAAAATGGAATTGAGACATTTCTAGCTCCAGCAAGAAGTTTGGCACAACCTAAACCCAAAACCCTTGTGCTTATCCCATTTCCATTCCATCTCGCACCGCTAATTTTGCATGCGTCGTTTTTCACATGAAAAAAAGCATCAAGCCAACTCAAAAGGCAGAAACTACCAAAATCGGACGTTATAAAAGGCCAGTAAGCAACAAAAATGCCAGAATAAATCAACATTTTCTGGGTTTTGCTTACATTTGCTCACTTCATACTTGACCGTTTTAGAAAACAAATTTTTCCCCTTTTCAGTCATATATATTTCCCAAAGACCACGTAATTTTCTGTATTCTTAAAAAAGAATAGGTAAAATTGACAATTTTTGTTGTGAATTAACGATGGGTGGTCATAGGAGGACGATGATCGAACGTTCTAATCTTCGGCAGTCGTTTGCCTGTTTGTTGATGGTGGTTCTTCTGATCTTAAGTAACCCAAATTTGGTTGCGGAATCACAGATGGCTAGAGGAATGTTTGTGTTTGGAGATTCATTGGTTGATGTTGGTAACAACAATTTCCTCAGCTGTATTGC